>JASKMD010000021.1:1053707-1074724 GCA_030144725.1 Haematococcus lacustris | reverse complement strand
CACATCTGTCGCCGCATCAAGGCGCATAGCTTTGTCTGAGCTGCCAAGGGCAGCAAGAGGTGTTGCAGGGCCGCATTAGCCCGCGCATGACGCCAGTCGTGGCTCTACATGGCACAGATTGCATCTACAGATAGGTTGCCAGCTGTTGCTTCTACTGCTCGCACTGGTGTGTTGGCACACATCGTTCAAGTTGGCCATGCAGATCTGTCGCAAGGTACCATGTGTCACCAACCCAAACTAGCCAGAGACCCAGCACATCCTGTGTGTCCCAAAACAGCTTGAGGCATGCAGGCCTTTATCCTTGTTTGCCTTGTTTGCCTTTATCCTTGTTTCTTCTGCAACTGCCACCATGCCCATCCTTGACAGTAGGTTGTTATGCGGCATAATCAGTATAGGAAGGGTAACATGTCAACGCGGAGAGCGGGTCATCAGGCGCGTGACAGTTGGTGCCACTGCCTTGGCCGCATGCCATTGTGAGGTGGTAGTGGGGCGGGGTCGGGCTGGTGAGTGGAGGTGGCTGGTGGGAATTGTTGGGGATGCCATGGCTGAGACAGAGGGTAAGTGACAGAGTAAGTGACAGGGAGGGGCTGGGAGGGAGCTATGAGGGGGTGGAGGGGGCTCATACGTCTGCAGGGGGGTCCTGCGAGTGGATGTGTGTCGCCCTGCAAGAAGAGCTTGCAGGGCATATGCAGCCTGGAAGAAGGGGGCAGACATCTCTTGAACCTTCATATGCCCAGCATCATGGCTGCAGTGAGGCTGGGCTGCAGGCACCTGCTGCTAGCGTAGGGGGGCTGGTGAGGGGATGCTGCAGGGCGACTAACACAGAGTAGTGTGGCGTGAGCCACAGGCATGAAGGCTGGTTCTTGAGAATGTCCATTCTCGCGGCCAATCTAGTAAACCGTGGTGATAGTGATAGTGATGCCTAGTGTACCGGAAACTGTACAACATTTCAGGGATTAATGCCTGCCTCCACTCACCAGGTATCTTTAGTTGTGCTTGATTTGCTCAATAGTGCGCGGCTACTGGTCGAAGAATAGTAAACATGGCTGAATTGGAGGGGGGGGGGGGGGGCTTGCTTCTCATCACCGATGTCAATGTGGACATGCAAGCTTCCTCCGTTGTACACAGCGTTGTTTGTGCCAGATTAGCACCCAGCATGGACACTTGTGGGGTGACAATGCGCTAGGTATGTGTCGCTGCGATCGGTAAACACAACAGCTAACAACACCATGTATGCGGCTACGGAAATGCAAGCCAATAACAATAATGTGTGAATGGGCTGCTACAGGCCGCTCACGGACATTGCAACGCTTGGCACGGACTTGAGCAGTCAGGTCAGCCTTCAGGCCTGCGCCACATTTGGCCGACAACCCCAGCATCTGCGCTCGTCATTGACTTGACTGAGGCGGGATGATACAAACGAAAGAGGAGGCGTTCTGTGAGTGTGTTGGGTTTCCGTGTGAGTCTAGTTATTGATGATTAGCATTTGAATGCTCAGCTGGCCCCACGTGTGTGTGCAGGGTACCTGCCTGAAAACTTATCAGAGGGCCAGAAGTCAATGTTAGCCAGCTTTCGTTCTGCTCTGACGCAGCGCAAAGTGCTGCTGGCCAATTATGATAGTGACCCAACATTGCTGAGGTTCCTCAAGGTGCTTGCACTAGCCACACTTCATTTTATCAGTGTTTTGGTAATGTATTAGGACATGCACAGTCCATTACCTGGTGAATATGCTGGCTGCCATGTTGCACGCCGTGCAAGCACTGCCTGTACTTTGCCACCGGTGCCCTACAAGTACCCTTACCCTATCATCTCTGGCACCTGCTGATGCTGCCCACTTGCATGCATGACATGGGCTGCAGGCGCGCCAGTGGCATTTGGAGCCCGCAGTGGCCATGTACTCACACATGGCTAAATGGCGGCAGGACAACCAGGTCAGGGGGACTGATCCCTTCGCCAGCAATCCACAGCATGTAAATCTTGCTGGCCATGCACCTCACACCACATGCCACTCGGCACCTCTCACCACACGTCACTCTGTGTCTCACACTTTTTGTCACTTTGCACCTCACACCACACGTGACGCAGCACTCTGCACCTGCCCCTCGTATGTACACAACCCTTGCTGCCTGCACGCCTCACCCCTCCTGACAGCCAACGCAGCCGTCAATGCCAGGAGCAGCCAAGCAGTGACGGCTCCAGCAGTCTGGTCTTAAGGGGCACATGGTGAAGGACAACCCAGTGCCCCACTACCAACCCGGGTTGTGTGGCCTCACTATACAGCCATAGAAGCTAAAGCCAGGATGTGTCCAAAGATGACCGTAGATGCTACAGCCCCCTTGTCCCTCACTAGGGCCTCCATTTGAGCCGGATCAGAAGTACCTACTAGCAGCCACTAGCAACCACTAGCAGCCACTAACTAGATCCGGCTCAAACAGTGTTATTGGGCTGTGTGGAGTAAATCCAGTGCACATGGCACATGAGCTCGCCTACCACCTACACTATTGCCTGACCCGAGGGCTATGATGTAGAGTTGGCATGACAAAACATGCACTAATTGTAAGCTGATGACAGCTCAAAGGGGGCACACACTACTGTGCCACAGCAGGCTGCAGCTGCTTGGCCTGGGGTGACTTGTCTCGCAGCCGCTTGTAGCCCAGGCCAGGGTACTCCTTGCCCTTGGCTGGCAGAGCTCCCTGGTCTGGCCAGTAGCACAGCTCCAGCGGCCGCCACCTGCTCTCCCCAATGCGTTGCATGTTCAATGCTGCATTGCAGTCCCTGTCCAGCCACCTGCCTGGCTGTGGTGCCGGCTTGGCTTTGGCAGCCTTGCCATTGCCCCTTGCCCTTGGTGGGCTCAGCTGCCGGCTTGCTGCGCTTGGCTGGCAGGAGAGTGCTGGGCCCAGGCTCTGAGGCTGCTGGCTCTGTGGCTGCCTGGCTGCTGCATAGGGCCTGTGGGGGTTTGCGGGGGGCCACTACCGGGAACTACAGCAAGCCCCACACTGGCAGGTCACGCTGCTGGCTCCAGGCTGGGCGCAATAGGCGGTGTTCCACCTGCCCTGCTGGGGGCTTCCAGTCCGCAGGTCTGGTGGCATTGTGTTTGTTCAGCTGGCTCTCACGGGGCTGCTGGCCATTGACTGCTGAGCTGACCCGGCTGGTGCGGTGCTCATCCACAAGCACCACCCTGCCCCGCAGCTGGTCTGAGCCCCTGGTCCAGCACACCACCTTGCAGCACACCACCTTGGAGGGCCACCAAGGCCTGTGGCTGTGATGCGGTCCAATGCCATGCAGCCCCAGCCAGCAGAGATAGTGAAGGCAACTACTGGGGCATGCCAGCCTCAGCTTTCGCTCAACTGTTTCAATCAGTCTTGGGGCGCCCCAGCACCAGCCCCCAGCACCAGCCCCTAGCACTGTCTAGCAAGGGGACTGCAGGGAGGTAAGGGAAGCCTTACAGCCTGGGTTGCCTTGGCTGTCTCATCAGCCGACTTGGAAGCCTCACAGCCTGCCTGCCAGCCACCTCTTGGGCTGCAGGTGGAGGAGTTGTATGCCACCTACGACTTCCCTGAGCTCGACCAGCTCCTCCCACACTACCCACACTTCTACCACAAGCAGGTGAGTGGGCCTGGCAGCAGCAGCAGCAGGAGCAGGGGAGGAGGGATGACAGGAGGTAGGAAGGCATGCACAGCAGGCCAGGGGCTTCCAGGCTGTCAGCAAATCCAAGGGCCTTGACCAAGGTGCAGGGAAGGGGGGTGGACAAGCGAGTGAGTGCCTTCACTGGCCTGGGTCCATGAGGGCTGGGGTGCGTTGCAACCATGAGGGCTGGAGCTGCACAGGATAAAGTGTGTGGTGTGGCTGTGAGCGTGAAGGACAAGTACGGGCGGCCGGTGTACATTGAGCTGCTGGGGGGCCTGGACTGCGGGGCCATGCTCAAGGCCGCACCCCTGGAGCGCATCATGAAGTACCACATCTGGTGTGCGCTGGGGCCACTGGGTGGAGGGGGCTTTGGCGGGCAGCAGGCAGGCAGGCTGAGGGTCCGCGGTAGGCAGGGAGGTAGGGGGCAAGGGGGGCAGGGAAGGAGGAGCAGGGGCTGTAATTGTAGCCCTTCCTGGCCCTGCTGCCCTGCCCTGCCCTGCTGCCCTGACTTGCTGCCCTGCTGCCCTGACTTGCTGCCCTGCTGCCTTGCTGTCCTGCTGCCCCGCCCTGCCCTGCCCTGCCCTGCCCAGCCCTACCCTACCCTGCCCTGCCCAGCCCTACCCTGCCCTACCCTACCCTACCCTACCCTACCCTACCCTACCCTACCCTACCCTACCCTACCCTACCCTACCCTACCCTACCCTACCCTACCCTACCCTACCCTACCCTACCCTACCCTACCCTACCCTACCCTACCCTACCCTGTCCTGCTGCCTTGCTGCCCCTGAGTAGGCTGGGACACCAGCTGCCCGGGGCAGGCTGGTTTTGCTGGACATACATGCCTTGGCTCAGCTGCCCTAATTGCTGGCCACATCGCTGACCTCACCGCCGGCTCTGCCCCTCCTGCCAACCTCAGTACTGCCCTACCTGGTGCCTGCAGGACATGGGAGAGGATGGAGCGGCAGCTGCTGCCTGCCTGCAGCCGCCTGGTGGGGCACCCAGTGATCACCGCCACCGTCATCATCGACCTGGCGGGCCTGTCCCTCCGGAACTTCACCCTCACTGCCCAGGTCAGCCACTGCTCAGGGGGCCAGAGGTGGAGGGGGTGGGCACGTTGTTGTGCGGTACAGCAGCGGAAGCACATTGGGCCGTTGTAGGGCAGGTAGGGGGAGGGGTGGAGGGGGCTGGATGCTGGGCAGCTGTTGTGAGTAGCTTTAGGGGCCATGTCTGGTACAGTGCAGCAGTGTGGGAGGCGGGCATGGCTTAGTGCGATGCAGCAGGGGGTCCAATAGGCCGCTCAAGCCTGGCTAAGTGGTGAAAGTTGTTTCCTATTCAAGCACACTCGACAAGTGGTAACCAGGCTCACATAGCAGTGCCAAACCCAGCTACAGACTCGGGGCAGTAAGGGGGAAAGAGGGCGGGGGAGCTTCTCTTCCTTCAAGGCTAGGTGGTAGGAGCAGGCCATGCCCCAGGCCAAAGCTCCTCTGGTAGTGCATGCCAGGTCTCACCTGAGTCTCCTTCTTTTTCTTCTTCTTCTTCTTCTCCTTCTTCATCTTCTTCTCCTGGGCTGCTCAATGGTCGGCAGTAGGATGGGGAGGGAGGGAGCTGGGGGGAATGGGGCTGGTTGCTGCGTAGTGCTTGTGGTCAGCTCAGGGGGGGCTGTCTGTTATAGCATGGAGGTGAGGGTGCAGTAAGGTGCAGCCTGCCTGCCTGCTTGGTGCTACCGTTCAGCTGCCTGCCCGCCTGCTGCGCAGCGGCTGTTGAGCACAATCGCCAAGATTGACCAGGTGGGTGGGAGCTGTGGGGGTTGCCCATGAGGGAGGGGGTGGGAAGGGAGGAGCAAGGATGGGTGATGATGGAAGGGTGGAGAGGGAGGGGTAAACTAGGGGCGGCAAGTAGCAGGGGTACTGGTTGGGGGGCGGGTAGGTAGTGTAAGAACAGGTAGGGGGCGGTAGGCAGCTACTGGTAGCAGCAGCAGGCAGCTGTGGCGCTGCTGGACCATCATGGGGTACCTTGCCCTGACCTGTGGCTGCAGGACTACTACCCCGAGCACCTAGGTGAGTTTGACCAGCCCGTCTGCCCCTCCTCCCTCCAATACCACTGTCCTGCCCCCTTCACTCTTGTGTTCTTACCTCCCTTTCCTCCCTCCTGCTCCCCGTCCCCTCACACTGCCCCTCACGTAGTGGGCAGTGCTGGCGACCATGGTCATGGTGGGCAAGGCAGGCGGCGTCTGTTTGTTGCAACCTACTTTGCCACGCTGCTCAGCCCTGGTGGCCCGGGTGCCTGGTCTGGCCTGCAGGCACCATGTTCATCATCAACACCAGCTGGTTCTTCACCACCATCTGGGCGGTGGTGTACCCGCTGCTGGAGGAGCGCACACGCAAGAAGATCATCGTGCTCGGGTGAGTGGGTGAAGTCTGGGAGCAGTGGGGGGGCTCATGCCTGGCCCAAGGCTCGGCATGCACAGGGGGCAGTCATAGTCATGGTCTGCCCTCATATAGTCAGCCTGCCTGCAGGAAGTCCCAAGCCCCTATAGGGGCAGGGTAGCCAAGCAGTTGCCCTCATCTGGCTTGCCCTCAACTTACCTGTTGCTGCTCTGTCCAGACATGGCCTGCACTTGCATTGCATAGCAACTGCACTGTGGCTCAAATCCAGCTTCTACAACAAACTGCTGACCTGACCTGACCTGACCTGTGGCCCAGATCCAACTATCAGGACAAGCTGAAGGAGCTGATCCCTGAGGAGAACCTGCCAACCTTCTTCGGGTACGTGCCCCTGTCCTCCCCGGCCCTGCCTCAGCACCCCCCTCAATTGCCCGACCTCCTGCGCCCCTTCCTCCTGTGCCTGACCACCACCAACGAGATCTTACAAGCCACCTGTCGACTGGCCCACCCCTACCCCGAGCACTGCCTCCCTGACCGCGCTCTGGCCGCAGCGGCCTCAGCCCCTGCCCCGACAAGCAGAGCAGCCAGGGCCTATGGACCAGTGAGGAGCCCTGCACCTCCAGCTCCTGGCTGCCTGTGGGCCACACAGCCCAGGACCCCCCTCCCACACAACCAGCAGCCAAGGGCGGTGCCAAACAGGCCCTCATCTGTCCCGAGGGAGCGGATGCCCTGCCCTGCGATGAAGACAGCATTCCTGTAGGCGTTGCCTGCGCTGCACTGGAAGGCTTAGGGGTACAGGGGCCGCTGCCTGCCAAGCAGCTGCCCCAGGCCAAGGTGGATGCGGTAGCAGTTTAGAGGAAACAAGAATGTTGCGGGAAGGGCTGTGGCTAATCTTGCATGTCTGGCTGCATGCTCCCAAGAAGAAGGGAGTCAGCACTACCCTAGGGTCTACCCTAGGGTCCTCTGTGTCCACAATAGTGCCCCTGAGGTTGCGGGTGTCACACCCCTGCACTGGTGCCCGCCCCCCTAGGGGCAATGCCACAGCTTGTCCTCACAGCCTGACAGTTGACAGCCTGACAGTTGGGGTTAGGGTCGGGTGGGTGTCGTGTTAGGGTGGGCATTCGCGTGGGAAGTGTGGGAGGCAGCCTGACTTGACCTGAGCTGGCCAGGCCTGCCCCTACACCCTGACCTGGCTAGAGGGGTGGGAAGCCCTACAGCCTGAGTGGGAGGAGGAGGAAAGGGGATGGAGGGGGTAAGGGCGGGTAAGGGGTGGGAGGAACGCGTGGGGAGGGGGAGGGGCGGTGGATCAGGCTGGTGGGGCTGGGGCGACACAGCCGGTGCTGGGCAGGAGGTCAGTAGGGATGAACCGTGGGTGTGGGTGCTGCCTACGGGGTCCAGGGCGCTGCATTGCCTCGTGATTAACCAGACCCAACTGCTACCAATATTCACTCGTGTCATTGCTTGCCAGCATCAGTGTAGATGGCTCGAATGAGGCAAGGCTGCTCAACCATCAGGCTGCTTGCCAGCGTTAGTGTTCGGTTAGTCCAGGTGTGCGACAGGAATGCATGCAGGTAGGGTTCCACGATGGAGTGTGACATATGATGACCCAATTCATGTCATGAGTAGTACTAGCCCATGTTTTTATTTCCAGTAAACAATAGCGTTTGTGCTGCCATGTTGTAAACCATGATGATACCGGATTTCGCCCATGCTACACTACTGTGGGCTGGGCTGACCCTAACACTACTGCTAACACAGCGACGCCTGTGCCAACAAAAAAGTGAGGTCATACCATGACAGTGTGCATGGCAAACCAGTGGCATGTGGTCCCATCAGGTTCGAAGAAGATGGCTCACTCCGCTAAAGCCATCATCATCTGGGGTGGGGGCCAAGCAGCGCAATGGCTAACGGCTCCAGCCAGATGTAAGCCAGCTTCGCCAAAGCCTGATGTTACGGCTCCGCCTGAGGCTCCCCCTAATGCGTTCTGGGACTTGGCAACATCGACCTTTCACTGTAAGAGTGGTCAATGCAGCTCAATGCTGGGCACTGAAATCTCATACAGTTCGCTTGGCTGCACCAACAAAGCAAGGCGTGCACAGGTTTGACATAACACTGCAGCGCAGTTCATTGTGCGGCTTCGAGGTATGGCTGATGGTAGCCAGTCAGGCAGCCATGGTGTGCATGGCAGTAGCACAGCCCCGGGTTCCTGTTCGTCTGCCATAGCACCTATCCTCTTCTTCTACCCCTCACTGCACTGCTGCCTGGCCCTCTAGCCAGTCTCCAAAGCCGGCCGATTTCAAAATTCAATTTGATGTAGCGGAGCGAGATTACCCACAGTCAAACATGTTGTTCCTTGCTGCACCTGCCAGCGCTGGCTGCGGCTGCTGAGGGGGCGCACCAGCAGGCACAGGCAACCCTGGCGTGGTGACTTCCAGTGCTGCAAGCTGCTGCAAAAGGGGGGGCGCAGCTGCAGCGAGCTTACTGCAGATGTGCCTCTGCACGGGGCTGAGTAGCTCACGCACCCTCCAGCTGGTCTTCACCTCCTGCTTGTGGGACCCAAAGCTGCTTTACAGCCCCCTTGTCCCTCACTAGGGCCTCCATTTGAGCCGGATCAGAAGTACCTACTAGAAGCCACTAGCAGCCACTAGCAGCCACTAACTAGATCCGGCTAAAACAGTGTTATTGGGCTGTGTGGAGTAAACCCAGTGCACATGGCACATGAGCTCGCCTACCACCTACACTATTGCCTGACCCGAGGGCTATGATGTAGAGTTGGCATGACAAAACATGCACTAAGTGTAAGCTGATGACAGCTCAAAGGGGGCACACACTACTGTGCCACAGCAGGCTGCAGCTGCTGGGCCTGGGGTGGCTTGTCTAGCAGCCGCTTGTAGCCCAGGCCAGGGTACTCCTTGCCCTTGGCTGGCAGAGCTCCCTGGTCTGGCCAGTAGCACAGCTCCAGTGGCCGCCACCTGCTCTCCCCAATGCGTTGCATGTTCAGCGCTGCATTGCAGTCCCTGTCCAGCCACCTGCCTGGCTGTGGTGCCGGCTTGGCTTTGGCAGCCTTGCCCTTGCCCTTGCCCTTGGTGGGCTCAGCTGCCCCTGGCTCAACCTTGGTGCGCTTGCTGCGCTTGGCTGGCTGGGGTGTGCTGGGCCCTGGCTCTGAGGCTGCTGGCTGTGTGGCTGCCTGGCCGCTGCGTGGGGCCTGTGGGGGCCTGCGGGGGGCCACTACCGAGCACCACACCAGGCCCCGCACTGGCTGGCCACGCTCCTGGCTCCAGGCTGGCCGCACCAGGCGGGGTTCCACCTGCCCTGCTGGTGGCTTCCAGCCTGCGGGTCTTGTGGCACTGAGTGTGTTCAGCTCCACCTCACAGGGCTGCTAGCCATTCAATGCTGAGCTGACCCGGCTGGTGCGGTGCTCATCCACGAGCACCACCCTGCCCCGCAGCTGGCCTGCGCCCCTGGGCCTGCACACCACCTTGCGGCAAGCACGCAACACCGCGTCAGCACCCCACCCACCCCCAGTGCCAATGGTAGCTGCACCAAAGAACACCACCAGCTGCTTGGCACACCCATGTCGCTTCATGGACAGCTCCGCCATCTGCTCCTCCAACTGCAGCCATGCACACAAGGCACACACATGGTGGCTGGCATGGTGGCACCAGGTTAGGCATGGCACAATCAAGTACTCTTTCGTTTCGTGCCCAACCCACCACCTCTCAGTCCCTTACCCTCCCTCCCACACACCTACTCACCCACCCACCCTCACCTTGTTGAAGAACTGCTCCAGCGCCCGGTCCTGGGCTCCGTACAGCCTCGGCCGCTGCCGTGCCCACTTGGGGTCCAGGTACACCTCCCACACCGCATCCCAGGTGGCCAGGGTGACGGTGATGTGCTTCAGGTTTGCCTCCAGGGAGGTGCCGGCTGAGCTGGCTGCTGCCAGGTGCTGGAGGTGGGGCTTGATTGGTGCTAGCCACCGCTCAGTGTCACGGCGGGCATTGTGCAGGCCGCTGGCATGCTTCACCTCGCCCGCACGCCATCCTGATGAACAGTTGCGCCTCCTCCCCGCTCCAGCCTAGCTGGGCCCTGGCTGCCTTGGCGTACAGCTTGACAATGCGCTCTGCAGGTCAGGTCAGGTATCAGGTCAGGTCAGGTCTAGGTCAGGTCAGGTATCAGGTCAGGTCAGGTCTAGGTCAGGTCTAGGTCTAGGTCAGGTCAGGTCAGGTCAGGTCAGGTCAGGTCAGGTCAGGTCAGGTCAGGTCAGGTCAGGTCAGGTCAGGTCAGGTCAGGTCAGGTCAGGTCAGGTCAGGTCAGGTCAGGTCAGGTCAGGTCAGGTCAGGTCAGGTCAGGTCAGGTCAGGTCAGGTCAGGTCAGGTCAGGTCAGGTCAGGTCAGGTCAGGTCAGGTCAGGTCAGGTCAGGTCAGGTCAGGTCAGGTCAGGTCAGGTCAGGTCAGGTCAGGTCAGGTCAGGTCAGGTCAGGTCAGGTCAGGTCAGGTCAGGTCAGGTCAGGTCAGGTCAGGTCAGGTCAGGTCAGGTCAGGTCAGGTCAGGTCAGGTCAGGTCAGGTCAGGTCAGGTCAGGTCAGGTCAGGTCAGGTCAGGTCAGGTCAGGTCAGGTCAGGTCAGGTCAGGTCAGGTCAGGTCAGGTCAGGTCAGGTCAGGTCAGGTCAGGTCAGGTCAGGTCAGGTCAGGTCAGGTCAGGTCAGGTCAGGTCAGGTCAGGTCAGGTCAGGTCAGGTCAGGTCAGGTCAGGTCAGGTCAGGTCAGGTCAGGTCAGGTCAGGTCAGGTCAGGTCAGGTCAGGTCAGGTCAGGTCAGGTCAGGTCAGGTCAGGTCAGGTCAGGTCAGGTCAGGTCAGGTCAGGTCAGGTCAGGTCAGGTCAGGTCAGGTCAGGTCAGGTCAGGTCAGGTCAGGTCAGGTATAAGGTCAGGTCAGGTCAGGTCAGGTCAGGTCCAGGTCTAGTCACCATCATTACTTGCCTGGGTTGGAGTAGTGCTGTTGCATGGCCACCGCCAGCTGCATGGAGTGTGCGTCGATGGTGTTGGCGTCACCCGCCAGGTAGATGCTGCCTAGCTCCTGCAGCTTGGCCACAAGCGCCTGGTTGCTGGGGTCCTCAAAGGCTGGCATGAGCATGGGGTGGCGGTTGCGCACATGGCGCCGCTGCAGCTGGTTGTAGCATGTCTTGAAGTTTGGGTTGGCGAAGAACATGCAGAAGTCTTTCAGCTGCCTGAGCATCAGGGGGTCCTCGCAGTCAAGGGGCAAGGGAGGGCCAGTGGGTGCTGCGGGTGCAATGGCTGCCAGGCGGGCGCTGCAACGCCTTTGGGGGGGTTGCGCGACTGGCTCAGGTTCTGACTCTGACTCTGACTCCGAGTCAGACTGTAGCTCTGGCTCTGGGCCACAGTCTGACTCGGAGTCAGAGTCGGTGTCACACTCCATGCTGGCAGGCTGGGCAGGCTGGGCAGGCTGGGCAGGGGCCCGTGGGGGGAGTGGGGGTAGGGGGGGAGCATCAGGGGGTTGGGGGGGCTGCACTGCTGGAGGCTGAGGGGCGCTGGCATATCCCGGGGTAGGGTAGCCCACCAGGCAGGTGAGAAAAATGCGCAATACAAACAGCGACGCAATCACGCGGAGCTGAGAGTGGATCTCAGCCCGTAGCCGGAGGTGCTCCCGCAGCCTGCGCCTGGTCTTCTTACAGCCGCGCAGCACTGCGCCCTCGGGGACCTTGATGACCTGCAGCCAAGCGAGGTTGCCATTTTGACAGGCCAAGACAAAAGGCGGGGTCAACACAAACAGTGCGGCTACACATAGGGCGGGGACGGACCCACACCTGACGTCGACGCGTGGTCCAGCCATCTCGACGATCCTGTCGTTGCTTGCCTTGGGCGGAACGAGACACTGCGATGGAACCAACAGGAGCGACGGGTTATCTCACAGCGCGTAACTCACGTCTAGGGCTCACGTCACGGCTGGGGACACGAACCTTTACGTTTCTTGTCGCTACCCTTCCGCTTCTTCTTAGCCATCACGCGATGCGCAGTGCGACGGGCGGTGGCACCAGTCAAAGGTTTAATTTCCATTTTCCATTCATAGCCTTCGTGCAGCCATGCTACAAATCATGATGGTGCGGTTTGGCCGCCCACCAATGCCAGGGGGTTTCAACCGTCCAGCAGCGCATGTGCTAACTCAGTCTTAGTGAGGTCCCACCATGTCAGTGAGCTAGGCAAACCTCAGTGGTTCATGCAGTAACATCAGGCTTGCAGGTGCCTCCTGTAAGAATGGTCAATGCAGCTCAATGCTGACACAGCAACTGACAAGGCACTCTCCTCGACAGCCTGGCATGACACATGCACAAAAAGATGTAAGCTAACACAGCCACTGACGTGGCACACCTGGCTGCTGTGCTACAGCAAGGTCCTGCTGCTGCTGGGCCTGGAGGCTCTGTCTCTCAACCGCCTGTGGCCCAGGCCTGGGTAGTCCCTTCCCTTGGCGAGCGGCTACAGCTGCTCTGGCCACCAGCTCAGCTCCAATGGCCACCACTCGCTCTAATCAACGCGCTGCATGTAGAACGCTGCATGCTAGACTCCCCGAAGTGCTGCATGCAGCGGTCCCAGGCTGCCCCACCTGCCTGGCTGGGCTTCTGTCTAGTCCATGGCAGCCTTGTCCTTGCCGGTGCCCTAGGCAGTGGTCTGGGCGGGCTCCGCTGCGTGTGCGCTTGGCTGGTGTGCAGCTGGTCAAGCTGGTGCAAGCTTTACACCTTGAAGAGCTGTTTGGCCTTGACATAGTAGGCTTCCACCTCACATTGCGCCAGCACCGTCCACCTACTCAAGTGCCTGCCTTGCCTGTGTTGGCGATGGTACTGATGGTGATGGTGGTGATGGTTGACACTGCTCAAGCCTTCAGCCTGCTGGGCCCTCACCTTCCCGTCCAGGGGGGTGGGGCTTTCTGCAAAGGTCAGGAACGTCATGCACCCGGCCCACCCTGCCTCACCCTGCCCCGCCCTCAGCGAAGGTCAGGGACGCCATGTACCTGACCCGCCCTGCCCCACGCTCAGCTATGCCAAGCTAAGCAACAACCCCGATAACCCCAGGATATCTACAGGATGTCGGCAGAAGGTCCAGGAGGTGTTGCCTAGTGCTGGGTCGCTGTGTGGGGCGGCAGTCATGCCCTGCTGCTGCTGCCGCCTCAGCCCGCCCTCAGCATGCTGTTCAGCAGCTGGAGGTTCTGCAACGACCCCACCGCCTTGGACTGCTGCGACACTCGCCACTCTGCAGGGTCTGCACAGGAGCGTCAGGGCAGGCAGCACTCACCACAGCGACTGAGCAGCAGGCGCTAGCCAGACGCCAGGGGAAAGCCGGCAGGGTGAGAAGGGTGGGGAAGGTAGCACCAGCAATATGGCGTAGAGAGCTGACCCTGCTGCCCTTGCCCCTGCTGCCCCTGCCCCTGCTGCACCCGCCTGATGCGCCTGCCTGACCCCGCGCGCCGCCCTGGTGGCTCGCGCCCATAGGCCCAGTCCGTAGCTTCGCCGCGCGCTCCAGCATGGGCGCCAGGCGCTGCGCGGCTGCGGCGATGGCGGCGATGTTTGCGCAGGTGGAGTCGCGCGCGCTGGCCGCAGTGGCCGCCAGCGCCTGGTAGGTCGCCATGTCCCCTTCACTCGCAAGGCACATGAGCTGCCAGGTGGGCAGGCCGTGGCTCTTGCTGTACCACCCCTCTTTAACCCACCCTGACCCTGCCGCAGCTGATGTTAACACCACAGGCCCTGCTCCACGGCTCTGCCACTGCCCTGCCCTGTCTTGGCCTGCCCTGCTTGCTGTGGCCTAATTACTCCCTAAGGTCAACAAGCACAGGCCCCTGCTCCACGGCCCTGGCCCTGTCCTGGCCTGCCGTGTCGCTGCCTGCTTGTTGAGGCTTGAGGAGTCCCTGACCTCTGGCACCGCCAGCTGTGATCATGAGACGCAGGGCAGCCACCCAGTGTGCATGCACCTGGTGGAGGCCTGGCTGGCTGGGTGTGTGAGGGCTGTGGAGGCGGGGCCACTGAGGCAGAGCAGGCCTCTACAGCAGGGCAGCTGGGGCTAGGCAGGGCGATTAGAGCAGGGCAGCTGGGGCTAGGCAGGGCGATTAGAGCAGGGCAGCTGGGGCTAGGCAGGGCGATTAGAGCAGGGCAGCTGGGGCTAGGCAGGGCGATTAGAGCAGGGCAGCTGGGGCTAGGCAGGGCGATTAGAGCAGGGCAGCTGGGGCTAGGCAGGGCGATTAGAGCAGGGCAGCTGGGGCTAGGCAGGGCGATTAGAGCAGGGCAGCTGGGGCTAGGCAGGGCGATTAGAGCAGGGCAGCTGGGGCTAGGCAGGGCGATTAGAGCAGGGCAGCTGGGGCTAGGCAGGGCGATTAGAGCAGGGCAGCTGGGGCTAGGCAGGGCGATTAGAGCAGGGCAGCTGGGGCTAGGCAGGGCGATTAGAGCAGGGCAGCTGGGGCTAGGCAGGGCGATTAGAGCAGGGCAGCTGGGGCTAGGCAGGGCGATTAGAGCAGGGCAGCTGGGGCTAGGCAGGGCGATTAGAGCAGGGCAGCTGGATCTAGGCAGGGCGATTAGAGCAGGGCAGCTGGGGCTGTGCGTGGCAGTCGCTGCTGGGCATGGCCTGCAGAGCCCTGCTGTGCGGGCCTGCTCACCGTGTGCTGCTGCCTCCAGGTCCAGCTGCTGTGCCTCCTGCTGCAGCGCAGCGCACTCCTGGTACACCTGGTGTCAGGACAACAGGAGCTGGGCAGGGGGGCAGCAGGGGGTCCGGCAGGTTGGCAGGAGCGGCTTGCAGGACCAGGCAGCTGGGGTGGGGGGCAGGGGGGCCGCAGAGTGGCGGCAGCACAGGGTGGTGTAAGAGGGGAGGCCAGTGGGGGCCAGCACCAGTGGTAGCAGCAGCAGCAGCGGCGGCGGCAGCAGCAGCAGTGACGTCACCATGTGGGTCACCTAGGTGGGTCGTCCGACCTGGGCGCCACCCCTTGGCCCTGCCACACCCCACTGCTGGGGGAGGTCAGTGGGTGGCTCAGTGGCCAGATGCTGCAGGGCCCACCTGCTGCAGCTCTGCCCGCCTGCTGCCCAGCTGCTGCTGAAGCTCCTCAGCCTCCCCGGTGGCAGCGCTGGCGGGGTGGGCCGGGTGGGGTGCCAGTTCCTGCGCAGGCCAGCAGCCCCCTCACCACACTGCACCACCTGCTGGCAATGTGCGTGGGGCAGGGCGCGCCCGCACCTGAAGAGCGCTGAGCATAACCTATCGAGTACATGAGGCTGTGTGTGATGCAAAAACTTCGGCAGGCAAATGTAGTGGAAACATGGTGAGAATGGTGAGAATGATGATGACGATGACGATGATGATAGTGGTGATGATAGTTCTTTTGCACTGGCTACCCGCGCCCACTCAGGGGCTGTGGGGTGTGTTGTGTCAGCTAATGGGGTGAGAGGCAGAGCTGTGGCTGCCAGGCGCTGTCAGGCGCTGCCAGGCGCTGTGGCTGCCAGGCTGTGGGTGCCAGGCGCACCACAGGGCGGAGGGCATGGGCAGGAATTTGTAGCACTGTCGTGGAGCACAGCTGCTCAAAGAGGGTCATGGCGGATGCCGTCGACTGCGTCAGCTCCTTGTACAGCCGGTCAATACCCTGTGCCCAGCATGGCGGTGTGGGCACCAGGAGTGATTGCAGCAATGGGGTAGAGGCAGACCAGGAAGACTGTCAAGGGCTTGCCTGCTTGACGCATGAAAGAGTATCAGCTTCAAGGGTAGCCTGATCGACACAGCTGCGTGAGTGGCAAGAAGGCTGCATTGCATTGGGCCAGAGGAGAGTGGTGGTGCAAGACCCACCTCTCAAAAGCGTCCATGCCATCAGCACAGTAGTCGCAGACCTGAACAAAGGAACACTCTAAACATGTAACTTGGCCGTGCATGACCCGCATACTCGCTGTACCATCATACAGTAGGCTCACCGCGTTCGCAACGTCCGCGACGAAGGTGTCAGGGACTCTGACTTGCTCCAAAGTTGGGGTCGGTGCAGGCTGCACGGGTGTACTTGCTTCATTCATCGTTTGCTTATTATGCTGTATTGCAAGAGCTAAGCTGCCTCTGACAGTTTGAGTTTAAAACTTGTAATTGCTGCCATGCTTTCGCATGTATTGATTGCGAAAGGGTCCACCAGCTGTCATCACATTGAGAATGAATAAGAGCAGCCCTGCCCCACGGCTATATCTACGACCTCGTGTCCAAGCTCCTGTGGGGCAGTTGAGACACTGACCTCTGTTATGTAGGTATGGCTTCACAATCGACTGATGCAGCTACCAGTCCTCCAGGGAGCTAGTACTGCATTTTCTAGGCGCCTCAAAGTCTCCATGGGCACGGCATGGAAGGTGGGGGCGCAAGTCACGGTCGCCGGCGTCGAGACGATTTGGGACATCCTTACTAAGCACCGAGGCTCAGAGCAATGGGGTAGACCGGACCCAAGATTGGGGTCCGCCCGGGGGCGCAGCGCTCGCTGCTCCCCGCTCCCCAATGCGCATAGTGATCTGTTCTATTCCACGCGACAGCAAATAGCAAAGAGGCAAACATGGTAATTGGCCCGCAACTGCCAGACCCGCGTACTCGCGGCGACGTCTCCGATGGACCAGTACGTTCACGCTTCGGGTCAGCATGTAAGACCATCCGACCGCTCACCAGTACATGATGCATGGGCGCAGGTGGAGCTGCTGCCAGTGACAGGGCTGCGGCGGGTGTGGGCAACTAAAATGGGCGCTGGTTTGCAGAATCTTGGCAACACCTGCTACATGAACAGCGTGCTGCAGTGCCTCGCCTACCTTCCGCCGGTGGCGTCTGGCGTGCAAATGAATGTTCTGCACGGCCTGCCCTCCTCATGCCCCTTGGCCCAGACCGGCAAGCTCTGCACCTGCTGTGCGATAAGCAAGCAGCTCAGCGACCAGCTGTCCACGTTTGACCGGGCCATCCGTCCCGTTGCTATCTCCACCGCGCTACCACAGCTCAGCAAGGTAGGGGCAGGTGGGGCTGGGGCAGGTATTGTAGGGGCAGATGGGGCAGGAGCAGAGGCAGGTGTTGTAGGGGCAGGTGGGGCGGAGTACACCCTGCCAATGCCTGCACGCAGCGCACCTGCCTCCCTGCCCCTGCAGCCCTGCAGCCTTGTCAGTCCACGATACACACCAGCAGGCGGGACAGGGCAAGAGAGCGGTGCCTGGGCAGGCTGGCCAGCCCCCTGGGCACCCCGCCGCCAGCATGTGCACCCACGCCCCCGCCACCTCTAGGCCTCAGCGCCCACTGCATATCTGTACCTGCCAGGTGCCGCATCACAGGAGCAGCATCATCACACTTTGACCACCATGCTCTCACACTGTGACCCAGCTGATGGTAGCCTGCCAGACCCACGCTTTAGCCAGCCTGAAGAGCCGCCATGCCGGTGGTTCATAGCGCATGGCACCCACCTGCAAGCACCATGTCGTGACGATGATAGTGGTGGTCGTGGCAGTTGTAGTGGTTGTAGCCTTATAGTAGTGCTCAGACTGCTCATCATGCCTGCACCACACTCAGCCAACCTGCCCAGCAGCAGGCAAGCAGCCACGCCCTCTCTAAGGCCAGGCGGACCACTGGGGCAGAGGGCTTTACACTCAGACAGCTGCACCAAGCCAATGTCCCCCTCACCCCTCACCCCTCACACCTCACACCTCATGCCCCTACCCTCTGCCCCCCTGCCCCCTTCCCCCCTGCTCCGCCCTCCCATGCTCTCCAAGTGTCAATCCAAAGTGCTTTTCAAGGGCAAGGCCAAGAAGGCACACCAGGGTGAGGACAATAACGGTACAAACCCACCATCGGGTTTTGCAGGCCTTTGTGAGAGGGAGGCAGGAGGACGCACACGAGTTCCTGCTGGTGGTGTTGGAAGCTGTGGAGCGGGACATCAAGCGGGGCGTGGTGGAACTGGGGGGGCTCAAGGTCAGGCGGCATAACCAGCTGGCCCCCCCTGCCTTTACACCGGCCCCCCTGCTGCTGCCCCGCCTGCACTGCTGCTGCGCCTCAACCGCCCCTGCTGCTGCTGCTGCTGCTGCTGCCCCCTGGCTGTGTGGTGCTCAGAGCCAGGTGACGCTGATAGAGGAGCTGTTCATGGGGCGGTTGCGCAGCCAGGTTGTGTGCGGGGAGTGCGGCTACTGCAGCAACAGCTACGAGCAGGTCACCACGCTGTCCCTGGATGTGCCCAGGGGGGCGGCCGCTGCCAGCCTCACCGCCAGCCTCACCGCCTTCACCAAGCCTGAGACCCTGGTGAGGGGCAGGTGCAGGGGGCAGGGGCAGGGGCAGGGGCAGGGGCAGGGGCAGGGGCAGGGGCAGGGGCAGGGGCAGGGGCAGGGGCAGGGGCAGGGGCAGGGGCAGGGGCAGGGGCAGGGGCAGGGGCAGGGGCAGGGGCAGGGGCAGGGGCAGGGGCAGGGGCAGGGGCAGGGGCAGGGGCAGGGGCAGGGGCAGGGAGGAAGGGGCAGGGGCAGGGGCAGGGAGGAAGGGGCAGGGGCAGGGGCAGGGGCAGGGGCAGGGGCAGGGGCAGGGGCAGGGGCAGGGACAGGGGCAGGGGCAGGGGCAGGGGCAGGGGCAGGGAGGAAGGGGCAGGGGCAGGGGCAGGGAGGAAGGGGCAGGGGCAGGGGCAGGGGCAGGGAGGAAGGGGCAGGGGCAGGGGCAGGGGCAGGGGCAGGGGCAGGGGCAGGGGCAGGGGCAGGGGCAGGGGCAGGGGCAGGGACAGGGGCAGGGGCAGGGGCAGGGGCAGGGAGGAAGGGGCAGGGGCAGGGGCAGGGAGGAAGGGGCAGGGGCAGGGGCAGGGGCAGGGAGGAAGGGCAGGGGCAGGGGCAGGGGCAGGGGCAGGGGCAGGGGCAGGGGCAGGGGCAGGGGCAGGGGCAGGGGCAGGGGCAGGGGCAGGGGCAGGGGCAGGGGCAGGGGCAGGGGCAGGGGGCAGGGAGCAGGGGCAGGGGCAGGGGCAGGGGCAGGGAGGAAGGGGCAGGGGCAGGGGCAGGGGCAGGGCAGGGGCAGGGGCAGGGGCAGGGGCAGGGGCAGGGGCAGGGGCAGGGGCAGGGGCAGGGGGCAGGGGCAGGGGCAGGGGCAGGGGCAGGGGCAGGCGGCAGGGGGCAGGGGGCAGGGGCAGGGGCAGGGGGCAGGGGCAGGGAGGAAGGGTGGGGAGGGTGGGAGAGGGTGGGGAGGGGGGCCATGGGGAGCGGGAAAGGCGGTCAGGAGTGGGGCATGGGTGCATATGCCGAAGGCCCCATACAGCCTGCACTGCGCTGTGCTACTTTGGCAGTGCTTTGCTCAGTCCGTGCACTGTGTGCATGTTTCCTGCGCGGCTGAGTGAGCCAATTGCCGCTGGGGTTGATGGGCTGCAGGACGGAGCGAACAAATACAAGTGTGACCGGTGTAAACGGTGAGAGGGCCGCTGCGGGTGGGCTGTACTAGGCCAATGCAGGGGGATAAGAGGCCGCGCGGAGGAGAGTAGGATGAACAGGAGGAACGGTAGCTTTTGTAGCGTCGCCTTAGCCATCCTATGGGTGCCGCGCAGCAGAACCTAAGGTCGTGGATGAAGCCATCGTCGTGACGTTCATAGCCGGGCTGAGCCGCGTGGATTGCTCATTAATCACGCTGGTGACACGAATCCATCGCGACCTGCCTGGTGCGCAGGCTCGTGCGCGCGACCAAGGCGCTATCCATCCATCACGAGCCGAACATCCTGGTCGTGCATCTGAAGCGCTTTGACGCGTTGTCTCTGAGTTCGAAAATCAGCCGGCACGTCGACTTCGGTCACACTTTGGACCTTGGCGCCATACTCCTGCGCGGCAGCCTTGGCGGCAAGCAGCGGCAAGGCCGGTGCCAAGGTAAACGGCACGGCCAATGGGCATGGCGGGCACCACCTCCGCGCACTATGTGCTGCAAGGCCTAGTGGTCCACCAGGGCGGATCGCTTCACTCCGGCCACTACCTCGCGTACGTTCGCGACGGCTCCGGCCGCTTCTGGTGCGCCAACGACGCAACCGTAACCGCAAAGCACCCGCCGCGGAGGTGAGGTGCAGGACACGGGGACTGCCGGCCGGGGTGTGCGGTGGGGCCGTTGGCGAGCCGGTGGGGCGGGCCGGCAGGACATCTAGATCGTTTAGCTGCCTAGCCGATTTGGCGACCCCGGTTTGAAATCACGACCCGCTCCTGTGCCAGCTCTACCTCTCCTGCTGGGCTGCGCCCTCCCCCCTTGGCTACTCGCAGGTGCTGCAGCAGCAGGCGTACCTGCTGTTCTTCTCACGCACTGAGCTGCGGTCACTGCCCCCGCCCCCCCTATGTGCCCCCCGCCCCCCTGCAGCGGGCGTTGCCCAGGCCAGTGGCCTTCCCGCCAACCGCCAGGGTGCTGCTGCCCTCACCCGCAGTGCAGTCCCCTATGGCCCCACCCCCACCCCCCAGCACGCCCGCCCCACCATCTCCTCCGCCCCACCTGCCTCCGCACCCCCCGCCCCCACCCCCGCACCAACGGTGAAGCCAATGGCCATATTGCTCAAAATGGGCGGCCCAGGCTGGCCCACCCCCCTCCGCCCCACCTCCCTGCTCCCCGCTGCGGCGGCAGTGTGAAGCAGGGGCCGGCAGCACCAGCCTCAGGCTCATCCCGGGAACCACCTCGGCCGTCAAGCTGCTGCCTAAGTCAACCCCAGCAGCCTCAGGGCCAGCAGGAGCAGCGGGGGCGACAGGGACCGGGGCTGCAGGGCCACTGGCAGGCCCAGCTTCGGCACCCCAACCCTCTGCAGCACCCCTCCACCCCAAAGCCTGCAGCCCCCTCTGCCTCGACTCAGGCCCAGCATCAGGGTGCAGACACAGGAGGAAATGGACCCCCGCTCACCCTACCCAGCCACTCCACTGCCTCCCCCAACATCACTACCAGTCAGCGATGCCCGCCCTCCCCCTCCGCCCTGCTGCCCCCACCTCGGCTTGAAAAGGGGTCGAGACAGCAGTGGGGGGGGGCCAGCAAGGGCCGTGGCAGCGCCAGCC
>JASKMD010000021.1:765767-1053207 GCA_030144725.1 Haematococcus lacustris | reverse complement strand
GGGAGCGGCAGCAGCTGGACATGCAGGTGTGTGTCACTGCCCCTGCAACCAGTGGTGCCCTTGCCGCCCCATTGGGAGGGATCAGTAGGAGTACCTGGCTTCAAGGCCTATGAGCTCACGGGGCTCCCCCCCTGCCCCCTGCCCCTGCCCTGCCCCTGCCCCTGCCCCTGCCCCTGCCCCTGCCCCTGCCCCTGCCCCTGCCCCCTGCCCCTGCCCGCCTGCCCCTGCCCCTGCCCCTGCCCCTGCCCCTGCCTGCCCTGCCCCCCTGCCCCTGCCCCTGCCCCTGCCCTGCCCCCCTGCCCCTGCCCCTGCCCCCTGCCCCTGCCATTGCTCTCGTTCCCACCCTCCAGGCCAGCGCCAGCATGGGCCAGGAGCTGGAAGCGCTGCTGCATGGGGCAGAGCAAGGAGGATGTGCGGCTGCGGTCCCCTGCACCTGGCAGTGGAGCAGGAGCTGCACAGGTCAGGCGCCAGTGAGGCAGGGGAGGAGGGACACAACCTGAAGGTCCAGGAGGGAGGGCGGGAACGCGAGGGTACAAGGACGGGAGGGGGAGGGCGGGGGAAAGCGAGGGTACAAGGGCGGGAGGGGGCAGGGGAGAGAAAGGAAAGGGGTTGGGGGGAAGGAAAGAAGGGAGGCAGGTTGGATGGGGCTACAGTGCATGGGTGGCAACGTGTGCAGGTGTAAGGAGGTTCAGGGTAAGGGGGTTGAGGGCAGGAGCAGCGTGGGCAACTGCTAATGCCGGCCACTGATGACTGCTGCAATTACACTGCAGCGATGTGGTGCCCGTTTCTGTTGTTGGCATGTACAGTTTGGTTCAGTTTCCCAGCACTGGTCGCGTGTTGATGGTACAGAAAGGATCGACAGCCCCACGCCGGTCTTGCGCGCAGGTGCTGCGAGAACTGCGGAATGTGTCTGTGCCTGAGCATGCAGCAACTGCCTGCGGGGCCTGGCGCCTCCTCACACTTCTCAGCACCGCGGGCTTTATCGTGGTCGCCGACCCGCCCGTCATTCTCATACGCGCAGGTCCGCGCCTGCGTAGGAGCTGCAGCTGCAAGCACGACGACGCTCTATTGATGCGCGTCTCTCCATTGGTTACACTGTACAATTGTTGGGGTGCACACCATCAGCGGTCTGGCACTGCTGCGGACGGACGATGCATGCCATGTCGGCCGTAGGTGACGGTCGGGACGTTGAAGCCGCCTTCTGCAACGCGGACTGCGAAGCGGAGGAGGTGAGCTGAGGGTTCGGTGCTGCTTTGCCCGTGCCAGGTTGCGCTGTATGAGCCGCGCAAAACACTGCAGCTTTGCGAGGTAGCCAGCCTTAGCCCACAGCGATGTGTGCCGCGGTGCAGGCGAGTCGTCGCGAGGCAGTCGCCCAGGCATTGGATGCGCAGTGGCCCGCTGGGCCGATACAGAGCGTTACCAATGCAAGCAACGGAGACCACGCAGGCATCTCCGTTGCTGAGTCAAAAATGGGCAGCAAAGCACAGGTAACCCCTCCCGGTGCGCAGCGGAGCACACAGCAAAAAACGCATGATGCCGATGGTATGCAGCCTTGAAACCCTTGGCCTGGCGAGTTGTCGGGGTCGTGTCCGGACGCGGCCTGGTGCAACGAGACCGGGGTGGAGGCGCGGGGCTGCGAGCGAGCTCCTGTAATAGTGTGCAGTATGTAGAAGAAGATGGCTCACACAGCTTACGCTGTCAGGGGGTGGGGCTATATAGGATAGACGCAAACCTTTTAGCGACAAACACACACACTGAGTGTCAGGTCAACGCCTTGGCACCATCGTATATGCCCGAACATAACTAGTAAGCTGTTTCAGACTCCGCCGACGTGCTATCAGGGTGGATACTGTGTGTCGGCGTGACGTTGACATGTCGCGACCCAGCGGCTGGTGTCCCCAACTAACAGAAAATGACAGGTAACTGACCCCTGGTAATCAAAACGACGCCGCGTCTCAGCCACGTGGTTTCTATTTATGTTTCGCACATCCCTGGGTAGAGGACTCTTTCAGCTATGCGGTGCAGCTTGTATCATTAAATACTGTGCAGTGTGCTAGGTGCTATGGCGGCTCAGCTGTGACACGCCTGATAAAATGTTTGGGTCACATAGGCCACCCCAGGACATCGCGTTTGCACCATCCCGCTCTATAGCTCAAGCCGTGTCTGTGTCGCTGGCCTCTAGTACGGCCGCGATGGTGGTGGGCGAACATGTTCCCCCGCGGATGAGCCTATAGTAGTGGTCTCTATCACTGGGCATCGCACAGATTGTTCCAGGGACGCGTTGCAAAATCACGTGACTGTCCAGTCGAGCGCAACAGGAGCCGGAGGTGCATCTCTAGTCCTAGTTTGCCCAGGTACGTGGCGTGATACCAATAAACGCGACATGCCCCATGCCTTGACTGACCAGATTTCGGTGTTCCTGTGACTGGCGCCAGGCACTAGCCAGGACTCCATCCGCGACCATTGTCACACACATGTGTCCGTAGCAAACCCATCTACACAATAGGTAAGGTTGCTGCAACATGCAAGTGAGGTGTGAGTGACAGCATCACAGCAAGCCCATGGCACGCCCAGCCATGCCACGGCCGTGTTAACTAATAAAATGGTATGCCACTTAGCTAGTGGCCTGTTTGCACCCATATGAAACTACAGCCCAAGTTTCATGTGGCGCTGACGATGCGCTCAGCACTAACATGGGTATGCAACCCCCAACCTCATGTCCTCTCACTACCACCATGTGCCATCCTATTCGGCTGCAGGAAGGCATGCCAAGGTTCAAGCACCCCAACCAGGGCAAATGCGTGCTCTGTTGCAAGTGCACATGCCTCAACGTCACCAGGGAGTTCTATGCATGGGTAGCTGTGGGTGTGCACCAGGGGGAGGATGGGATGGAGGTGGCATGGCGATTGCGTCATGAAGCCTTGCGCCTTAAGGGTAGCCTCACTCGTGCCCCAGAGTACAAGCTGCATGTCATTGGGCCAGCCAGTGTTGTGGACAGCCAGTTGGAAGCGGCTTGTGAAGCCAAAGACCTCGCCCTCATTACTCATCTTGGCTGTGTACAGCTTTGTCAGAAACGGCACCAAGCTGCGAATGAAGCACCATCGTCTCAACTCACCCTGCCCGGCGTCCACCCACCATCCTGGCAGCTGGCAGCAGCAAGGGGCAGGGAGGGGCAGGGATGCAGGGGCAGGGGGCTGGGCTGGCGCATGTGGCTGCAGGTCCTGCCCAGTGTCCACCCACCATCCTGGCAGCTGGCAGCAGCAAGGGGCAGGGCGGGGCAGGGCTGCAGGGGCAGGGGGCTGGGCTGGCGCATGTGGCTGCAGGTCCTGCCGAGTGTCCACCCACCATCCTGGCAGCTGGCAGCAGCAAGGGGCAGGGAGGGGCAGGGCTGCAGGGGCAGGGGGCTGGGCTGGCGCATGTGGCGGCAGGTCCTGCCCAGTGTCCACCCACCATCCTGGCAGCTGGCAGCAGGGCGGGGCAGGGCGGGGCAGGGCTGCAGGGGCAGGGGGCTGGGCTGGCGCATGTGGCGGCAGGTCCTGCCCAGTGTCCACCCACCATCCTGGCAGCTGGCAGCAGCAAGGGGCAGGGCGGGGCAGGGCTGCAGGGGCAGGGGGCTGGGCTGGCGCATGTGGCGGCAGGTCCTGCCCAGTGTCCACCCACCATCCTGGCAGCTGGCAGCAGCAAGGGGCAGGGCGGGGCAGGGCTGCAGGGGCAGGGGGCTGGGCTGGCGCATGTGGCGGCAGGTCCTGCCCAGTGTCCACCCACCATCCTGGCAGCTGGCAGCAGGGCGGGGCAGGGCGGGGCAGGGCTGCAGGGGCAGGGGGCTGGGCTGGCGCATGTGGTTGCAGGTCCTGCCCAGTGTCCACCCACCATCCTGGCAGCTGGCAGCAGGGCGGGGCAGGGAGGGGCAGGGCTGCAGGGGCAGGGGGCTGGGCTGGCGCATGTGGCGGCAGGTCCTGCCCAGTGTCCACCCACCATCCTGGCAGCTGGCAGCAGGGCGGGGCAGGGCGGGGCAGGGCTGCAGGGGCAGGGGGCTGGGCTGGCGCATGTGGTTGCAGGTCCTGCCCAGTGTCCACCCACCATCCTGGCACCTGGCAGCAGCAAGGGGCAGGGAGGGGCAGGGCTGCAGGGGCAGGGGGCAAGCTCGGCGCATGTGACTGCAACTGCCGCACAACGCCCGGTGTCCGGCAGCAGGGAGGGGCCCGCCACACAATCACTGCTGGAGGTTAGTGGCCATGCATCATATGTTTGTTTGCATTACATGTTCCAGTAGACCTCTTTGTTGCAGATCCTTAATGCAGGGTGCATGCCCCATGGTGCATGCTATTTTTGTGTGTTTCTTGCAGGTTTCAAGGGCACAACCGTTGCAGCATCAGAAGGATGAGCATTCCATGGATCTGGAAATAGCAATCCGGCACGGCCTACAACTTGCTGGGCAGGGGGCGACACCAAAGCTGAGCGACAGGTTGGTACTTACAAAGCTCCTCAATACTACACAATGAAATGCTTGTACAACAGCAGGTAGAGAACGGCTACAACAAACAACATCAGTAGCTTTGTATCGCTGCAAGCTAGCTAGCAACAAGCTGCCACCAACCACCTCGAAGTTGCTGAAAAACCAGCTGCAAGAGTTGTGGGCTGTGGTGGGCAATGGGCAGCCCACCGTGAAGCCAGTGCGGAACATGCACATAGCTGACTGGTTGGATGTTCTAGCGGTGCACATGTCACCTGTCACCAACTAGACCCATGCTTGCCATCACACACCTCAACAGAGACACCTTGGCATGCCTTCCTGCAGCCGAATAGGATGGCACATAGGGGTAGTGAGAGGACATGAGGTTAGGAGGTTGCATACCCATGTTAGTGTTGAACGCATCGTCAGCGCCACATGAAACTTGGGCTGCAGTTTCATTTGGGTGCAAGCAGGCCACTAGCTCAGTGGCATACCATTTTATTAGTTAACATGGCTGTTACAGTCCTGCTTTGAATCCAGAATGCATATGTTTTGAAATGCGCATGCAGATCTTTTCAACCCTGCATGCGAGATCTGGGTTTGTCATATCTTTCTTTGTCATGACGGTTGTTAGTTATTCTGGGCTTACTTATGCCTGAGCGCTGCTTAGTGTCGGGGATTGAAGGACTTCTGAGGACTCTGGATCGGATGACTGGTTCAGTGACGTAGGAATGCGATGAGAACTATTTTTACTGATGCCATCTTCTTGACGATGTAAGTACAAAGCACTGCCACGCTAGTCGGAAGCTGTCTACGAGTACGTAGTCAGCCACAGCGGCAACATGTCTCTGGCGGCTGCAGCCGGAGTTTAGTTCGCAGCCAGCCATGCATCCTGACCGCGCAGCAGCACTGTAACATTTGGTTTCCTCGCATCGATCATCGGCCTGTGCTCTTGCCTCACGCAACGCAGTAATCGAGCTTTTGAGGTACTTTTGGGCAATAACTCCGGTGCAAGAACGCCGAAGGCTCAAGCTACCGCTGACACACCTGCACCATCGCAATGTAAGCTTGCCCAACTGCTCAACTCGCAGCGCTGACCTGCAGTGTTTCAAATGCCTACCTGCGAAGGCGGTGCCCACCTGCGAAAGCAGTGACTACCCGCGAGAGCGGTGTTTACCTGCGTTAGCAGTGATTACCTGCTGCATGCAGTGCTACCTGCTCTTTGCAGTGAACTCTGGACTTCCGTACCTCGCGGGACCTCAGTACCTCGCGGGACCAGCCCGGCAGCTTAGCTTTCGCATCTTCACTTCGCAGCCGAGTTGACATGCAGCACACCACCGTCAACCCCACCACCACCCTCACGATACGTTGACATTGTAAAGCCAGCCATGTTTAATTGGTTGTGTCTCGGCTTCACATTAGACCAGTCCATCAGGGCACACAGGCGGGCTAAAGCATCAAGCACGGTGCCTCTAGCTACAAAGCCATCAACACAGTTACAACATTACATTCCACTGACTCAACTTACCATCATGCCACATCACTGCCATGAGCCTCACCCCCCAACCCACATCATCACCAGCTGTTGAGCTGTGAGCACACCCCTCTGCTCACATGCTGCTGACACCAGCTAACCCACTGACACCAGCCGCTGAGCTGTGCGCATACACAAGACACATACTCAGCTACCCACAATCCACACCAAGGACAACCTGCAGCAGCAGGTCAGCACATCATTGGCATGACAAGCAGAGCTAGACCAGCTCAGCAGCCAGCCACAGCTCTCAAGCCGCTAGCGGCACAGCTAGTGCACACTCTGGCAACCCAGGTAACACCTAGGGAAGCACACAACGGCACACAGCAGGGCTGACGCACCTGCCTGGACGGCCACACACATTGGGTGCACAGGCTTCAGCCTCTGCATAGCAACAACCATAGCACAATCCGCAGTTGCACAACGAGATAACGAGAAGACAAGAACAAGCAATCACACACACAGAGGAGGGCGCGTCGACCGCCAACGAAAACACACGCAGAGGGCGCGTCAAACGTCCTGGGCAATGAGATCCCGAACAAATACAACACAGCAAACCACAGCGAATACACAAACACACACAGCAAGGGGCGCGTCTAACGTCATGGGCAATGAGATCCCGAACAAATACAACACAACGCAGGGGAAAGAAAACCCGAACACACACAAACACGAAGGAGTAACTCTCCACACGCAGATGTACAGTACCAGCGCCACCGAGCGGCTGCACTGGCTGGCAAGAAGGCCGGTTCACGTCGAGAATACCACATGCGTTGCACAATGGTGTCTTCCATGTGCACAACAGTTCGGTTCACCCAACTGTTCACGTTTACCACCACCTCTATCAATCACAACATCTACCAACTTCTCTTGCTACCACCTTCTCTTGCTTTCTTATGCATCACTCGGCTACTGATTTCACGTCCGGACATGTCATCACCGCGAGCTGAAGCCAGCTCTAGAGTGGAGAACAAGACAACACCGAGATACTTAGCTCGTGCTCTCTTGCACCTGGTGTGCATGTAGCGTGGTGCATGACTGCTTGTTTGCATGTAGCATGTGCATGTTTGCTTTCACCTGCCTGCCTGCTTTTAACTGCCTGCCTGCTTTGTGTTCGAATGACTGTCTCACCCAGACGATGCAAGCTCCGGGACGTAGCTTTTTGGAGTGGGGGAGAGTGTTACAGTCCTGCTTTGAATCCAGAATGCATGTGTTTTGAAATGCATGCAGATCTTTCAAGTCCTGCATGCGAGATCTGGGTTTGTCATGTCTTACTTTGTTATGACATTTGTTAGTTGTTCTGGGCTTACTTCAGCCTGTGCGCTTAGTGTCGGGGGATTGAAGGACTTCTGGAGACTTCTGATTCACGGAGACTGGGACTCTTGATCGAATGACAGGTTCAGTGACGTAGGAATGCGATGGGAAGTGTTTTATTGATGCCATCTTCTTGACGATGCAAGTACAAAGCACTGCCACGCTAGTCGGAAGCTGTCTACGAGTACGTAGTCAGCCACCGCGGCAACATGTGTCTGGCGGCTGCAGCCGGAGTTTAGTTCGCAGCCAGCCATGCATCCTGACCGCGCAGCAGCACTGTAACAATGGCTGTGGCATGGCTGGGCGTGCCATGGGCTTGTTGTGATGCTGTCACTCACACTTCACTTGCATGTTGCAGCAACCTTACCTATTGTGTAGATGAGCTTGCTAGTAACACACGTGTGTGACAATGGTCGCGGATGGAGTCCTGGCTAGTGCCTGGCGCCAGTCAGAGAAACACCGAAACATGGTCAGTCAAGGCATGGGGCATGCCGCTTTTGATGGTGCTGCGCCACTTACTAGATGTAATGGAGTTTTACTCGGTTGTAATCGTTAATAGACCTCGTTTTAAGAATCGTTAACTGCAGCGACCTGGTGTATTAACAAAAAGTGCTCCCAACGAACACGTAACAGCCGGCCAACACCATCGCAGGTGACAAGAAGCATCACATTGCGCGGCTTCGCCGCGCCAATAGAGCGTCGCCTACGTAAAACTCAATTACACTAGATAATGGCGTCGCCTGGGCCGTTTCAGGTGGTTGAAAAAGGCTCGGTCTCGGCCCTGGCGCGGGGCAGCTCTCGACCTCAGCCAGCGGTCACGTCGCTACGCTCCGTGACCGCTGGCTTCGGTCTCGAGCTGCCCCGCGCCAGGGCCTCGGCCTCGCCTTTTTAAACCGCCTAAAACGACCCGCGACACCATTATCTACTACATAACGAGGACTATAGATGCACCTCCCGCCACCGTCGCGCTCGACTGAACCGTCACGTGATGCTGCACGGTGCTGCAATAGGCGTTCTGACCCGTACGACCTTACACCAGCTAGCACCCAATAGCAAGCTTGCGTGTCTAGCACATTTATTATGGAGGGCGCCACAGGCTTCAGGCCAGGCACAACCATCAGCGGGATACAGCACAAAAGGACGATTACAACGCACCAGGCGCAACTGCTATCCGTGGACTATGGGCTCCGTTCGTCAAAATCCAGGGCGTGTCACAGCTGATGGCGGCTCAAATCGTCACATTCAAATCCGTGCACTTTTTGCTCATGCGGGCCTCGCCGCGAGAGACCGCCGCGACCGACGTGGCCCAGGAGCACCTGCACATAGTGAGGGACAGTCGCCGCTGTCAAAACGGCTCACATGGCATGCCAAACCGATGTAACAGCGCCCCTCCACCCATGCTCATGAAGAGAAAAAAAAAAAAAAAAAAAAAAAAAAAAAAGCTCGGAAATACGCAAGGTTGCTGCGATGCTTGACCCCTTCGTGAGCAGTACTGTTGGCCTGGCCACTCTGCAATGCCTCACAAGGTGTGTATGCCATTGCTATGTTACCTTCCTCGACATGTTGGGTCCGATCCCTCCCGCCCGCCCCCCGCTTGCGTGTCGAGCTCGTGTTCAGCTCTGCTGTGGCCCCCTGCTGCTCAGATGGAGGGGTGAGCATGCCAGGGGCGGCACCAGCACCAGCTGCCAGCTGCTGCCAAGGGGGGGCAGCAGGAGGGGTGGGCAGCCCAGGAGCGGCACCAGCAGCAGCTGCCAGCTGCTGCCAGGGGGGGGCAGCAGGAGGGGTGGGCAGCCCAGGAGCGGCACCAGCAGCAGCTGCCAGCTGCTGCCAGGGGGGGGCAGCAGGAGGGGTGGGCAGCCCAGGAGCGGCACCAGCAGCAGCTGCCAGCTTCTGCCAGGGGGGGGCAGCAGGAGGGGTGGGCAGCCCAGGAGCGGCACCAGCAGCAGCTGCCAGCTGCTGCCAGGGGGGGGCAGCAGGAGGGGTGGGCAGCCCAGGAGCGGCACCAGCAGCAGCTGCCAGCTGCTGCCAGGGGGGGGCAGCAGGAGGGGTGGGCAGCCCAGGAGCGGTGTCACAACCATGGGCGTGACTGTGCGGTTTGCGTGACATGGGCTAGCCATGCAAGCATGACAGGTGGTTGTATCACGGTAGATGGTGATGGGTGGTTGATGGTTGATGTGACCTAGCTTCTGTGGATGGATTGGTGTGTGTATCCTGCGACTTGCATAACAGTTCTGACATGGTTGCATGGGGATTGGGTATTTGTAGTGGATTGGGATGCTGCGGCGGCAGCTTAGAAGACCTTACCAGCTGTCCGATGTAATCACGGGCACCCAAGTCTGGAGGTATTCTCAGCTCACTGCCATCGGCATCTGAAGGCCGGCACCATCCTGGTGACGGGTATCAGCTTTGCCTTGCTTGCTGCTAGTCGAGGCGTCCTTACTCATTCCGTTTGCTATCTTACATTTCTTCTAAGCTCATTTCCCCGGAGGAAGGTTATCAATTGCCTTCAGCTGTCGACAGACGGACGTCTGGGCGTCAGCATCTTCACTTCGGCTGCAGTCCTGGGCACTCCGGGGTGTTCAGGCTGCAGCCAGCCGTAGCTCCGCGGTGCGTGTTTCTTTAACACGTTCGCCCAGTGCATTAGCGCTTACATTTGCATTCGTGCTTGCGCGAGGTGGCTGCCATAACTCAGCCGCCTGTACTGGGCACACCGTTGGAGCTTAACGGACCGTACAGCTCCACGGACAACCCAGTTTTCGACGCAGCAGCACCGCCCCAGGAACCAGCCCCTGCCCCTGTCCGCAGCAGCCGCGCAGCTCAGCACATGGCGATCGTCTCCATGGCGGTGCCAGAGCTTACTGGCACTTCCCGGCTAGCTTTCAGAGCCTTCAGCCTCAAGCTGCGGGCTTACCTTGGCCTCAACCTCCACATACCGGTGAATGCGTTCCATCACCTGCTAGCTAGCTCTACCATGGATGGCGTCTTCTTTCAGTCCATCGCAGATGCTTATGAGCAGCTGGTAGATGGTTGGGGTGACGAGGCAGACAGGGCAGAAGCGTTAGAGGCCTTGCTAGACCTGGTGGAGGAGCAGCTGATAGACCCACCCAGCCACCAGGCAGGCCTAGACCCAGCTCTCGTGCTAGGGGGCAAAGGGTGCAGCAGCGCTAAGGCTTTTGCCACAGCCTTTGAGAGCGCTGTGAATGAGGCCATCAGGCGTGGCACGCTGACCCACTTCACTGCCATCAACCACCTCTTCTCTCATTGCCTGCAAGTGCCCACCATGCGCCAGGAGCAGCGCACCAAGCTCAGGGACGAGGCTGTTCGCCTGTTCCACCAGGCTGTGCCGGATGCAGAGGACCGGCAGGATCAGCGCGCCTTCAGAGCTGCCTTGCATGCAGTCAGTGCAGCGCATGAGAACCTGCTTGACAGCATGCGTTACGTGCCTGCCACTGCTGATCGCCCACCGCTACGCGCAGAGCAGGACCCAGTGTCAGAGGAGGTGCTCCTGCTGCGGCAACAGTTGGCTGAGCTCCAGACTCGGGCGCTGCCGCAGCCTCCGCAACGCCAGCGTGCTCGGCAGCCCATGCCACAGCCCTTGCTGCAGCCCATGCCTCACCACCTGCAGCAGCCCATGCAGCAAATGGGTTACCCAATGTCGCACCCTGCCATGCAGCAGCCGTTGCCATCTGTCATGCCCATGTCCCAAGCTTATGCTGCGCCAGCAATGCAGCTGGGTTATGCAGCCATGCCTCAGCCTGCCTTGCGTAGTGCACCCATGCAGCATGCGCCCATGCAGACCCAGCGCTCGCGGCCTGCCAAGACCTGCCCTCTTCACCCCTATGCTGGCCATGATTTGGCTGAGTGCAGGCAGTTTCAGGCAATGCCGCCTCATGAGCAGCAAAGAGTCATCGGTGGAAGTGCTCCGCGCGCAGCGCATGCCGTGGCTGCACACCCGGCTGGCAGTGTGGTGTCGCGCGCCATCACTGATCCCAGGCAACGCACGCCTCTGCTGGACAGGGGGTATGTACCTGCTGCTCCAGCCCATGCGCAGCACACCTGCAGCTACTGTCACAAGCGCTACCATCCCCCTGAGCGCTGCTTCAAGCTGTACCCACACCTGCAAGCAGTTCCTCCACCCAGCCTGTCAGGTCCTGCTCGCGCCCACACCGTGTCAGCAGAGGGGCCCGGGCTGGGTGCATGGGACATGTCAGGGCATTGGGTGTCGCAGGATGCGCGGGTGCAGCCTCTCTCCTACCCTGAGCATGGCAGCTTCTGCATCATCACAGCTAATGCAGCCAGGGCAGTGCCATTCACGCCTATGTCTACCGCCCCACCTGCTGCTGCCACCCACACCCTGCCTAAGGCTGCAGCCCCTGCTCCTCCTGCTGCCCCAGCCACCACCCCCACCATGGGCTCTGTGTTTCCCCCTCTTGCCACCCAGCCCGGCCTGCAGGAGCTGGCTATGCAGCTGCAGCTCCTCGCTCAGCGCGTGACGCGTATTGAGCAGCACCTCTCGCCCAATGTCACACCTGTCGTTGACACTGCTGCTCACATCGCTGTTGAACCTCCACGAGCAGCCGCTGTGCGTGCTGCCTGCCACACCGCTGTGCCCAACCAGCACCTGACATACTTCTCCAACGTCACGGTGCAGTCAGGGTGTGCAGTGGCTGACAGTGAGGGCCAGCTGCATTTGCTCCAGGGTGTCATGCTGGACGGGGGCAGTGACAGCTGCCTCATTTCGCATGAGTGTGCAGCCGCGCTGAACCTGCCCCTCACCCCTTGCAGCCGTCGCTTGTCCACTGCAAGTGGTGCAGAGGCCTTAGCCACCCAGGTTGCCACCCTGCGCGTGAGTCTCAGCTATGGCACTCCCCATGCCATGGTGCACGACCTGGAGGCCATTGTCATGCCTCCTGGTAGCCCCCTTGCTTATGACCTGCTGCTTGGAGCCAACTTCCTCTCGCAGACCAAGGGCGTGTGCGATGTGTACGACCGGCAGTTCTCTTATTGCCCCCGGCTGCACAGCCATGGAGACATCCGCACCTCTCACTCACTGCCAGTCACTGGGCCCAAAGGCTGCCTGCCCCTCCTATACTCTGCGCCCATGGGCAGCAGCCAGCTGCTTGTGGCTTGCACTGCCGTGTCCCACAGCCAGGTTCAGCCCTGTGCAACCAGCGGCACCACCTCTGCCATGTATCACACCTTACCTTCGGTGCATGTGCATGTGGAGACAACTCCTGCAGCAGCTGGCACCACCACACCCAGCGCAGTCAGCCGTGGGGGTGACCTAGCAGCTGCGGAGTGCGCCTTGAGCAGGGTGGCCACCGGTGATGCACCCATACCAGCAGGATCAGGGGTGAAGCCGGTGCGCAGCCCAGCCCAGCCAGTCACCCGCAGGGGGGGAGGGGCAGCTGTTACTTCTGTCCCCTCCTCAGCACTAGACCCTGCAGCTCGGCGCATGTCTATGCCAACCAGCGCACCGCAGCCATCAGCATCCCACCTGGCTGTGGGCACCGCTGCAGCCCGGCGCTCCGCCATTCCCCTGACCACGGCCCCACCACCGCAAGTACCTCCCATGCCTCCGCTGCGCGCATCCCCTCCACCTACGCCGCAGCGCTCCTCCAGGGAAGTGGCATGGGGATCTCTCTCACCGCTGCGGTTGATTCTCTCTCTCCTCTTCCTCTTCTGGCTGCCCTCCATGGTGTCTTCCCTGCCGCCCCCTGTGCCGGGCATGTGCTCACCTGCCATCACCTGCTCTGCCATCACCATGGTGCTGCCTGATGGTCCTGCTGTCAATCCCTCCCCACAGCAATACACCCAGCTGCCCAATGGTGTGCTGTTGGCTCAGCATGCGGCTCTATCCCAGCAGCAAGCACATCGCATGGCGGCTCTAGTTGCAGCTCATCCTGGTGCTTTTGCTCATTCTCTGAGTGACCTCACAGGTTACAAGGGCCCACGCGGTGCTTTTCGCATTGAGCTGTCAACCACAGATCCCATCATCACCAAGCCTCGCCGCTATTCTGACCTGGAGCTGCAAGTGACGGACAAGAAGGTCCAGGAGCTGGAGGAGGCAGGCATCATCCAGCCCGTCACTGGCCCGTGCGACTATGCCTCGGCACCCACCCTGCCCATGAAGAAAGATGCCCAGGGGCAGTGGACAGACACCCGGTTCTGCATTGACTTCCGACGGCTCAACGACGCCACCAAGTCTGACCGGTATGGGTTGCCTTTGCCAGAGGAGATGTTTGCCAGGGTGGGCAGCGCCAGGTGGTTCAGCAAGCTGGACATGCGCTCAGGGTTCTTGCAAATCCCCGTGCACCCTGATGACCAGCTCAAGACTGCCTTCTGGGCACGCAACCGCCTGTACTGCTACACTCGCATGCCGTTTGGGCTGAAAAATGCCAGCGCTGAGTACCAGCGTGTCATGGACGCAGCCATCACCAGCGCCAGCCTGTCCCACTGCTGCATGGCCTTCATTGATGATGTGCTCGTGTACAGTGACAGCTTTGAGGCACACTGTGAGCACGTGCAGGCCCTGCTGCAGATGTTGCAGACCATCGGCATGTTCGCCCACCCTGAGAAGACCATCCTGGCAGCTGACCGTGTGGAATACCTCGGCCACGACGTCTCCGTCCATGGGCTTACCCCCACTCAGGCAAAGTGCCAGGCTCTGCGTGACATGCCTGCTCCCACTGATGTATCCAGCCTCCGCACAGCCATGGGTGTGTTCAACTACTATCGCTGCTACATTCCTGACTTCAGCATCATTGCTGCCCCCATCACCTCTCTCACAAGGAAAGGGGTAGCGTGGTGCTGGGGTAGTGAGCAGCAGGCCGCCTACAGCACACTCAAAGAGAGAATCTGCACTCCTGGCTTAGTGCTGCGCCGCTTTGACCCTGAACGCCCCCTCGTCCTGCACACTGACTGGTCTCGGGATGTATGTAGAACGTGACAGCGGCACCAGCAGGGTGGGAGGGTGGGAGGGGCTGGGAAGGGGTGGGAGGGGCTGGGAAGGGCTGGGAAGGGGTGGGAGGGTGGGAGGGGCTGGGAAGGGGTGGGAAGGGGTGGGAGGGGGTGGGAGGGGGTGGCGGGGCAGTGAAGGGGCTGGGAGGGGGTGGGAGGGGGCAGGGTCCAGGCGGTCGGAGTAGGCTAGTCAACTCTGCAAGGCAGAGTCGGGTCACGCCAAAGTCAATTACGGCGGGCCTGATTGATGAACTGCCGTGCTTTCTTTTCCAGCAGCTGTGTCGTAGAGTTACGAACAGTTTAATAACTCGATTTTCTAAAAAGTCACAGTGGTCAGCTTACAACATGCCGGTTTGTGCAAGGAGGTACTTTTCTGTGTGACTGGCGTGAGAGAGGAACGCACCTCCCACATAACCCTGCGCGTTTGATGCAATGTCCAGTTATCACTGGCCCCACGACGGTCTTCCGACACCGCCTGCAGCAATGAAAGGCTCGCGGAGCAAGCCTGGCGGGCTGAATTTAGATTGTACTTCTGGCTCGATAGCAGGCGCAGCTCCATCACTGATGCCGTTACATACCACTATAGCAATCGGTTGTGAGCAGCTGAGGTGTGTCCGTGCTCGCTTGCGCCGGCACGGACTCTGATACAAGGATTAACGCGCCGCTTGCCAGTAGATGCGGAGTTATTCGCAGGTGCCAATGCAACAAACGCTACCGAAATCGGTGCACTCTGTTGCGAGTACTTGCATGAAGATTACCAACCCCATGTTGGGGACTCCTGACCCAGCCTGGTCTTACGCCTGGTCCCTTGTGTGGTCTGACATGCATCCGGCTGCACACGACCGGGCTCCGCCGCACGCGCCTACTTTTTTGACGCTTCGACTACCAAACTGCGCACGGGGTCTGCAAATGATCCCGCGAGGAAGGCCGAGGTTTGCCGATAATTACGGTGTAAAAAACAGGACCCTACACGTTGACGTCCGGGCGTCATTTTAACGAGACAGGAGAGAACCCCGGGAACTTACGTGCTGTCCACATCATCAGTAAAACGTTGCGCTCCAATATACAAAGCAAGGCCAGCAGATCAGGCCATCGCATTGAGGCACCATTTGCATTGGTAGCACTACCGTACTACGTAGTAGATAAAAGCAGCAACTGACCGCCCAGGGTGCCAGCAACCATCCTGCCGTCCCGCCCGGTCGTTTCCAAGCAGAGAACCCAATCCGTCACCGGCACGAGCGGAGCAGCCTCGTACGCACAATGCGCCCAGCCATCCGCCTGGTCGCGCGCCCAGCACACATCTTCAAACCGTGCTGAAGCAGCCAGTGCCGCATCGCTACCTACCTGCGCACCTTGCGCCATGGCTTGAGCACTATCCAGCTCTCGTGCAGCGCGATGCATGCGGTGTAACGGGAAGACGAGCGGCTTCGGTGGCGCCCACAGTATTTGTTCAGGGCCATCGCATTCTTCACGATACCGGTTCGACTTGGCGCCTCCCGTGAGGGAGTCGCCGCAAATCTCTCGGAATTCCGCCATTGCGCCAGATGGTACGACATGTCGGGACAAGCTATGTTGCATCCGCACTCCGAGCTCTGCCACCTGGCTTACTGAGCCGCGGCCCAGCCGACAATCAACGGCCGCAATCGCCGGATGCTGCTCCCACTGCGGGGTGGCTCCGCGAGCCGCCCCTGGTTGCGCGGGTACGCCGGACGACATACGGTCGGGCACCGGGAGCGCAGAGTCCGTGACCGTGTTCGCCGGCAGCAGTTCGGGCGGCGGAAGGAGCCAAAGGTGCGGCAGCCACAGCGCCTGGCCACACGGGCTCCATGTGCCTTGCTTGCGCAGCCGAGCATACCTACAGCCAGCAGCCAAGCCTACTTTATTGGTCACAGCCGGGAGATGTTCAGCTTGCTCTCAGCAACTCTCCCCCTGACCCTCCCTGCCCCTCCCAAACACTTCTCCATGCTGTCCCCCTACCTCTTCATTTCCCCTGCTCCCCTCCTTCGAGCCCCTCCCTCCCACCTCCCTGCCCCTCCCCTTCTACATCTTCCCTCTCCCCACCTCTTTTCCCAACCTGCTTTATACGACCCATGACAACCCTGCAGAGCTATCATGCTGCACAGCCAGACATCAGCAGCCACCCACCTGGGCGGTAGCCCTGCAGCAGCGGCCTGCTGCCAGGCTGTTGGGGCCAAGCACAGGTGCGTGAGCTGCCTTGTCGCCAGGTCCAGCACCCCGGCACTGCCGTCCTGCAGGACAGGCAGCTAGGTGCATCACTACACGCGTTGCTCCCACCACCAGCTAGTATTGCGGTGTGCTGCACCCACCACCACCACCATGTGCTGCAGCAGCGCCGATGGTGTCCACATGGGCCTAATGCCATGAGGGTGAGGGTGAGGGTGAGGGTGTGGGTGAGGGTGAGGGTGAGGGTGAGGGTGAGGGTGAGGGTGAGGGTGAGGGTGAGGGTGAGGGTGAGGGTGAGGGTGAGGGTGAGGGTGAGGGTGAGGGTGAGGGTGAGGGTGAGGGTGAGGGTGAGGGTGAGGGTGAGGGTGAGGGTGAGGGTGAGGGTGAGGGTGAGGGTGAGGGTGAGGGTGAGGGTGAGGGTGAGGGTGAGGGTGAGGGTGAGGGTGAGGGTGAGGGTGAGGGAACAAGACACTATCACCCCACTATTGTCACCCAACCAACTAACCATGACCCCAGGCACCTATCTAGTAAAAGCATGTGGCTTTGGCAAGCATCAGTGTCATGTCACAGCATGTCAACCGTTGTACTGGTGCTGAGTGCTGCTGATGCTCAGCAGTGGCGGTGGGTTTGGCATCATGTGGGAGGAGCAAGCAGGTCCCTACCCTCCCCCTACCTACACCTGCACTTCATGGAGGCATCTCATCCCACATGGCCTGGATGCATGCATGCACACCTCAGGGGTATACACGGCTTGCATGTATGCATGGGCTATATGCCTGCATGGCGCCCAGGTCACACTTCTGGCATGGTTTGGGTAAAGTGGTAGAGGAAGGTGGTGTGACTATCCATGTCAGCTACCTGCATGACCAGAGCCATGCGGTTGCTGTTGCATGGGTCCAGCTGGATCTGGTCCACCGGCCGGGGCACCCAGGCAGCCCCCCCCTGCTCGCTGCTGCTGCTGCCTGCAACCCCCTGCAGCCCTGGTCTGCTGAGGCCAGGCGCCCGCAACACAGTCCACGCTGACCCTGCATCCAGGGGCGGCAAACCCAACCCTCATGGCCACACATGGCATGTTGAGTGAGATGTATGAGGAAGAGTGACAGGTGTGTGGAGGTGCATGGACCAGCTTGTCTCCTGTTTAGGCCCCTACTATGTTGGCCACTCCCCAGGTGGTGTTGCCCTGTCCCGCCAGCCCCTGCCCCTGGTGTGGGCAGGGTCACCCTCACAGTAGCAGCAGGGCAGGAGCATCAGTAGTGCAGCTGTATCCTTACTCTACTGAGCCCTATCGTTCAGGCCATACTTCCTGGACCTGCCTGCTGCCCCACACTCTCTGGCCCCCTGACCGTACTGCCTGCCGGCACTGCCAGGGCCGCCAGCACAGCCTGGCAGCTCCTCCCCCACACCGCCAGCTCTGTCACGTCAGAGCAGGGCAGAGGCTGGGCAGGGCAGCCTGCCGCCAGCATCCACCACACCAACTCACCACCCCCTCCCCAGAAGCACCCCCCTCACCTGCACTAACCCCTCCCCAGGGGTACCCCCCTCACCTGCACCACTCCCCTGACTGCCTCCACCTCCAGCCGCCTGGGGCGCGGCTTGGCTGTGCCCGTCCGCCCAGCAGCCTGGCTGCAGGCTGGCCGCTGCGGCTGCTATTGGGCTGTTCAGGTCAGTGGTGGCCAGCAGCGGGTGCTGCTGCGGGGAGGCGCTGCCGCCTAGGCTGCTGAGGCTGGCCAGAGCGCTGTTGCTGCTCCTCTTGCGCAGGTCCCACACCAGCAGCTGCAGCCAGCACAGGAGCCAGGCAGTAAAGGAGCCAGGCAGCAAAGGGGCCATGCAGTAAAGGAGCCAGGCAGCAAAGGGGACAGCCTGAGTGAGGTCCAGTGTGGGGTCATGTGGGTGCTAGTCTGACAGCTGGACACTGCTGAGTCACACCCTGTCACACCCTGTCACACCCTGTCACACCATGTCATGTCTGGCCCTGCTGAGGGCAGGCAGCATGACTCCACCCTACCCCTCACCCCCCACCCCACTGGCATCTTGTCCGCCAGCTGTGTGGCCCTCAGCCACCACTCAAAGTATGCATCCTGACCCCTGGCCCCTGGCCCTGACCCCTGGCCCTAACCCCTGGCCCTAACCCCTGGAGCCACACTCGGCCCCTGCCCTCCTGCCCCTGCCTGGAAGCAGAGACCCCTGACCCTGCACCCCACGCCATAATCATGACCCTAGCCCTCGACCCTACACAGGAGAGGTTATGTATAGAGATAGAGATATCTGTGCAGCCTTGAGCCACGCCCAGCCCCTGGCCCCCTGCCCCTCCTGCCCCTCCACCTGGTTGTTGCAGTCCACAGCCCACACCAGGCGCCCCTCAGGGGAGAGCTCCAGGGGGCCGGCTAGGGGGTGGCGGCGCGGCCCGGCCAGGCTGCCCACACTCACGCTGCCTCCCCCCCTGCTGCTGCTGCTGCTGCTGGGGAGGGGGTGCGGCAGGGGAGGGGCTGCAGGGCTGGGGAGGGGGTGCGCCAGAGGAGGGGCAGCGGGGCCCTGGGTGCGTGTGTCCCACAGGTGTAGGTACGGGCTGTTGCTGGCGGTAGCTGCCAGGCTGTAGGGGGCCTGGGGGAACAGGCAGACGGCCGGGCAGGGGGTCAGGCAGGGGGGCAGGCAGTCGGCGTGGCAGGTGGGCAGGCAGGGGTCCGGCAGGTAGGCAGGTAGGTGGGCAGGCAGGTGGGCAGGCAGGCAGGTAAGAAGCAGTGGTGAGCCAGCTGGTACTGATTGGTGGACACAGTGAGGATGACAGGAAGGCAGCACAAGCAGGGAAGTAGGATGAGTCGGCTTGCGCCCGCCTGACAGTATAGTGTGGCGGCAGCTGGTTGCCTACCTTGGCAACAGCTGGTTGCCTACCTGGGCGCTGCCCCACTTGAGGGAGGTGAAGCCAGTGGGCTGGTGGCTGGTGCCGCCCATGGCATCGCGGCCTACCCGCAGCAGGCTCTTGCGCCGCTGGCCCTGAGGCGGAAAGGAGGGAGGGCGGGAGTTTCTTGCATGCCAGTAGATGGGGGTGGTGGAGGGTGGTGGAGGGTGGTGGAGGACAACTAAGGGTAGTGGAGGGTAAGGAAGGGCAGCTGAGGTAGGGTGAGCAAGGGTGTGTCACAAAGTAGGCGCTGCATGATGCCGACAAGCTGCGCTACTGCGCAGCCACCTGCAGCCTGTTGTGAGCTGCCCAGCCCCAGGGCATCCCAGGGCGTCCCAGGGCTCAGAGCCGGCCCTTGCACTGCATTCCCACTCCTCACGCTCGGCACCACAACAGCCCACCACTGCTGCACAGCTGGCGGCAAGGCACTGCCTGATGCCGTGCAGGGAGCCCCACCCCTCAGGTCAGCCAGGCCTGCCCCCACCTGGCCCAGGTCCAGGAGGGTGATGGCGGGGGTGGAGGGGCCGGCTAGGGCCAGGCGGCCGCTGCTGCCGCTGCAGGGGTCCCAGCCCACGCACTCCAGCCGCTGCTGCATGTCGAACCTGGAGCCGCCTGGGGGGGCCAGACAGGGGCAGCGCCGGTGGCAGGAGGAGAACAAGGGAGGGAGGGGGGAGGGTGGGGGTGGGGTGCGGTGGGAAGAGGGAGGGTGGGGGTGGGGTGCGGTGGGAAGAGGGAGGGGGGTTGAAGATGGGGGGTGTAAGAATGAGGGGAGTGCAACCAGCTCGGGGTGAAGAGCGGACACGGGCACACGGGCCAGAGGTGGTAGGCAGGGGACGCCGGGGGCAGCAGCACAGCCCAGGGGGCAGCCAGCAGGGGGGCAGTGTAGCCTGGCAACAGGGGCGGCAGTGTAGCCTGGCAGACCACCCTCCTAAGTCCCAAGGGAAGAGCGGGCAGGGGCAACAGGGCCAGAGTGTGTCCAGGTCTGTGCTAGTGAGAGGGGGGGAGGAGGGGAGGTTGGAGAAGGGGAGGGGCACGTGAGACTAGGACAAGCAGCAACAGCCCTCACTGCCCAGTGCCGGGTTTGGGACTCCAGCTGTGGCCTTGCGGCCCCCTGCCTGCTGCTGCACCCCCTTCCCTGGCTTGAAGGGGAAAAGGAAAAAGGGGAGGAGGAAGGACAGGGGAAGACTGATGTAACTCCCCTGCCACTGTGGCTCAGCTGCTGCAGCAACGACCCCGTGACCCCTGTGCTGCCCTGGCCAAAGCAGGCAGCGAGGCCCAGCCCCACCTGGCGGCAGCGCATCCACTGCAGCTGCGACCACCTGAGCTCTGCCCTGCAGCCTGCGGCTGTGGCGGCAGCGCCAGCGAGCCAGGCGAGTCTGCTCCATCGCCCGCCCCTGCTCCCGCTCCACCTCCGCCTCCCGCTCTACCCGGGCGCTGCGCAGCTGGGATGTCTCCGGCTGGCCACGGGGCGCCGGCCATAGCCCCCCCGTGCCGAAGACTCCGTCATCCTCACTCGAGTCGGAGGAGGCTGAGTGTGACCTGCAGAGTGCCGTCACACCCGCCCTGCGCAGGATGGGGTGAAGCAGTACCGTCCGTTCTCGCCTTAAAAGCCCCAGGATCGCTTAGGGTATCTTGGGTAACTGATGTTATAGTTATCTATCGTCTATCCATCAGGCATCTTGGGGATGGCCGGCCGATCCGCGCACTGCACAGGCCACCACAGAGCAGTGGCCTTCGCGTCGTGGGGGTGGAGTGGATGCCTTGGTGTGGCAGAGCCTGTGCGAGATGCCCTGAGGACCTGGGTGGGCTGCCTCAGTCTGTTTGAAGGGCACACCCGCCCCTGGCATCTGTGGAGGCTCGCACTGGACAAGGGGGTGGCAAGCCCCGGGGATCACCAGGGGCAAGGGGCACCAGACCTGGTCAGGGGCCACAGCAGGTGGGGCGGCACCCTCCCTGCCAGCTTCTCCTGCCTGTGCATGTTCACATGCCTGTGCTGCAATTGGGCCAGGCTGGATGTCTGCTGCAGAGTACCTGGCCTGCATGCTGGCTGCATCGCGCTCCAGCAGCTCCATGCTGTAGATGTTCAGCACGCCGGAGCCTTGCACAAATGCAAGGCTGTTAGTGGCACCATGGTAGCTGAGGGAGTAGAGGGCGCTGTGTCCAGTAAGGTCGGACAGCTGCCCGCTGGAGCAGAGCGCCGCAACCTGTTAGCATCCGAGCCATTCTAGGCTGATGATGCAAGGCTTCCAAACAGCTGCTCGACCCTCTGCAGCCTCTCTACCTGGCGACATGAAGCCCACCCTCGAGAGGCATATCGATTGCGAAGCCGCCTTGCTCCACTGCCGCACAGAGTGCGGTCCAGCAAGAGTCTGGACACGGTGACATGCGAGAGCTATCTTCAAACTAGATTGAACAAATGGCGCAATCTGTTGTGCGCACCGATCCAAACTCTCGCTCTTAGGTGCGTGTAGTAGTGGTGGTGCATGCTTGACGTCGGCATCCTCGCCCGCCACACCAACCGGGACTAAGTAATCCAGCAACGAAGCCTGATGCTGGCCTGCCATTGCGCATGCCCAGCACGGCTGTCATGGCTGTGTGTTTGCGCGTTTGAAATATCTGCATGCCGAGGCTTTGGAGCCTGCAGGTATCTCTGTTGCTGGGCAGCTGTTAGAGGCATGCTAGCAACAGTATCATAAAGATCTGTCTCCATGCTGTCAACCGAAGTGCTTCCAACGCAGATTGGCATCAGAACAGGACAAAACAGGAGTGGGTGTGGAGTGGCCAACTCGTACCTTCTAGGCTATTGGCGGCAACAGCCAGCTTCAGGCATCACTCCCCTGTATGGGGGGGGGGGGGGATTTGAGCATGAACCTAGGGCAGGGCTCCAGCTGGTAGTCGGAGATGCAAACCCAATAACAGAGCTGGAGTACTGGCTAGGTACACGTGGAAAGCACACTCCATACAGCCAAGCTGGAGCGGAACGTCAACCAACGGTGACGGCAGCTACTGCAGCTGAAATCACCTAGCTTGCGTTCAGTCAATCATATCAACTCTTTGAGGGGTGGTTGACGACACCATTCAGTTGACATTCCACCTTTAGTGACTGCCACGATTTCCATACAGGAGCAGCCGGAGTTTGTGAGGTGATCAAGAACAACAATGACAAGCATGGCTGGGGTCCCCTTGGCATGTACAGGCCCCTTGACATGCACCCTCATTGGCGTGTCACTCATACTCCTAGCTAGTTGTGGGTCGAGCACCAGCACCGTGTCAACATCACCGCAGCATGCTACCAAGCAGTTGAAATGAAGCCGCACACCACAAGGCATGCACATGGCCTACATATGTCATGACAAAAGGACAATGACATATCACAACAGCTAATCTGTGGTGCATGCAGTACAATGAGCTGTACTTCAGGGTCACGCGCCACCTGGGCACCTCCAATGTCACTGACAGCAAAGGCAACAACAATGCAAGCTCAAATGCCGTGCATAGGTACATACCACAAGAGTGTGGGGTTTGCTTAGAGATGAATGTACAAGCATGGATACAGATGATCCTTACTCATGGCCACAAGCCAACTCCTCTCCCAGCCCCAAGGCGCCTGGGTATGTGATGCACAACCTGCACTTATTGGGCAATGCTCTTATCCTTGTTACCCCACCCCACACCTTGCGCCACCCCACCCCACACCTTACGTCAGTTCATTGTGGGTCTCCTCCATGGGGCAGTGCTCTCCCATCTGCGCCATGCACCGCTTGCATCACGACCACTTGGCCAGAGCTGCAAACCTGTACAAGCTAAACATCACGTGGAGTGCAGAACGAGGTGCAAGCTGCCAAGCAGCCTGCCGCCTACTGCAAGGCAGGCATGTCTTGAGTTAGTGTTGTTGGTGATGTTGATTTGACCTGCCCCTGAACTGTACATGGGCTACGACTTTATATCCCGACTCCTTCCCTACCCATGCGCTCCCTTCACTTGCTGCTTCCCACCCCCCTCACTGTCCTCCTCGTTGTCTCCCTCTTTCTGCTCCTCTTCGTCTTCCAACTCCTCTTCGGGCTTTTCCTCCTCGGGGGCATCCTCCTCGTGCTTCTCCTCATCCGGCGCACCTTCCTCGGGCTTCTTATCCTCAGGCTTCTCCACCTCCGAGGCATCCTCCTCGGGCTTCTCCTCCTCCGGGGCATCCTCCTCGGGCTTCTCTTCCTCAGGGGCATCCTCCTCGGGCTTCTCCTCCTCAGGGGCATCCTCCTCGGGCTTCTCCTCCTCAGGGGCATCCTCCTCGGGCTTCTCCTCCTCGGGCTTCTCATCTTCGGGCTTCTCCTCCTCGGGGGCATCCTCCTCGGGCTTCTCCTCCTCAGGGGCATCCTCCTCGGGCTTCTCCTCCTCAGGGGCATCCTCCTCGGGCTTCTCTTCCTCAGGGGCATCCTCCTCGGGCTTCTCCTCCTCAGGGGCATCCTCCTCGGGCTTCTCCTCCTCAGGGGCATCCTCCTCGGGCTTCTCCTCCTCGGGCTTCTCATCTTCGGGCTTCTCCTCCTCGGGGGCATCCTCCTCGGGGTTCTCCTCCTCAGGGGCATCCTCCTCGGGCTTCTCCTCCTCGGGGGCATCCTCCTCGGGCTTCTCCTCCTCAGGGGCATCCTCCTCGGGCTTCTCCTCCTCAGGGGCATCCTCCTCGGGCTTCTCCTCCTCAGGGGCATCCTCCTCGGGCTTCTCCTCCTCAGGGGCATCCTCCTCGGGCTTCTCTTCCTCAAGGGCATCCTCCTCGGGCTTCTCCTCCTCAGGGGCATCCTCCTCGGGCTTCTCCTCCTCGGGGGCATCCTCCTCGGGCTTCTCCTCCTCAGGGGCATCCTCCTCGGGCTTCTCCTCCTCAGGGGCATCCTCCTCGGGCTTCTCCTCCTCAGGGGCATCCTCCTCGGGCTTCTCCTCCTCAGGGGCATCCTCCTCGGGCTTCTCCTCCTCGGGCTTCTCCTCCTCGGGGGCATCCTCCTCGGGCTTCTCCTCCTCGGGCTTCTCATCTTCGGGCTTCTCCTCCTCGGGCTTCTCATCTTCGGGCTTCTCCTCCTCCGGGGCATCCTCCTCGGGCTTCTCTTCCTCAGGGGCATCCTCCTCGGGCTTCTCTTCCTCAGGGGCATCCTCCTCGGGCTTCTCCTCCTCAGGGGCATCCTCCTCGGGCTTCTCCTCCTCAGGGGCATCCTCCTCGGGCTTCTCCTCCTCAGGGGCATCCTCCTCGGGCTTCTCCTCCTCAGGGGCATCCTCCTCGGGCTTCTCCTCCTCGGGCTTCTCATCTTCGGGCTTCTCCTCCTCGGGCTTCTCCTCCTCGGGCTTCTCCTCCTCGGGCTTCTCATCTTCGGGCTTCTCCTCCTCGGGCTTCTCATCTTCGGGCTTCTCCTCCTCCGGGGCATCCTCCTCGGGCTTCTCTTCCTCAGGGGCATCCTCCTCGGGCTTCTCTTCCTCAGGGGCATCCTCCTCGGGCTTCTCCTCCTCAGGGGCATCCTCCTCGGGCTTCTCCTCCTCAGGGGCATCCTCCTCGGGCGTCTCCTCCTCGGGCTTCTCATCTTCGGGCTTCTCCTCCTCGGGCTTCTCCTCCTGGGGCTTCTCCTCTTCGGGCTCCTCATCCTCGGGCTTCTCCTCCTGGGGCTTCTCCTCGGGCTTCTCTTTCTCGGGCTTCTCATCTTCTGGCTTCTCACCCTCGGGCTTCTCCTCCTCGGGGGCATCCTCCTCGGGCTTCTCCTCCACGGTCTTCTCATCCTCGGGTTTCTCCTCCTTAGGGGCATCCTCCTCGGGCTTCTCCTCCTCGGGCTTCTCCTCCTGGGGCTTCTCCTCCTGGGGCTTCTCCTCCTCGGGCTTCTCATTCTCGGGCTTCTCATCTTCTGGCTTCTCACCCTCGGGCTTCTCCTCCTCAGGGGCACCTTCCTCGGGCTTCTCCTCCTCGGGCTTCTCCTTCTTGGGCTTCTCATCTTCGGGCTTCTCCTTCTCGGGCTTCTCATCTTCGGGCTTCTCATCCTCGGGCTTCTCCTCCTCGGGCTTGGGTTGCTCAGGTGGAGGAGGGGTTACTTGAGGCACTCCAACATCCGACTGTGTAGGAGGGGAAGGCTGTGAGGGAGTGGCAGCTGGTGGGGTTGTCTCCACCGACGCTGTGGGTGGTGTGGGTGCGGGCGCTGCTGGTGGTGGTGGCGGTGGTGGTACTGCTGCTGGAAGTGGGGCTGGCGTAGCCTCAGGACCTGCCACTGGTGCTTGTGATGATGCCGTCGGTGGTGCTGCTGCTGTTGCTGCCAAAGGTGTTGTAGCCACTGGTGCTTGTGCTTGTATTGCAGGTGGGGGTTGCTCTGCAAGCGCTGGTGTGGGGTCAGCCACGGGTGTAAGCTCGGTTGGGCATTGAGGAGTCGCAGGGGTGGGGGCTGCCTCTGAAGCAGCTGCCCCTGCTGCTTGTGCAGCCACAGGCGCTGGTGGGAGTGGCTGCGTAGCTAGGGCCGTAGGGGCAGCAGCTGGTACTGGCTGTTGAGGCAGGGCTGGAGGCGCTGCAGAGGGTGAGGAGCTGGCCTCCTGGGCAGGTGCTTGGACAGCTGCTGCCTGCTCATGAGAACCTTGAGGAGAAGGAGCAGGATGGGCTCCGTCACCTTCCTCCTCCCCTTCCCCCTCGTCGTCTTCCTCAAACTCCCCTCCTCCCTCCTCCCCCTCCTCATCCTCATCAGGGCCCATCTGCTCGCCCGCGTCGCCCTCATCGTCACTATACTGCTCCTCCTCGTCCTCATCCCTCGAGGCATAGGCATACACAGCTGCCCCCCCAAGTGCCAGCGCCCCTACACCCAGGGCTGCTCCGGCCACCATCGCAGTCCTGTTGGGACCGGGGCTGTCTGCTTGGGGCTGGCTGTCTGGCTGGCCTGGCTGAGGGGCTGCAGCTGCAGGGGGCCCTGTGGGGTGGGCCAGGGCAGCAGCGGGGTGAGGTTGGGCTGGGTGCTGTGTGGGGTTGGGTTGGGCTGGGTGCTGTGTGAGGTTGGGTTGGGCTGGGTGCTGTGTGAGGTTGGGTTGGGCTGGGTGCTGTGTGGGGTTGGGTTGGGCTGGGTGCTGTGTGAGGTTGGGTTGGGCTGGGTGCTGTGTGGGGTTGGGTTGGGCTGGGTGCTGTGTGAGGTTGGGTTGGGCTAGGTGCTGTGTGAGGTTGGGTTGGGCTGTAGGCTGCGACTGCTCTGGTTTGCCTTGTGGCTGGGCAACCGCAATGCTGGCCGAGGGGTGCCCAGGTGTCAGGGCAGCTGGTGCCTGGTCTGGTTCGCTTTGATCCGGAGTGGCCTGTCTAGGCCATGACTTCACAGGAGTGGGCATGGAGTCTCCACTCTGGTTCAGCACCCTGTCCAACTCCTCAGCCGAGGGTCCAGGGGTGGCATCTGCATCCTCCCCCTCCCCACCGTCAGAGGCTGAGTTCGCGCCAAGGTCTCGGCGGGGGCTGCGGGGGGCTGTGGGGCCCTCCATGGGGCGGCGGGCAGGGTGCTGGGGAGGTGGCTGCTCAAGAGCCCCCAGCCGCGCACGGGTACTGGCCAAGGGAGCGGCAGCTGGGCCGGGGGCGTGGGCCCAGAACAGCTGCTGGGGCGGCACATTGACTGGCAGCTGGGTGGAGGGGTCAACCTGAGGCAGGGGCAGGGGTGGCAGGGCAGGTGAGGCCACGCTAAGCTGATCACAGACCTACGCTACTCCAGACTACTTAGACAGTAGTGTCTCATTGCAGCAGTGCCATCCAAGCAACTCAGCAATGTCACAAACAGCTCATCACAATGGTAGTGCAGCAAGGGTCAGCAGCAACAGCAGCAACAGCAGCAGTATTGCTAGCACAAAATGAGCATGATGACCTCCCTGTCTTAATTCACCCATACAACTGCCTCCTCGCCAAGCTCCCAGCCCTCCTTACCTGGATGGGTGAGCAACCGCGTTCCACCAGATGCCCCCGCCGGCCCGCGTGTCCCATGAAGCGCCGGGGAGCAACGGCCGGGCCCCTTACTGTTTCACGCCGGGTAACGAGTCGTCCGCGCGGCACACCTTCCGCCCGGGTGTCGTCAGCTCCCTCATCGCTTCCCAGGCGCCCTTCCCGCCCTTTCCGCTCGTGCATGCTGTACAGAACCATTTCTGGCTGGGCCATGCTCGCTTGTGGCCGCAGAAGGCGGCGGGATGGGTCGGAGCGGCGGTACTTGACGGACGGCGGGCCCCAATCTTGCGGGGAGTCGCCATCCGCGGCCCAGGCATGTCGCTCTTCTTCATGATCATCCTCCGGATCGGACCAAGCGGGCCGCGGCGGAGGAGAGGGCGAGTGGGCTGCTTGCGGAAGTGAGGGTGGGACTCTGTAGGCGGGCATCCAAATCGGCGGTGCTTGTTCCAGCCGCGCACGCATCACAGCCTCGGCGCCCTGGCCGGGTGGCGGCTTGATGATGACTTCGCCGCGAATCAGCTGCTCGGTTGGTACCTATGCAAGCACAACCGTCCCTTCGTGATGTGGGTGCTAGGATTGTGCGGCCACAAAACCAAGCGTGGCGCTGTCACCCAAAAGGTGGTCGACGGCCAGGGCCAGCACCTGTGCCTCTGCTTTCCTTCCCCAGCAATGCAAGCATGAACCACCACCTCATTAGGTGGACTATCTGCTGCGCTCCTCAGCATCCCTGGCCCACAGGCAGTGGCTGGTTGTCTTCCTTGCAGCCACAGACCAGGTTATGGGACACTCTCAATCCAACTACCCCTTGGCAGCTATGCATATCTCACACCTTGCTCTGTGCTTTGGCCCCTCTTGACCCAATGACAATTGACGGGGACAGCTTTCCAGCCCAGCCTATATGTTCACCCTGCCTAGCCTGCTTCCTGGCTATCCCACTACAGGGCTGCCACACAAAATCACACCTTTTTCCTCCCTGACTTACCCAGACCCTTCTCCCTGACTTAGCCGCACTCTCGACCCAGACAATCGACCCACTCCCACTCCCCATCCCTTGATCCGGACCCTTGACTCACTCGTGCCTTGGCTGCTGCCTGATTAGTCAGGCGGCGCCGCTCTTTAGCCTCCTGCACCTGCCTGCGCTGGAAGTCTTCCGCCAGTCGTATGTACAGTGGCTTGAAGGAAGACTGTAGGGCAGGGCAGGCCAGCCCAGACAAGACCAGAGCGGACTGGTCAGGCAGGAAGGGTTGGTGAGGTAAGGTGGAATGGTCAGGCAGAGAGTGTTTGTGAGAATAGGGGGAACAGGTAGGCCGTCCGGGTAGGACAAGCACAGCCTCGGCAGGAGGCTAGGCAGGGCAGGCAAGACAGTGTGGCGAGTGGTTTGTCGAGTGGTATGCCAAGGCAGCCCGGGTCCCGATATGCTGACGCGGGTTGCAGGCGCAGCTTTTCATCAAGCTGGTGTGTGGGTGTGTGGGCTGACAGCTTGGAGCTGCAGGTCTCCAAGCTGTACTAGAAGCACCCTGGACCAGCTGAAGGCAGGGGCAGCCAAGCATCCTGCTGGGCATGAAGAAGCTGGCTTCGTAGCAGGCTGCCATGCGGCTGCCCTGCCACATGTGCCACGCAGTGCATGTGTGCCGGTGGCTGGAGCTGTGGCAGCACCTGCCAGTCCTCAGCCCCCCAGCCCCAGAGCAGTCAAAGCGTGGCAGTCGCAGGGGTATTCCCCCGGAGCCTCACTTGCCCACCCAACTTCACCCTCACCCCCATGGCGAGGGTGGCAATTTACTCCATCAAGCTGGGCAGCAGAGTACTCCACGGGTAGCTGGGGCCGATGAAGGAGATACTTGCAGCTTTTCCCAGGCAGCCCCGAGCCAGCACTGGGACAGGTGGCTCAGCACAGCAAGCTGACCAACCAAGGCTTCGTGTTTGTCAGGCAACCAGACAGACGGTGTCAGCAGCTGTGTGCACTGCACACGCTCCCTCCCCAGCCCTCCTTACCCACCCCCTGCAGCAGGCCCCTCCAGTAGCAACCTCACCTGCTGGTCCCCAGCCGGACCATCAGCAGCCCTCTAGCGGCAGCAGCCGCGGCAACAGGAGGCACAGCGGCAGCAGAGAGATTAGCCCAGTACCCCTTTCCCACATTGGCAAGGTCCTAGCTGAGAAGTGTGTGATCCTGCCACACAGATTGGGGCAGTCGCCATCTATGGTGTGTGGGTCGAGCAGTCAGGCCAGCTGGGAACAGACTAGCTGGCCAGGAGGAAGCTAATCAAGGGCCAGGAGGAAGCTGACCAAGGGCCAGGTGCGGCACCCATACAGCCCCACCTCCTGCACCTGGCAGCTGCTGGCATAGGTAGCACCTCCCTGTAGGCTAACCAGCAGCCCATCAGCATCACGCTGGCCACCTGGGATGCAATGTGCGAGGTGTACCTGGTTTTCTAAAAAGAAGGTGAGTAGGGTGATGGATTGGGAGGTGGTGGGATGGCATGGCAAGCGAGCTTTTCTGAGTGTGACCCTGACGTGCCATGTCACACCTGATGCCACCATGTCAGGCCACCAGCAGGCATCGGCACCTGGGGAGGCTGGGGTGCTGCGAGCCGGCTGCAAGGTGATGTGCAGGCCCGGGGCCAGGGCCAGAGACTAGCAGTGTGACAAGGCAATGCTAGTAGATGAGATCCGTACAAACCGGGTCAGCTTAGCAGTCAACGGTCGGCAACGGTGTGAAGGCAAGGCCAAGGCTGCATTGCCCAGCCTGGAGCCAGCAGCGGGACCAGCCAGTGCAGGGCCTGATGTGGTGCCCGGTAGTGGTTCCACCCATCCTTTCCCAGCCCCCACGCAAACGGTCAGCCACACAGGCAGCAGCCTCAGAGCCTGGACCCAGCGCTCCCTGAGCGCAGCGAAGCTCAGGCGCATGCCAAGCCCACCCAGCCCATCAAGAGCAAAGGCAAGGCCAAGAGCAACTCTACCAAGCCTACCCTGCCAGCACCACAGCCTGGCAGGTGGGTTGACGGGGACTGCACTGCAGCATTAGACATGCAGTGCATTGTAGAGATCAATTGGCGTCTGCTGGAGCTGTGTTGGTGGCCTGGGGCTGCCTCAGCTGTCTCCGCAAGACGTTAGAGTGAATCCCATCGCTAGGCTGAGATGGTGTGTGGCTCCAAGGCCTAGCTGACATGCGCCGTGGGTGTTGCGTACGACCAAGGCTGTAACAGAGCACTTGTTCACACAACCGTGTATTTTTCACGGGAAACCCAAATTGCTAGGAAAGGCCACCGCCCGTCGCACTGCGCATCGCGTGATGACTAAGAAGAAGCGGAAGGGTAGCGACAAGAAACGTAAAGGTTCGTGTCCCCAGCCGTGACGTGAGCCCTAGACGTGAGTTACGCGTTGTGAGATAACCCGTCGCTCCTGTTGGTTCCATCGCAGTGTCTCGTTCCGCCCAAGGCAAGCAACGACAGGATCGACGAGATGGCTGGACCACGCGTCGCCGTCAGGTGTGGGTCCGTCCCCGCCTTATGTGTATCCGCACTGTTTGTGTTGACCCTGCCTTTTGTCTTGGCCTGTCAAAATGGCAACCTCGCTTGGCTGCAGGTCATCAAGGTCCCCGAGGGCGCAGTGCTGCGCGGTTGCAAGAAGACCAGGCGCAGGCTGAGGGAGCACATCCGGCTACGGGCTGAGATCCACTCCCAGCTCCGCTTCATCGCTTCTTTGTTTGTCCTGCGTATCTTTCTCACCTGCCTGGTGGGCTACCCTACCCCGGGATGTGCCAGCGCCCCTCAGCCTCCAGCCGTGCAGCCTCCCCAACCCCCTGATGCTCCCCCCCTACCCCCACTCCCCCCACGGGCCCCTGCCTAGCCAGCACCTGCCCAGCCTGCCAGCATGGAGTGTGACACCGACTCTGACTCCGAGTCAGACTGTGGCTCAGAGCCAGAGCCACAGTCTGACTCGGAGTCAGAGTCAGAGTCAGAAGCTGAGCCAGTCACGCAACCCCCCCAAAGGCGCTGCAGCGCCCGCCTGGCAGCCCTTGCACCCGCAGCACCCACTGGCCCTCCCTTGCCCCTTGACTGCGAGGACCCCCTGATGCTCAGGCAGCTGAAAGACTTCTGCATGTTCTTCGCCAACCCAAACTTCAAGACATGCTACAACCAGCTGCAGCGGCGCCATGTGCGCAACCGCCACCCCATGCTCATGCCAGCCTTTGAGGACCCCAGCAACCAGGCGCTTGTGGCCAAGCTGCAGGAGCTAGGCAGCATCTACCTGGCGGGTGACGCCAACACCATCGACGCACACTCCATGCAGCTGGCGGTGGCCATGCAGCAGCACTACTCCAACCCAGGCAAGTCAAGGTGGTGACTGGACCTGGACCTGACCTTATACCTGACCTTGTACCTGACCTGACCTTATACCTGACCTTATACCTGACCTTGTACCTGACCTGACCTTATACCTGACCTGGACCTGACCTGACCTGACCTAGACCTAGACCTGGCCTGGACCTGACCTGACCTGACCTAGACCTAGACCTGGCCTGGACCTGACCTGACCTGACCTAGACCTGGACCTGACCTTATACCTGACCTTATACCTGACCTGACCTTATACCTGACCTGCAGAGCGCATTGTCAAGCTGTACGCCAAGGCAGCCAGGGCCAAGCTAGGCTGGAGCGGGGAGGAGGCGCAGCTGTTCATCAGGATGGCGTGTGGGTATGGCATCAACGCCCACAGCTCGGAGCTGAAGGCCGCCACCCTGGACAAGGGCCATGTGGCGGACCTGATAGAGGAGGCCAACAAGCACCGCCGCCTACTGGGCATGAAGAAGGAAGGCTCCTTGCAGGACACCCTGCCCCTGCCCTGCCGCATGCGCCATGCAGTGCATGTGTGCCGGTGGCTAGAGCGGTGGCAGCAGCCCACACCCCACCCGCACCAGGGCAGCCAAAGCGCGGCAAGAGGCGTGGGGTTGGTCCCCGGACCCTGACCTGCCCACCCCCCTTCACCCTCACCCCCATGGCCAGGGTGGGGGTGCACTTCATCAAGGTGGACAGCAGGGTGCTGCATGGGGTGTGCAGGCAGCTGGGCCTGACCAAGGAGAGAGATTCACCTCAGAGCCAGCACTGAGCCATCACTGGGCCAGGTGGTTCAACACCAACAAGCCTCGTAACAAGGAGTTTAGTTTCGAGAGGTTGGTGGACACAGATGGTGTCAGCGTGTGCGTGCACTACGCGCGCCCCCTTCCCCCTCCTCCAGCCCCACCTCCAGCTGCCAGCAGCAGCAGCACCAGCAGCCGCCCAAGTGCAGCAGCAGCAGCGGCTCATGCAGTGGGGCTCCCCCACATAGGCAGGGGCATAGCGCAGCAAGCGCACCAAGGCTGAGCCAGGGGCAGCTGAGCCCACCAAGGGCAAGGGCAAGGCTGCCAGAGCCAAGCCAGCCCCACAGCCAGGCAGGTGGCTGGACAGGGACTGCAATGCAGCATTGAACATGCAGCGCATTGGGGAGAGCAGGTGGCGGCCGCTGGAGCTGTGCTACTGGCCAGACCAGGGAGCTCTGCCAGCCAAGGGCAAGGAGTACCTTGGCCTGGGCTACAAGCGGCTGTGAGACAAGCCCCCCAAGGCCCAGGAGCAGCAGCAGCAGCCTGGTGTGGCACAGTAGTGTGTGCCCCCCCCCCTTTGAGCTGTCATCAGCTTACAATTAGTGCATGTTTTGTCATGCCAACTCTACATCATAGCCCTCGGGTCAGGCAATAGTGTAGGTGGTAGGCGGGCTCATGTGCCATGTGCACTGGGTTTACTCCACACAGCCCAATAACACTGTTTTAGTCGGGTCTAGTTAGTGGCTGCTAGCGGCTGCTAGATCCGGCTAAAATGGAGGCCCTAGTGAGGGACAAGGGGGCTGCCTCAGCTGTCTAAGCTACCAAGGAATACCATGAGCTGGGTACGCTGAGCTTAGCACCCCGCGCAGCAGCAGCAGCCTGGGGCACAGCAGTGTGTGCTAGGACTGTCCTTATAGCTCTGTCCTTGCTAGATATGTGATGTAGGGTTAGGATATAGATATAGATATAGAGATAGAGATGTTGTCAATGTAACTCTTGCCAATGTAGGCCGCGAGAGTGAGAGTCGTGAGAGTGGATGCAGTCGCGAAGTACCATCTACTACAGAGCGCCATGAAGGGCAAGAAGCGCAAGGGTGTGGATGAGCCCAAACAGCCCAATCCCAAGGTCCCCAAGCCAAAGCCCAAGGGACAGCCTGACACAGTGGGCTGGGTAGGCCCCGTCTCGCCACAAGGGAGGGCGCTTAAGGAGAGATTGCAAGAGCGCGCCAAGTCGAGGATCAAGAGGAGAACCAGCCACCATTAGCTGCAGCCTCCAGTACAAGTAGTGTGGCCCCTTATCAGCACCCCCTTATCAGCTTACTCCAGCACATGTTTGCCATGCCACTTCTAGGCTGCCACCCTGACACAGGGGCCAGGCAATCGTGCAGGTGGACGGCGCCCATGCCATGCGTGCAGAAAGAAGATGCCATACACACACAAAACAACCCATAGTGAAGGTCCGATCATTCTACTCTGCGTGGTACTTCTTGCCTGCTAGGCCGATGAGGGAGCTGCTGTCTGTCCGTTTGTTTTCACGTGCTTGCAGCTGACTGGCTCCTTAGCGAAGCCGCCAACCTGCATGCTAACCCGGCCACGCACCCTGCGCTTAGGCCGCTGCCGGATTTCTCCCGCGTCCCGCCCCCCGCCCTCTGCGTCCTCCGCATCGCGGGCAGCAAGGGTTTCACGCTCAGCCGCTATGCGCTCGCGCACCGACGCCCGCCTCGCCTCAAGTCGCAGCTCGAGGTCCTGCCGCTCCTGAGCAGAGCACACCAGCACAACATGTTCCGCTGAGGCTGAGTACGTAACGCCATACATTCGGCTTCAAGTGCAACGCCGCCAGTGTCCTTCTACAAACCTAAGTGCCCTTGCCGCTCTGGGCGGAGGACAAGAAAGTGTTTGACAGGAAGTCCTCACACCCGCGCTTGCACGCCTCCGGCGTGTGTGTGTGTGGACGTCTAGCCCTAGCAGCTTGTTGCCATGGCGACGCAGTGAGCGCGCACGGTCAGCATTGCAAGCCTCAGGCCAACTGTGAGGGTCTTCAAACCACCTGGCCACAGCGTTGCAGACTAGTAGCCTCAAGGGCCCAGCAGGGTGACCTGGGAGTGTGTCTTTTCAGGCACTCATCAGTTTCTGTATGCAAGTTGAGGCAATGTGAGTCTGGCTTCATGATCATGTTGAGTGCAAGAGGCAGGTTCCAACCTGAGCTGGCAGCGGGTGCCACACAGCTGAAGGAGGAGGCGTGTGTACCAGTGTGGCTATAGCGACTAATATCGCTGACATATTGGCCCCGTGCACCACAACAGAAATGGATGTATGAATATGTGTGTGCTATGTCGAGGCCGTCCAGGCCGTGCCTATGAATATGTTTTGCGAAGCAATTGGTGGTGTTCATTGCAGCAGCTGGCGACGTCTTTGGTGGTGCCCCGGTGCTGCGAAGCTGCTGCTAAAGTGTGAAGGTGGGTGGCGCAGGAGGAGAGACGCACGGCCGCAGGGGTCAGAGTGGTGCCAGCAGCTGCGCACCCCAGCAGCTGCGCACCCCATCAGCTGGGTCAGGCCAGCAGAGGTGGCACGCGGCCCTAGTGAGGGTCAGGAGGGACTGCAAACAGCCTGGGCTGCCTCAGCTGGTGGCAGCAGCCCCACACCCCCCCTGTGCCAGGGCAGCCAAAGCGCGGCAAGAGGCGTGGGGTTGGTCCCCGGACCCTGACCTGCCCACCCCCCTTCACCCTCACCCCCATGGCCAGGGTGGGGGTGCACTTCATCAAGGTGGACAGCAGGGTGCTGCATGGGGTGTGCAAGCAGCTGGGCCTGACAAAGGAGACCCGGGCAGCATTCACCTCAGAGCCGGCACTCAGCCATCACTGGGCCAGGTGGTTCAACACCAACAAGCTTCGCAACAAGGGGTTTCGTTTCGAGAGGTTGGTGGACACTGATGGTGTCAGCGTGTGCGTGCACTACACGCGCCCCCTTCCCCCTCCTCCAGCCCCTCCACCTCCAGCTGCCAGCAGCAGCAGCACCAGCAGCCGCCCAAGTGCAGCAGCAGCAGCGGCTCATGCGGTGGGGCTCCCCCACATAGGCAGGGGCATAGCTGAGGTGCGTGAGTTTGTGTTTGACCCAGACACACAGATTGGGGTGGGCATCGACCCCGGCGTCACCCAGGCAGTCAGCGCAGCCTCTGGGGTGTGGGATCCAGCAACAGGCCAGCTCAAGGCAGACCAGCTGCGCCGGTGGAAGCTGACCAAGGGCCAGGTGAAGCATGACAGCGGCCTGAACAATGCCCGCCGTGACACTGAGCGGTGGCTAGCACCAATCAAGCCCCACCTCCAGCACCTGGCAGCAGCCAGCTCAGCCGGCACCTCCCTGGAGGCCAACCTGAAGCACATCACCGTCACCCTGACCACCTGGGATGCGGTGTGGGAGGTGTACCTGGACCCCAAGTGGGCACGGCAGCGGCTGAGGCTGTACGGAGCCCAGGACCGGGCGCTGGAGCAGTTCTTCAACAAGGTGAGGGTGGGTGGGCGGGTAGGTGGGAGGGAGGGAGGGTAAGGGACTGAGAGGTGGTGGGTTGGGCATGAAGTGAAAGAGTACTTGATTGTGCCATGCCTAACCTGGTGCCACCATGTCAGCCACCATGTGTGTGCCTTGTGTGCATGACTGCAGTTGGAGGAGCAGATGGCGGAGCTGTCCATGAAGCGACATGGGTGTGCCAAGCAGCTGGTGGTGTTCTTTGGTGCAGCTACCATTGGCACTGGGGGTGGGTGGGGTGCTGACGCGGTGCTGCGTGCCTGCCGCAAGGTGGTGTGCAGGCCCAGGGGCAAAGACCAGGATGGGGGCAGGGTGGTGCTTGTGGATGAGCACCGCACCAGCCGGGTCAGCTCAGCAGTGAATGGCAAGCAGCCTTGTGAGGTGGAGCTGAACACACTCAGTGCCACAAGACCTGCAGGCTGGAAGCCACCAGCAGGGCAGGTGGAAGAGCGCCTGGTGCGCCCAGCCTGGAGCCAGGAGCGTGGCCAGCCAGTGCGGGGCCTGGTGTGGTGCCCGGTAGTGGCCCCCCACAGGCCCCCACAGGCCCCACGCAGCGGCCAGGCAGCCACACAGCCAGCAGCCTCAGAGCCAGGGCCCAGCACACCCCAACCAGCCAAGCGCAGCAAGCGCACCAAGGCTGAGCCAGGGGCAGCTGAGCCCACCAAGGGCAAGGGCAAGGGCAAGGCTGCCAAAGCCAAGCCAGCACCACAGCCAGGCAGGTGGCTGGACAGGGACTGCAATGCAGCATTGAACATGCAGCGCATTGGGGAGAGCAGGTGGCGGCCGCTGGAGCTGTGCTACTGGCCAGACCAGGGAGCTCTGCCAGCCAAGGGCAAGGAGTACCCAGGCCTGGGCTACAAGCGGCTGCGAGACAAGCCACCCAAGGCCCAGGAGCAGCAGCAGCAGCCTGCTGAGGCACAGTAGTGTGTGCCCCCCCCCCTTTGAGCTGTCATCAGCTTACAATTAGTGCATGTTGTGTCATGCCAACTCTACATCATAGCCCTCGGGTCAGGCAATAGTGTAGGTGGTAGGCGGGCTCATGTGCCATGTGCACTGGGTTTACTCCACACAGCCCAATAACACTGTTTGAGCCGGATCTAGTTAGTGGGTGCTAGTGGCTGGTAGTGGCTGCTAGTAGGTACTTCTGATCCGGCTCAAATGGAGGCCCTAGTGAGGGACAAGGGGCCTGCAAACAGCCTGTCAGGTGCCTAGCCTGATCGCTGAGGAGGAGGTGAAAGCACAGGGTGGGCTAGGGTGGGCTAGGGTCAGGGTTAGGGTTAGGAAAAGATTCTCCTCCAGACTTGGGAGTTAGGGATAGGGTTAACCTGAACCTAATCCTACCCTATCTAATCCCTTACCCACATACACCACTACCTGCCCACAAGTATAAGCCAAAGACCGGGGACTGCAGTAGGTATGGCACAGGGTCTGTGCTGCACCGCTCGGGGCCACCACACGCCCCGACCACCACTGCTTGCTTTTGCACTTTTACACCTCCTTGACCACCCTCCCCATGACAGGGCGAGGGAGCCATCCTGATAGCCCGACACCCGGGTGCGGCCTGGGCCTTACACGCCGCAACAAGTCCAGGGCTACCAGAAAACACATCTCCTAGCTGTAGGGGAACTATGCGCTGCAACAAGTCCTGACCACACGTCCTCGTCACCTGGGCCTTCAAGCCCTGACACCAGAGGGATCAGCGTCACTGGGATCGCTGCGAAAGTGACCAGTCGTTGGGATCCCATCAGAGGGCTCCTGGGCCCTTTGTGGGTGGTGAAGCACTGGGTGGTGGTGAGCTGGTGGCAACCCAACGGCATCTCTGCCCGGCAGAAAGAGACCCATGTGTGCCTAGGGTATAGGGCATTGGTCCCCTTCAGCCTCAGGGGCACTGCTGTGGATACAGCGGAACCAGGGGCTGTGCCAAATCCCTCGTCTTCCACACAGCTCGAACCCACCATCGCCCAGCAGGCAAGCCAAGCAAGGCTGTCAAGGCTGCGCAACCCACCCAACCCACCCAGCCTACCACCTAAGCCAGGGCCAAGCTGACCCCTGCCCCGCCCCAGCGAAAGTTGCATGCACCACTGGCCTGGCCACACTGCACCATCGTGACCTGGAACAAGGCTCTGCCGCAAGGCTGTGATGTCACCTGCTGGCGTGCGCTGGTTAAGAATGTGCCTGATGCTCGCCCAATGTTGCTGTCCTGACCCTAGCCCTGTTGGGTTTCCTCTTTGCCTGATGTCCAAGACAATAAACACAAGAGCGCCGGTCTCTTGAATGCTGGTGCCCCGCTCAGTGCGCAGTCCAGGTGGGAGATGAAGCCAGGCGGATGCAGTTGAGGGAGATGCAGCCCACAGGCCCACAGGCTGTGGCAAGTCCTTGGCTCTATGACGGGTAGACCCTGTTCCAGGTTGCTGTCGTGACCCTAACCCTAACGCCTCACCCTCACCTCACAGGCCATGGTGGAGCGCTAGTTGCATGTGTGTGCATGTGCGCTACCATTGCTGCATGGCATGCTGGCCGCACTGGCGCCATTGCCAGCGCAATGCACGATGGCGTGTCCTACCCGCTGAGGGAGGCAGGGAAGGCCGCCAGGCAGCCTAATGGTAGCCGACTGCAGCTGTAAAACACAGGGCCATGCACAGGTCCCATGAAACCAATAGTGAAAATGACTGTTTCCATGATATCCCGGAGAGATGGACACGAACCCTTGAAGGGGAAGAGCGTGAGCCATCATCGTAAGCGTGAGCCGTTTGTGCACCGAGTTTGGAAGTGCGCTGCAGAAAGTCCCAAACCCCCAAAAGGGGGGAAACAGCCAAGCAGCTGAATGGCTTGAGGGTGGTGAGTCATCATGCATCATCATATGACTGAGCTGGCTGCGGCTGCGTGCCGTGATACCCTGAACAGCCTCACCTTGGCAGACAGCTGTGCCAGCCGCTCAACGGCCCGCGCTTTGCGCCGTGCAGCATCCTGAGGTGTGGCGGCAGGCAGGCAGGCAGGCAGGGTGGGTGTGCTAGATGCCGGGCAGGGGCACGAGGAGGGCATCTAGGTCTAGGAGGACGGGGGACCAGGCGGGAAGGGGGAGACGTGAGCAGGGTATGGAATGGCGGGAATGACCATGTTGAGGAGAGGAGCGAAGTCGGTGCAAGGAGGGTGGGGGAGGAGGTTGAGAGAGAAGGGTTGGTTGGGTGATGCGAGCAGTTGACCATGACGGCAGCAGGTCGGCAGAGTCTAAACGCTGCAGTTAGCAGCAGCATGGAAGGGGGGAGGTGCTGATTGCCGTGGAGCTCATGGTGGGTTGTGATGCACCGTGCAAGAGGGTGGTGAGAAAAGGGGTCTACTGCTATGAAGGCGGGTGCGTGCTGCAGGCAGGGCAAGCATGGTGTGGCCATGAGCAGTGCCCGGCAGCCAGCTGCCCGTGTGGAGAGTAATGGACAGGAGCAGGAGGGGGGCGGCCAGGGGAGGGGACAGCAACGGGGCCCCTCTCAGGAAGGGGAAAACGATCAGGACAGGGCACAGCCAGGGGACCACAGCCAGGTGGCGGCTGCAGTGGTTGAGTGCAAGCAGGCTCCTGTCTCCCTCCACCCTGAGTGAGTGAGCACTGTGGTCCTGACGCTACTCTCATTCTTTCAGAGCAGCCCGGAGGCGCCTGCACAAATCTGCTCCAGTTGTTGAGCCAAGCAGGCCGAGCCATGTTCTGCCCTGCCACGCAATGCCATGCCATGCCAAGCCATGCCAAGCCAAGCCAAGCCAAGCCAAGCCAAGCCAAGCCATGCCATGCCATGCCATGCCATGCCATGCCATGCCATGCCATGCCATGCCATGCCATGCCATGCCATGCCATGCCATGCCATGCCATGCCATGCCAGCTCAGTCAGGTGGGTCAGAGGTGGGTCAGGGGTGAGTCAGCCAGGTCAGCTAGGCTACTGGCCCAGGTTCTGCCAGGCTGTGACCCAAGAGCCACCCACCTCAGCCCATACCCGGCGCTGCTCCTGCTCCTCCCTGCCAGGGCTCACATAGCCCCTGTGGCGGCGGCCCCCTGGGCCCTGCCCCACCCCCTCGTGCCCGCCTTGCACCCCTCCTTCCGCCCCTGCTGCCGGCACCCCTGCCCCCATCATGCTGGCCTCTTCTGCTGGCACCACCTGATGCATGCTTGGGGGGTTAGGGAGGTGAGACGACTGCATTGTCTGTGCTGCTTCGCCCGGGACCTGTCCTGCGAATGGGGGTGGGCTGCGGGTGTGGCTGGGAGGGGCTAAGGGTGGCAACCCAGGCACTGCGCTTGGCTGTGCGGTGGGGTCGTTTGTTAAAGGAGACTCGGCCTTGGGTCGTGGCAGGCGGCTAGTGGGCTTATGCAAGGGAGGCGTGGGGATCAAGCCAGAGGCTGGGGGGGAGAAGGCCGTCAGAGCGCTGCTTCCGTCTGGTGCGCCGAAGCTGGAAGCGTGACGTAGGAGAGGAAGGGGCGATGGTGACTTGGACGGGGCGGCACCTGGGTGGGGAGCCCGGAAAGGGTCTTCGGCGACAGAACCAAGAAGAGGCACTGAAATGTAAAGAACCACTGACGCAGTCTATGGACGACGGGCCAGCCGATGGTGCATACAAGACTTTACGTACCACTTTCAGCACTCATTGCCCAGCGAGATATAGGGGTCTCACAGTGCTCATCGTCTAGTCCATCCGACCTATGAGACTTGGTCGTCGAACATGCGGCTCACGGACATGGCAGCGGCGATGGGTACAGCCACTACTGCGGCGCATAGTTAAAATGAGCGCAGGGTATAGCACACACGCCCACGATGCCATAACATCTTGCATGTGTCTTCTCCACCCCATGCATGGAGAATGCCCAAGGCCTCAGCTAACACATATGAGCAGGAAATATCTGAACATTTACTTGCAACGCCTCAACTTGTTTAGATGTATAGACTGTTATAGGTACCCTGGTCTCGTACTCTGTAGGATGGGCTTCGGTGCTGCCGCACGAAACCAGCATCGTCTTTCCTTCTCCTAATGTTGAGCAAGGTGTGGTAGATTGTGACCTGGCCCAGTCTTGCCAGGCGTCTGGGCCTAAGCAGCATCAAGTCCACTTGGAACGAGTGGTTTCAATTTGATTGGAGGTGAGAGGTGCCATGCATTCGCGGTTGTCGGTTGGCGGCTGACAGATTAGAGCAGCCGCCGCCGACAATGCTGCATTCACTTGTGCTCGACTAAAGCCACATGTGTCTTTTGAGATGTCCTCACGGGGCCCATTTCTCTTCCCGGATCTTCGCTGATGTACCCGCGCCGCACGCCGCCTTTCACACCAACATGTGACCACGCACTCGTAACAGCGCCTTTCTGAGGTTGCGGTGTGTAAGCTCGCGGGCCTCCTGCACTACATGTCCGCTTGGGCATCGCTGAAGGCTCGGCACAGAACGTCGAGTTCTCGCGATCTGCTCCGGGTGAGTTTGCCTTCCGGTTACGTTCCCTACCCCTCCGTCGATGCACTCGCCTCTGCTGGTCCGGCTAGGGATCTCTTTGTAAGGTTGGTCATGAACGCTCCCCTGCTCGTGCTCTTGGCTCACACTGGTCGCCCAAGTAGGACTGCATGCGGCAAGGATGATTGAACCGAAATCCAATGCTGACCAGGCATGATTGAGCAAACATTCAACGAGCTTTTTAATTCTGAGCCGCATTGCACCTCCCACCCAAACCTAGACACTTTGGGCACAAGAGCATGGTTCTTCCCTCGTATCTCTGCAGTAATGTCCATCATGCAGATCCTCACTCATCACTGACATTCACCCTTACTGACTCGATCATTCTGTGCTGTTTTCTTAGTACTAGCCTTTGTTGTGATGTTGTGTGGTGCTGGTGGCAGATGATGAGTCATGAACACAATGGGTAATTTGCGACTGCTGGCAGGGTTGCTCCTGCCAGGTGATGACAAAGTGCCAACTGATGCCATCCTCATCCACAGCTCATAAAACGGAGAAGTGTCTGTCATGCCTCCTTGCCATGACTCTGCCCTCCCTTGGTGATTGATACATGCTCTGTTGCACCCCACCAGAGCTGAAAGGGTTGTTTGGCTCTAGCCAGGCAAAGCTCTGTGTCACTGTGTTACTCAACTCCCCCTCTTGCGTCCTTGTCATTCTGCATGTGTGCTTCCAGCCAGGGTTGTTCCAGCCAGGCAAAGCTCTGTGTCACTGTGTTACTCAACTCCCCCTCTTGCGTCCCTGTCATTCTGCATGTGTGCTTCCACTATCCTATGTCTTGCAATCAGCCTGTCCAGCCTGGTATGTTTCCTTGGCCAATGCAGGTGGTCATGACCAGTGGCTGCCTGCGGAGTTGCTGAACCAACCATCTGTATTGTGTGCTATGAGGCAAGGACCCTTGTGCGCAGTTTGGCAGGTGAGTCGAGCAGCTTCACATCCTACTTGCCAGGCCATAACGATAACAATGGGGCCCAGTAAGTAGATGGCTGATGCTGGTATGGCTGGTCTGTTGGAAGGTCTTTAGCCAGCCACCTGGAAAATTGCAAGCATGCTGTGACATGGCGTTGCATGCGGCGATGATGACTCACATCAAACTCCCAAGCTGATCGCATGATTAAAACATTGACATTCCACCTTTTTTGGCTGAGCCGCGCACTGCCCTCGCCTCCATCCCTTTCCCTGCCTGACCCTCCCTCTCCTTGCCTCACCCTCCAGCTATGCCTGCCTTGTGATGAACTGCCCAGCCCATGACTGCTCAGGTGCCTGCCTGCCTGCCTGCTTTCCCCTTGGCTTGCTTGCCTCATGTCTTGTTGTGGGCAGCCTGCCTGGAGTCAGCGCTGCTCAGTGCGCGGGCCCCCCACTTCGGCGGCCCATACTGACTTGACCTCACGGTCACGGCTGACAACCGGTGCCTGCACCCACGGGGGTGGGCCGCACCCTACGGCCCACCCCCACTATAATGCAGGACACACTCCCCTCGCCCATGCACACCACACCGCTCTCCCAGCGCTTGTTGAGCATGCCCAATGCAATCAAACCTGTTTCTGCACCTAAACATTGGATCAAGCTTCTGTTGATGCTCCTGCTGCCTCCTGCCTGACCCTCACTGCTCTGCCACACTTTCTTACATGTACAGGGCTCGAGTTGAAGGAGGGGGCTCCACCTCCAATGCAGCTTAGTGCAGCGTCCTCAATCTGCCATGAGAGTCTGCAGCACCTGCTACCCTGGACTACCCTGCTTGACGCTCTGCTCAGGGGCACAGCTGCTTAAGCTGACGCTGGACCCCGCTGGGTGAGTAACATCAGGGAGCAAGGCAGTGGATCAGGGAGTATGGTATGTTGTGAAGTGGTGGGCTAAGAGCTGCTCTCTGATGGAATGTGAGTGGGGCCCTATGCCTTGCACCCGTTCTTCACTGCTGTTGACACCTGTACGTATTGTCATTGTTGTAAGCGTACAACAGTCGTCAATAGCCCTTGTACTGACAGTTGCCCTCAGCCTTGTATGCCACCTGCATGCTACATCACATCACATACTGCCCTTCACTGTTGTATCCATGGTCATCTAATGTTGACTTGTCTTACTAGTGCTGCTTGTTGCTGCTGGGCGGTGATGAATTGTTATCCGCGCTACTGAGCCAGTAATGGCTCTGAAGAGAAACATGACACATGGTTGAATTTCTTCAACTGAGCCCAGCTGCACCTCCATGCACTGCAACGTGCTGCACTCTTCCTTGACACTGCTAACATGCACAGCAGGAGTCCCCTTTCCTTTCTTACCCATGTTATCACCTGCCTGCTGCCTCTACTTCAGGTGGCACCAAAGTGAGACTATCGTCGGAGATGGTGATGCGAGTCACGCGACAAGAAGACGTCATGCCCGCCCGGCATCCCACACTCCTCAATTAGCCTGCTTGTTTCCAGGGGTTGTCATTTATGCGCCATCTATATTCTTGATCAACATAGAATAGAGTACTGTCGGCAACCAAGCTTAGATGTAACCAGCTAAAGGCTGTGATGGAACGCAGCTGGCGTGGAGTTGCAATGCCGGAGGGAACTATACACTCAAGGCCGCCATCAGGTACAAGAGCAGGGAAATGAACGATGAGGTAGCTGGCCAGCGCAGCCGGTGTTCCTGAACTAACTGCTTCAGCTAGGGTGAATGTTGGGCGAAGGCGGTGAAAGTGGGGAGTCGATAGTGGTGGACCGTACACTGATCCCCCAATCGACATTCTGGTGGTGCTGGATGAGTTTGCACCACCTGTCAGTTGTGCGTCAGATGTGTTGTGTATACCCCGCCAGCCAAGGCTTGCACGCTGGGTGTCCTTAACAAGTCAGGCAATCAGGCGAGTAATGCGCCGAGCCTAGAGCACGCAGCATGGCAACCCGGTGCAGGGTCTGATTCAGGCGACCCCAACTAAAAAAAGATGGCAGGAAATGATAGGAAACCGACCCCTGGTAATCAAAACGACGCCGCGTCTCAGCCACGTAGTTTCTATTTACGTTTCGCACATCCCTGGATAGAGGACTCTGTCTGCTATGCGGTGCAGCTTGTAACATTAAATAATGTGCAGTGTGCTGAGTGCTATGGCGGCTCAAATCTTGACATTCAAATTCATGCCAGTTTTGCTCATGCGGGCCTCGCCGCGACCGACCGCCGCGACCGACGTGGCCCAGTAGCCTCTGCAAACAGTCAGGGACAGTCTCCGCAGTCAAAACAATGCACATGGGCTGCACCCTTGATAAACTCCGACCGGTCTTTAGGAGTTTTACAGCGATTTTAGCGCAGGGCGGTGCAGCTTATCAAAGCGAAGCTAGCGGGCTGCTCGGGCTGATGTGCACCTGCGCCGGGGCGGGCGGGGGTGTTGAGGATTCCGTTCGCGTTGTGCCGGGATAAGCCTGCTTAATGGGGCTGTGATCAGCGAACAGCTATCGCGCTGAGCGGCCCAGTTTTTCAAATTTTTGAATTTCTTGTCGGGCGCAGTACCCCCCCTGACATGTGTTCTAGTGCTAGTGCTAGTGCTGATGACATGTCTGAGGGTGTTTGTATGGCGTGTGGCCTTCCCTGCACCCGAACAGCGTGCAACTCGTGTTACGCCACTTCATGTCAAATTGCCTCGAAATGAGCACTTTCCGGGCCGCCGTAACTGTCCAACCAGGACGTCAAATGATGAACTGCCAGTTCTGTGCGGCTCCTTGTGTGGGTTTCTAACGTGCCCTTTGAACAGAAACGCGTTGTCTTGATGTGTGGGCCGTTTCATGTGGGGGGGTGAACACTCATATCAGCTCAGTTTCTGCATCTTTTTGACAGATTCTAGCTGCATTTGGCTGCGCAGGAACCACAGGCACTAATGTATTGAACACCTTGAAGTTGCTGTCACATGTGGGATGAACCTGTGTTGAAGAATGCGATATTAAGCGCTGTTGCATGCTGGTTTAAAAATTAGTTTGGATGCGCCGTTCACGCCGCGCTGGGTCCAAGCTGCCTACAGCGGCTGCTAAGAGTGTCTGCGTGGCGCCAGAACACGTCGCGTGTTGGGGGCCAGCCACCCGGCAAACCGCTGGGGCTGAACGCACTCTAGTCAGGCCATAAGCAGCTTATCGCGCCAATCGGCGGCCTCATCCGTGCAGAGATGAGTGAGAAGTTATCTCGTGAGCCATGGGGGTGCAGCCAATGGCGGGGGTGACCTGGAGCACGCAGCATGGCAACCCGGTGCAGGGTCTGATGTAGTGCCTCAACTCCATCTCCTTGCTCAGGCCCTACCCCTGCCTTTGCCTCGCTTCCAGCCTAGGACACAGCCCCTCCCCCCTGCTGCACCTGAGCCTGTGCCCAACCGTAGGCCTCCCCTCGGGGAAGGTGGTCGGACTGGGACACAACTCATGCCCAAATTTCTGAGAGAGATCGGTGGCTTACAATGCTTAAGCCGTCAGTCGTTAGGTTGCTTGGCCGCCCTCCCCCTCTAGGGTTGCGGGACTTTGTGTAGCGCATTTGAAAGTAAGGAGAACAAACAAAGATGCACATGGGTTCAACATGAAGTCATGCAAGTTCTCATTATTGTTCTGTGAAATCATGGCAAACTCCGCCAGCTGCCTGATGGAACTCGTGGCAGTGCACTCAAAGATAAATTGCATGGCGTCGTCCACTACCCCCTCTGACTCTGTGCATTCTGTGCATGTGCGATCAATGAAAGTAACCCCTTCAAACCGAGCCTTCTCCACCCCCAAACCGTTGTTGCCTAACCTGAACCTAGTCAAGCTAGTGCGAACTTCTGTAGAGAGCTGTCTAATTAGCAGGTGTGGTGCCATGTGATTGATGCCAATGCCGTCCCCATGCTTGAACCATGCAGCATACGAACATCTCTCCCGATGCAACGTCTCAGGCAATCTAGGGTCTCCCTCAAACCCAACCCAACGCCTCCCCCACCTCTCGAGCCACTTGACTTCCATAGCCTTGGTGCCTAGGACCATGTCCGGGCTCAAAGTGAATACATCCCCCAACAGCTCTCTGGCGGCCAATTGGAATTGAGCACTCCAGCTGGCCTGACAGCTCCTGCCTAATTCATATCTGCCTTGATCCCCCTCATTAGCAGGTCGTTTTGGGATAGTTTGGCAGTGTTCCAGAAGTTGCAGGCAGCTCTGAGCCAGTAAAGTTGGAGGGGCAGCTGCCCCAACTCATGCAGCACCATTAAGCCTGACACTGAGCTACGTACCCTGGCAGCAAACCTGAGAAAGCTGAGCATGCCTGTTTCCACTTGGTTGGAGAGCTGCACACCGTGCCCAAGGAAGGCACTGCCCCATACCTGGCTGCCATACAGCCCAAGGGGAGCACGAACGCTCTAATGAGGTGACACAGGGCATATGGATCCTGAAGGACCCCATACTCTCTGGCACACTTGCATGCCTGGCGCATGGCGAGGAACATGCCAGCCCTCATACGAGTGGCAGCAAAAGCAGGTGTGGAGCTGGGATTAAAGTGCATGCCTAAGTTCTTAAACTCTCTCACCACAGGCAGGATGTCATGCTTGTGAGAGAGAGCTTGAGCATTATTGCAATACGTGATGTGGGGGCACATGCATATGGGCTCTCCATTACCACTGATGCGGACCATCTCAAAAGCAGGTAACGAAGGTGACGTTTACACCATTACCTGCAATGGGACCCACCATATTGCCTGGGCCATCTCGCTCTGATCTCGTGGGAGTAAGACATAATGACACGCTGTCCTGCACAGCTAACACATCAGCCAGTGAAACTTCTGCCATTACGTTACTGCCTCCACATTGCACCACCGTCCTCACCCACCTGAACCAGGGAATATGAGTGCAACTGGGCTGGCGCAGGCCCTAGGCAGGGAGGACGAGGGGTGGGGAAAAAGGAAGGGAGCGAGGGGGGAAACGGGGGAGGCTTGCGAGAAGATGAAGGAGGTGGAAGCAATGGAGGTGCAGGTAAGGTGATGGTACTGGGGATGTGGGCGATGGAGGGAGAGGGTACGGGCACTGCTGATTGCACCTCGCGCATCATCACCCATTACATAGGCTGTCACTGATTATGTTTGATTATGTTATTTCACAGTCCGTGGCCGAGGCAATGTATAAGTGTCGGTGATGGTCGGTACGACCAAGGCTGTAACAGAGCACTTGTGTATTTTCACACGACATTGTATTTTTCACGGGAAAGCCAAATTGCTGGAAAAGGCCACCGCCCGTCGCACTGCGCATCGCGTGATGGCTAAGAAGAAGCGGAAGGGTAGCGACAAGAAACGTAAAGGTTCGTGTCCCCAGCCGTGACGTGAGCCCTAGACGTGAGTTACGCGCTGTCAGATAACCCGTCGCTCCTGTTGGTTCCATCGCAGTGTCTCGTTCCGCGCAAGGCAAGCAACGACAGGATCGACGAGATGGCTGGACCACGCGTCGCCGTCAGGTGTGGGTCCGTCCCCGCCTTATGTGTAGCCGCACTGTTTGTGTTGACCCCGCCCTTTGTCTTGGCCTGTAAAAATGGCAACCTCGCTTGGTCATGCAGGTCATCAAGGTCCCCGAGGGCGCAGTGCTCCGCGGCTGCAAGAAGACCCGGCGCAAGCTGAAGGAGCACCTCCGGCTACGGGCTGAGGTGCACTCCCAGCTCCGCGTGATTGCGTCGCTGTTTGTCCTGCGGATTTTCTTGACATGCCTGGTTGGCTACCCTACCCCGGGATGTGCCAGCGCCCCTCAGCCTCCAGCCGTGCAGCCTCCCCAACCCCCTGATGCTCCCCCCCTACCCCCACTCCCCCCACGGGCCCCTGCCCAGCCTGCCCAGCCTGCCCAGCCTGCCAGCATGGAGTGTGACACCGACTCTGACTCCGAGTCAGACTGTGGCTCAGAGCCAGAGCCACAGTCTGACTCGGAGTCAGAGTCAGAGTCAGAAGCTGAGCCAGTCACGCAACCCCCCCAAAGGCGCTGCAGCGCCCGCCTGGCAGCCCTTGCACCCGCAGCACCCACTGGCCCTCCCTTGCCCCTTGACTGCGAGGACCCTGTCATGCTGAGGCAGCTGAAAGACTTCTGCATGTTCTTCGCCAACCCAAACTTCAAGACATGCTACAACCAGCTGCAGCGGCGCCATGTGCGCAACCGCCACCCCATGCTCATGCCAGCCTTCGAGGACCCCAGCAACCAGGCGCTTGTGGCCAAGCTGCAGGAGCTAGGCAGCATCTACCTGGCGGGTGACGCCAACACCATCGACGCACACTCCATGCAGCTGGCGGTGGCCATGCAGCAGCACTACTCCAACCCAGGCAAGTCAAGGTGGTGACTAGACCTGGACCTGGACCTGGACCTGGACCTGGACCTGACCTGACCTAGTCCTGACCTGACCTGACCTGACATGACCTGACCTTATACCTGACCTTACACCTGACCTGACCTTTTACCTGACCTGACCTGACCTGACCTGACCTGACCTGACCTGACCTGACCTGACCTGACCTGACCTGACCTGACCTGACCTGACCTGACCTGACCTGACCTGACCTGCAGAGCGCATTGTCAAGCTGTACGCCAAGGCAGCCAGGGCCAAGCTAGGCTGGAGCGGGGAGGAGGCGCAGCTGTTCATCAGGATGGCGTGCGGGTATGGCATCAACGCCCACAGCTCGGAGCTGAAGGCCGCCACCCTGAACAAGGGGCATGTGGCGGACCTGATAGAGGAGGCCAACAAGCACCGCCGCCTACTGGGCATGAAGAAGGAAGGCTCCCTGCAGGACACCCTGCCCCTGCCCTGCCGCATGCGCCATGCAGTGCATGTGTGCCGGTGGCTAGAGCGGTGGCAGCAGCCGGCACCTCCCTGGAGGCCAACCTGAAGCACATCACCGTCACCCTGGCCACCTGGGATGCGGTGTGGGAGGTGTACCTGGACCCCAAGTGGGCACGGCAGCGGCTGAGGCTGTACGGAGCCCAGGACCGGGCGCTGGAGCAGTTCTTCAACAAGGTGAGGGTGGGTGGGTGGGTAGGTGGGAGGGAGGGAGGGTAAGGGACTGAGAGGTGGTGGGTTGGGCATGAAGTGAAAGAGTACTTGATTGTGCCATGCCTAACCTGGTGCCACCATGTCAGCCACCATGTGTGTGCCTTGTGTGCATGACTGCAGTTGGAGGAGCAGATGGCGGAGCTGTCCATGCAGCGACATGGGTGTGCCAAGCAGCTGGTGGTGTTCTTTGGCGCTGCTACCATTGGCACTGGGGGTGGGTGGGGTGCTGACGCGGTGCTGCGTGCCTGCCGCAAGGTGGTGTGCAGGCCCAGGGGCAAAGACCAGGATGGGGGCAGGGTGGTGCTTGTGGATGAGCACCGCACCAGCCGGGTCAGCTCAGCAGTGAATGGCAAGCAGCCCTGTGAGGTGGAGCTGAACACACTCAGTGCCACAAGACCCGCAGGCTGGAAGCCCCCAGCAGGGCAGGTGGAAGAGCGCCTGGTGCGGCCAGCCTGGAGCCAGGAGCGTGGCCAGCCAGTGCGGGGCCTGGTGTGGTGCCCGGTAGTGGCCCCCCGCAGGCCCCCACAGGCCCCACGCAGCAGCCAGGCAGCCACACAGCCAGCAGCCTCAGAGCCTGGGCCCAGCACACCCCAGCCAGCCAAGCGCAGCAAGCGCACCAAGGCTGAGCCAGGGGCAGCTGAGCCCACCAAGGGCAAGGGCAAGGGCAAGGCTGCCAAGGCAAAGCCAGCCCCACAGCCAGGCAGGTGGCTGGACAGGGACTGCAATGCAGCATTGAACATGCAGCGCATCGGGGAGAGCAGGTGGCGGCCGCTGGAGCTGTGCTACTGGCCAGACCAGGGAGCTCTGCCAGCCAAGGGCAAGGAGTACCCTGGCCTGGGCTACAAGCGGCTGCGAGACAAGCCCCCCAAGGCCCAGGAGCAGCAGCAGCAGCCTGCTGTGGCACAGTAATGTGTGCCCCCTTTGAGCTGTCATCAGCTTACAATTAGTGCATGTTTTGTCATGCCAACTCTACATCATAGCCCTCGGGTCAGGCAATAGTGTAGGTGGTAGGCGAGCTCATGTGCCATGTGCACTGGGTTTACTCCACACAGCCCAATAACACTGTTTGAGTCGGATCTAGTTAGTGGCTGCTAGTGGCCGCTAGTGGCTGCTAGTAGGTACTTCTGATCCGGCTCAAATGGAGGCCCTAGTGAGGGACAAGGGGGCTGTCACTGATTAATAAGGCTCCTGCGTTCAAGCTGTGGCTTCCTTCCCACCTCTGTTGTTACGTTTCTTGGAGCCAGCTGGTCCTTGGCTGGTCAGACGCCTGGAGCTCATTATCAGCAGTCACCGTGAGAGGTCAGTAGAGTAGGGTTGCCTGCCACGAACGGCGGCCATCGCGGCACATGCGTGACACTAGCGGGCAGTTTGTTGGTGTCCGGTGGTGGACCATAGCCATCGCAGAGCTGCCCGCCCAACCAAAGCTACACGGTTAAACGTCCAAGGTTTACACCTGCGAGTGGTGCTGTGTTGGAGCCTTGATAGCTACAGCCTGGGACCTTGGCGGAAATGGGCCTCTCCGAAACGCAGCTGTTTGCGCTACGGCGCAAACTCGACGCACTGGGCTACACCGACCCCGTGGAACCCACGTCCGGTCCGTTGGTGCAAAAGCTAGTGGACGACTTGGTGCATACCACTGACAGCTATCGCACCTTGAAACTGCAAAGCGCCAAACAAGCCCAAGATTTGTCAGCACAAGAATCAAAGGCACGCCCGTGCCAGCAGCAGCTTCGCTCTCGGCTTGCTTGAAGCTGGAACAAACATTTCAATTGGTGTCCATGCTCAGAGCGAGGCTCTCAGGCAGGACGTCGCCAGGCTCCAGTCCAACAACAGCAGCCTCCTGGTGCAGCTGAAACAGGCCAAAGAGCAGAATGAACACAGTGACAAGGGCAATTACCAGACTGTGAAAAGCCTGGAAGATCGCATTGCAGAGCTGACGTTCTGGCAGCAGTCAGCTCTGAGCAGACTGGAAAGCAGTGAAAAAGACAACTATGCCTTGAAGGCAAAGGTGGTAGAGCTTGTGAAGCTCACTGACCAGTTGACAGCAGGTGACACAGCATGCCCTGTGCATGGTCCCAGCTATAGAGCAAGTGATGCAAGGATAGCATATGCATGCTCCATGCCAACCCCAGGTACCTTGGACCCCCAAGCAGCTGCTGCGAGGATTGCAATGCCCTCTCCACCGCGTGAGCGCATGCTATGCACTACAAAGCTACAGCAGCTGCTCCCACAGCCTTGTACAATGGGCAAGGCTCCATGCGCTCCATGAATTACCTTTACTCACCGCTTACTTAACTAGCTATGCTGACTAAACCCAGCCATTTACGCGCTATGCTTACTTGTCTCGATCATTGACTGGCAGCCTGCATCCACCTACAGCCAAACATTTCATTGCAGACGCATGCAAGGTGCAGTACAGGTGGCCCATGCGCCCGCTCCTGCCCTTCGCAGGCATCACACCCCTCTCACCAGCCCGCAAGCCCACAGGAGCAGCTGTGGACATCCTGCAGGCCGCCAACGCACGCATTGCCTCGCTGCAGCGACAGCTGATGGAGAGGGATGCCCAGCTGGCAGCCCTGCGTCAGCAGGTGGGCAGCCCTCGCAGCCACAGTGGCAGCTCAATAGGCGGCTCCCACCTGCCAGCCTGGCGGGAGGGACAAAGCACACCTGGTAGCTGGCAGCTTAGTGAGAGGGGCAGAGCTACACCGGGCTGCACAAGGCCTGGCTGCTTTGAGGGCAGCTACCGGCCTACCACTGGGCACTGAGCACTCTCAAACTACTACCATTGGGCACTGAGCACTCTAGAAGTGCCACCACTGGGCACAGAGCACTGGGTACTGGGCACTCCCAAACTACCACTACTGGGCATTCCCGGACTACAGCTGCACAGGGGCTGCATCGAGGCAGCTGACTGGGATGCTGCTAGGCGTTGCCTGACTTGGGTTGCAGGTCACCAGCTCCATTGACGGCAGCCAGCGTGAGGTGGCAGGTCAGAGGTTGAGAGCTGGGTCTGGTGCTGACTCAGATGTGGCGGCTCTGACAGCACGTAATGAGGCCAATGAGAGCATGATCCTGCAGCTGAACAGCACAGTGAGTCACGGGGCTCCGCAGAGGCCTGCTGTGGCAAGCTGTGACACTGTTGATCCTGGCCTGGCATACCAGGCATGTCATGGCATGCCGCTACACGTGCTTAGACCTGTGCCAATACCAGCATCAGCAGAGGGCGCATACAGGAGCATACAGGCTTAGCGTGCAATTCCTGGTCATTCTGTTCTGCCCCTCATTGCGGCACCATGCACACCTGCTTGCATGCAGCTTGGCATCTGCCTCCATTGACACAGCTGCTGTCTGTGTTGAGCTGTCACACAGACCCTGTCTCCTCTCATGCCTTCTCTTAAACGGCGGCGTCCTGCTGAGCAGGTTGAGTCCTTGGGCCAGCAGCTGCGCAGCCTGGAGGGCACTGCCAAGGACAAGGCACGGCTGGAGGGGCAGCTGGCCAGTGAGCAGCGCCTGCGGGCAGAGGCTGATGACAAGCTGAGGAGGGCCGTCAAGGACAATGAGGGCATTATGCATGAGGTGACGAGCGGTGTGCAAGTCAGCATGCTGACAATGCCATGCAGCATGTGCTGCCACCTTTGCTGCCTGGCAGTATTAATAACATCAGGTCCACAGCCCGGCGTTACGATGGGTGTGTGCTGCTGTGCTGCTGGTTGATGAGGGTTGTGCATTGCTGCTGAGAGGGCCTGGTCTGGCCCTCCTGCCCGCATGCTCCCCTCTCTGTGCATCTGTGTTGACTGGCTCACCGCTTAAGCCAATAGCTGCTAGGTCACCCCTAGGCCGCCCTCCCCCTTTGGGACGTTCTGCCAAGGTCAGGAACAGGTCTGCATTGGTTCAGGACTGCTAGCGTGCAAACCTGGTGGAGGGTGAAGCAGGCTGCGTGCAACCCACCCCTGCCTCTGTTGTGAGCTGACACCAAGGTCCTTCTGCGCCAGGGGGCTTCACTGTCAACCCCAACACACACCAACTCGAGTGGGGCGATATGCCTTAGCCGGCGGCACCCATTACAGCATGAAGCTCTCGCCCCTCCCTCCCCTCCCCTCCCCTCCCCTGTCGCCCCTCCCCTCCCCTCTCGCTCCTCCCTCCCCTCTCACCTCGCCCCTCTCGTGTCATATCAGCCAGCTAGTCCAGCCAGTCCAACAGCTGGTTCGTGAAGGGCCAGAGGCAGTGGGCAAGGTACTCTGCCATGCATGCCACAATGCAGCGCAGGGGCTACTACTGTCAGTGCAAGACTCTGCTGTGTGCACTGCATGCGGAGCAGGTGCTCCAGCTGCGTGCCGACCTGGCCATGCTTCAGGCCACAAACAGCCAGGCCAACGCCATGGCTGCTGCAGAAGTGGACAATGCCCTGAACAGTGTGAGCTGCACAGGGCCCCCCACACCCCTCCCACCCTTGACTGACAGCTCGCCCTTCTGTTCTCATCAAGACCAGCAGGGCCTGCATGCATACTGTCTTGTGCTCAACAAGAATTGCCTGTGTACTCAGCAAGGGTTACAACAAACAAACACCATGCTCAGGAGTCTTTGCACCATAGCGCCAGATCCCTTTCAAGCAGCAGCGTCAACTCCCAGCACGCGGCTCCAGAGCCTTTGCACTGGAGAGCACAACCATTTCTTGCAACATCCCTTTCTAGCGTCATTTCCCTGCATGTGGCGGTGTCTTGTGTTAGGACCTGATGATGCTGGGGCGGCTGGGGTGGTGAGCTGTGTGGTGTTGTGTGGTGTGGGTGCGGCAGGTCACGGGGCTGAGGGCGCGTCTGGCTGACAGCCGGTCAGAGACTCAGCGCCTGGCGGCACAGCTGGACTCGCTTTCATCAGAGAGGACTGCTGCAATGTCCCAGGTCAGTCAGGCAAGGCGGAAGGGAGGAGGGCAGCGGGCAGGCCATCATCCACGACCCCGGTCAGCAAACCCCTGCAACACCACCACCACCGTCATCATCGCCCAAGCAGCCGCACCAGGCTGGCAATCAAACCCACCATCGTCATCATTACCACTACGCTTACCCCAACTGTTGCCATAGCTACCACCACAGAGTGCATGGCAATCATCATCGCCTCCTGCAGCCGCAGCCCTAGCCCTGTCACTGGCCCTCACCCTGACACCGTGACCCTCACCATTGCAACCATCATGTTCTGTCATGGCAGGTTAAGACAACAACCATAGTTTCACGGTGCTGGAGCTGGCCTGCCTTACCTCAGGTGTCCTCCCTGCAGCGGGAGCTGGACGGCCTGAGGGGGCTGCTGGCAGACACCACAGCTAGAGCTGACGACCTGCGCAGCCAGGTGGGCAACCAGCACCCCCTACGGCGCTACTCACCTGCTGAGCCGGGCACGACTTGCGCCTATTGTAGCTGTCTTCTTCCTTGCGCAGTTACGGCACAAGTCATGGCATAGACTGAGTGGCAGCTGGTGATACAACTCCCTCCCCTCCCCTTTCCCTTCCCTTCCTTCCTCCTCCTTCGTCTCCTCCTTCTCCCCATCCCCTACCAAGGGAAGTCACACATCTTGTTGTGATTGATGTTGCAGGCATACACGGCCAATGAAGAGCTGCAGGCTGCTTTAGACAATCTGGCAAGCAAGGACAGCCAGCTGGGGGAGGTGGAGCGCCGGATGGCAGCGCTGGCAGGTGGCTGCCACCCCCACCATCCAACGCCCCACCCCTCACCTACCACCCACAGCCCCCTGCTGACCTTGCCACCACCGCCCCATTCCCACCCATCCCACCCTCTGCCCCTTTCCACCAGCGTCCCACTGGGTCCTTCTTCCAATTCATGCCACAGTAGCTCAGCAGTTCAACAGAGCTCTCCCTTATCCTCCACAGTGGGTTTCATCATGGCAGCAACACCATTTCAGCTGCAACCCTGCATTCCCCCGCAGCACTCAGCAGCACCAGCAATGCATAGCCCAGCAAAGATCCGTACCATGGCCCATGTGTACTGCCATACAGGCCTGCCGGGCACAAGCCTGGGTGCCTGCCTGGGGTCCCCACAGCAGCAGTCTGGCTGCAGCCCCCCTGCCTGGTTGTAGCTGGTCGGTAGCTGTGGCCCTGCTGCGTGCCCTGCTGCCCCATAATCAGTGTGGCAGTGCCCTGTGAGGCCCCTTCCTGCGGCGCCTGGGCTGCTTCGGCACTCCAGGCTGCGTGCCCCTGCCTGCTTTGCCTGCAGCCGAGCTGGATGCACGCAAGCGGGCAGGAGACAAGGCTGAGTTGGAGAGGGAGGCAGCAGCCACCAGGTGGGCAGGCTGAGGTGGTGCTACCTGGGTGGTTGTGGGCGAGGCCTGTCTCACGCTGCAGGGGCAGCTGGCCACTGGCAGCTGGCAGGGGGCCTGGTGGCCTGGCAGGCGGCCACTGGCAGGTTGCCTGGCAGCATCAGACCACTGGCTGGCGGCTCCCAGGCTGCCTGGCAGCTCATGCAAGGGCTGTCTGACTTCAGGTGTGGCAGCAACGCTGACAGGCAAGTGCCAAGTGGTGATGATGATGATGACGACAATGATGATGATGACTGCACGGCAAGGCGTGGTGTTGCATGAGCAGGGTGACGCTTACAGGTTTTCTTTCATGGGGCAGCATCAGAGTACACCCATGAGGCCGCCTGGCTGCCTGTGACTACAGTGTCAGCTCACACAGCTGGCCAAGACTAAAGCAACTCGAAGTTAGGGTTGGGTTATGGTTGGGTACTATAGGACTATAGCAACTCGGATTGAGGGCCAGCAGGCCAGCCGCCAGCAGCCAGTTGTAAGTCAGGCACACTGGCAGGTAGGCATGCAGGCTGGCCTCAGCCTAAAGGCACCATCCATATGATACAGCCGCCTGCCTACAGGTCATGCTAGGCTGAGGGTCCGCTGGCTGTCTGCCGCCTGCCTGCTGCTCCCGCTGCAGAGTCGAGGAGCTGCAGCAGCGGCTGAACAGCTTGGAGGCAGCAGCTGGCAGCGAGCACAGCACAAACCTACAGGTATGCTGCAACGCATCCACCCACCCACCCACCCCACTCACCCACACGCCCACACTTGCACCCACCCACCAACCCACTCACCCACCTACCAGCGAGCCACAGACCAGCCTATGTGACCCTTCCCGTCTCTTTCCTAACTCAGCTGGCCTGCTTGCCTGGTTGGACTGAACTTTGACCCAGCCCACCCAGCTTGTCTGCTGCCTTGGCCTTATCTTCCGCGCATGCCTGCCAGCCTGCTCAGCGTGACCCTGGTCGCCCTCCTCCTGCCCTGCCCTGACCCAGCCTTCCCGTGAGCCGCCCTGCCCTGGCCAGCCCTACTCCTTGTTGAGGCATGGGAGCTAGCTGCAAAGCCTGGTTGCATGCGCAGCTGGCCACTCAGCTGGCCAAGGTGGAGAGCCAGCTGCGCGGCACACAGTCCTCCCTAGCCACCCTGGAGAGTGAGGGCCACACCCTGCGCCAGCAGCTCAGAGTGGGTGCCCCTTCATCAAGGAAAAAGACTCACATAACCCAACAAGTATAGAATGCTGGCTGTGAGCAATGTATGCAAATGCCTGGTGGCAGCCGCTGAACCAGGGGTGCAAGGGACAACATGCTGCTCCCATGCCTGATGAGCAGGCGACTAGCAATGACAGTGACAGTGTCACATGAACAGCATCAAAGGCACCCAAGGCCTACTTCACTGAGCCACCTTACCAGTGTCATAACCAGCTCAACCAGCCAATTAATGAAGGCTGAGAATGAACCACTGGCTAGCACCTCAAACACCAAACGAAGCACTGAAACAACCCCAGCTCATGCCATGCGCGATGGCATAAGCCAGGCTCCCAGCTTTCAGGGTGCATGTGTAGCATGAATTGAAATGATGTGTTGATGTGTGGTGGTGCAGGAGGTGCAGGAGCAGCGGGTGCGGGCCCAGGGCAGTCTGGCGGCAGCAGAGGAGGAGCGCAGCCGCTTGGTGCGAGAGCTGCAGACCGCCTCCGCACAGCTAGCTGAGACCCGGCAGACCGCGGAGAAGTTGATGGGCGTGCGCTCTGAGCTGGAGGTATGGCCTGGCTACCCCCACATGCCACCCCTTCCACCCCCTCCCCTCCAACCTCGCCCACTCCGCATACCTCAGCCTAGCTATCTGCACCCCCCCTTTGCCTTCACTTTGTTCAGTGTTTCCCTGCCCTGCTTGCAGGTTGAGGCGGCCCAAGCCCGCAACGACGCGTCTGTGCTGGCTGCTGAGCAGCGTGTGCTGCACGACAGGCTGAAAGACGTCACCGCCCAGCTGGCCCAGAGCCAGGCGGCCTGCAGCAGCGCGCAGAGGGAGCTGTCTCAGCTGCAGGTGGGAGGTGCAGAAGCTGCGCCCAGGCCAGCCTGCGTCTGCACCTGGAACCCTGATCCCGTCAAGCGCGCTCTAACATGAAACGGGTTTATGGCCGCATCACATCCATCAGGGCCTTTTGCGGAGCATGGTGACCAGCAATGCATGGAGCCCGCAGCCTTTCTAGGCCGTCTCATTAGATGCAGCCTAGACCAAAGTCCTAGCCCTGTGACATGGCAGCATTGCTCAACCCTGCAGATGCTGCACGGCCCTCAGCAGTGCAGAACTGCATGGAGCTGCTTGGCACGGTCAGGCAGCGTGGCGTGGATCCACATTGCTGCACCCCTAGCTGCTTCATGTACAGGAGTACATCAGCATCCCCATGCAGCAAACCCATGCAGCAATCCCATGCAGCACATGCTTAACAGCCTTGACAACATATATGCAGGGCCCGGACCATTCTCCAAAACCTCTACAGCCTCAGTCCTCACCATCACTCCTTGCCAAGCCTTCATTCAGGGCCTTGCTAGTATTGTTTGATGTGTTCCTTGTGACTGGTTTCATGATGTTCAAGGTCACACAGGCGGCAGGAGGGCGTCCACCTCCCACGCCCGCCCGCCGTTGCATGCATCTGTACCTCACCCCTGACCAAGCACATGCCATGTGTTGGTGGGTCTTGGCGGCAGGGCATGCCTCAGCGCCTGGACGACACCCAGGAGCAGCTGCGGTCAGTGCAGGGCCGTGCATCAAGCGCTGAGGCAGAGGCCGTGCGCTGCAAAGCTGAGGCGCGCCACCTCACTGATCAGCTGGTGCGGGCAGGTCAGTGGCTGTAGAGCACCTCCCTCCTACTGCCACCAGCCTCCTGTTATGACTCCAGCAGGGCAGGACACTCCAAGTGCGTCACGATCACAATCACCACTGTCACAATCACCTTGACGTGCGTCACTCCTACTGCCACTGTCACCATCATGCCACCTTGTCTTGATGTCTTTACCGTGTGCTTGCCCAAAGTCTTGTGTGAGGGGCCACTGCAATGTGTGTGACCATGATCCCTGCCTGCTGCCATGATCCCTGCTGACCTGCCTGCTGCCATGATTCCTGCTGACCGGCCTGCTGCCATGATTCCTGCTTACCTGCCTGCTGCCATGATCCCTGCTGACCTGCCTGCTGCCCTGCCTGCCCACTGCCCCTCCCATCCCCTCGGCCACAGAGTCGGACATGTGTTCAGTGCGCCGCATGCTGAGCAGTGAGCAGGAGGCAGCTGCAGGTCTGCGCAGTCAGCTGTCAAGGACTGAGCAGGAGCTGGCAGGGGCAGAGGAGCAGTGCAGGGCGCTGCAGGTCAGTCACAAGCACCAGAACTATCGCCGGCACCGCCACCATTACTACTGCCCACACCAGCATCACCGACAGGAGCAACGCTTGCATCCCCCATCCAGCACCTCCACCCCCAAAACTGCCATTATGTCATCATCACCATTGCCCTGCATGGCCTACCACAACAAACACCACGCCCATCACAACGGAACCCACCATCACCATCGCCCTGCATCCCTGCCTTACCGACCTGCACCTTTGTCTTGCTGCCTGGCTGTGTGGCTGAGTGCAGGCTGAGCGTGACCAGCTGCTGTCCCAGCAGCGCTCCTTCCTAGCTGACCTGGAATCCCTGAAGGGGGCTCTGGCGGCAGAGGAGGCTGCGGCACAGCAGGCAGATGCGGGCGTGCGTAGCTTGCAGTCCAGGCTGGCAGCGTCCCAGAAGCAGCTAGCTGAGAAGGTGGGGTGGGCCGGGGCGTGGTTCAGAGGTGTGGGGTTGAAACCACAGCCGTGAGCGCTGAGGCATGGTGCATGACTTGAGGGGACCCAAGCTGCCATGGCTGTTGCATCGTTTGCTCCAGTAAGGGGTACACATGTTACAGGACAAGGCCAAGGTATATGTCAGGTGTCCTGGGAGTGCCCTTGCATCACCTGATCACAGATGGCGACACAGGGTATCGCCAACTTATCAAACCCAGCCAATGAGGCCAAATGCTGTGTCACGCCAAAGTATGCCAAGCAGGGGAAATCATGGGAGCGCTACAGGTGTAGAGCCTGAAGGCCGTTGTGGGAAGTTGGCTGCAGAAGTGATGGTGGAGGGCAGGAGTTTCTGGTAGGGGTTGTGAGAGGGGCACGAGAGCTTGAAGTTGCGAGTCCAGGTGTAGGGATTCCATGCCCCAGGCGCAGTGGGGAGGGGTGGGAGAGAGGGGGATGACCGCAAACCAGCGGTGGGCTCATTTGATGAGCGCTGCTTAACTGTCTATGTACAGTCTAGGGGCCGGGTCAGTGGATGCAGGGCTGTGCTGGGGCTCTGAGGCCAGGCAAGTGCCATGGTGGCATGCTGTGTGCTTTGACCCTCATGGTGACATGTTGTGTGCTCTGAGCTGCTCACAGCTTCACAGTAGCTTTGACACCTCCTGGATTACCCAGCCAATTAGGCCAGTTGGGCCAGTGCAATACAATATGTTTTAGCTGTCGTAATGCTATGGCCAATACCTCCTGCCCCTTCTGCTGCAAAATCCCGCTGCTGTTGCTCCTATGCCACTGCTGCTCTGGTAGCTGCTGCTGCTGCTCCTGCTGCTTTGAAGTGCTGGCTTGTGGTGATGGTGGTGGTGGTGGTGGTGTGTTCTCAGGAGGAGGAGGTTGGCCGTGTGAGCAGCCTACTAGCCCAAGCCCAGGCTGCAGTAGACAGCGCTCGCAGCCGGGAGGAGGAGGCTCGCAGCTCTGGCAGGGAGCTGGCGGAGCGGGCCAGACGGGCTGAGGCCCGGGCAGCAGAGTATGAGGCGGACATCGGCCAGGTATGTCGGTCAGGGCAGTAGTAGCGCTTGAGCAGCAGGGCAGGGTGGCGGTGGGGCGCAAATGACGCAAGGCAAATGATGCAAGGTCAGCGGCTCAATGAGTGCTCGCAATGGTGGGCTGGCTAATGCTGGCTTGTGGTACCCTTGCCTGTGCTGCTGAGCAGCAGATCTGTCCAGAGGTCGTTGTGTCACAGCAGGTGTCGGGGCCCAGCAGCAGGGGTAGACAGGCAAGAGTTTATGGCAGCAAGCGCCGGCGGGTGGCCAGACAAGGTACGCTAGGTGTCACTAGGCAGCACAGCAGGGGCCAGTCTGCAGAGAAGAGGTGGCTGGGTGTTGGTGGTGTGGGGTGAGATGTAAACCTGACGAACAATGGAGCATAGCAGGGGTGCTGGCCACCTCAGTGGCTTGGCCTGGTTAGCTGGCTCCTGGACCCTGCCCTGCAGCTGCGTGCGGCCCGGGAGGGGGCTACCTCCCACATCCGGCAGCTGGAGGGGTCTTTGACCAGCCTGCGGGGCGAGCTGGAAGCGCGGCGGCAGGAGGTGGAGCAGCTGACCACCCTGAGCCTGAGGGGGGACGCCACAGTGCAGGAGTACATGAGCAACCTCAAGGTGAGCCAGCCCCTGGCTTGCCCAGCTGCCATGAGGCAAGGTGCCCACCCTCCACAGCTCATACTCATGCCGATGACTGTGGCTCCATGCGACAAGGGAGCGCTGGGGCAGGGGTCCGAGGAGGCAGTGCAGGGCGTGAGGGAGGAGCTGCTGTGGAGCAGGTTGAGCAGTTGGATGGCCCTGGTACAGCCTGCTCTGGTGCTGGCCCTTTTCAGCATGTCGTCTTGTCCACCTGTAGCTGCCTGGCCTGAAACATGGCCTTGCACCTTAAGGTCTGACTGTCATCATCACATCAATACTCTCGCCTCCCCTGCTGCTGGCCCTACTGATGGCTCCTGTCCCCGTGGGCGGCTCTTTCTCCTGGCCTCGTCTTCTACAGCCGCAGCAGGCTAAGGGCTGTGGGGTATGAATGCCATTGAAAGCCTACCCTGATCTTCCCGCTGTAGATCCTGGCCCCGTCAGCAGCCCGTCTATATCCTGTTCTATGCTAGAATAGCTGCTAGGGCAGCTGCTGCTTTCTGTATGACGCCTGGGGCTATATGTGCACCTATGTTGTGTCAACATGTACTATGTTGGTGATGTGTCAGGCAGTGTGATAGATGTGACAAAGTGCGGGTGCCAACGCCGACCATGTGCGGTGACTGCAGGCAATGTCCGGTGACCTGCGCGCAGCCGAGATGCGCATCGCCGACCTGGTGTCGGAGCTTGCCGGGTGTCAAGACGCGCTGGGCCGGGCCGCGGCGGAGTCGGCCGACCTACGCCAGCTCGTGAACACCCTCGATCAGGAACGCGACAACCTGCAGGTAAGGCTCCTACTGGCCTCTGCACGAGCACGGGGTCATCCCGGGAACGGAAGAGAGCAACAGCACGCTTGGGAGTGTGACAGACCTCCCTACATCACACTCTACACTTACCAGCCATTGCCCTGGTGTCAACATCATCACCATGGCACATGGTGAGCCATTGTTGTTGGTGGGGATGTGTTGCAGGCTGAGCTTGACTCACATGCGGAGCAGACAGCAGAGATGAGCAGCCAGCTGCAGGCGCTACAGGCACAGGTGCGCCGCCTGGCCACTATAGGTAGCTGGATGTGGCTAGCCATAACATGCGCATGTCTGAGGTGTTTGCAACATAGAGGATAATGTAAAACCCAACTGGTGGCTACTGGTATGGCACGCTAGTGAGGCATGGCGTGCTCGCATTTAGTATGCCTGGACCATGGCATGGTCAGTCTATGAGGCTGTGTGTTGCATCACCAGCGCATGTATTCATGATGATAGCGATGATGGTGACATGGCTAACACTGTGGCGGCCACAACCTTGCTATGCCTGGCACCTGCTTGACCCATGCTATTCCATGCCACCTCCTGCATGGAGTCTGCCTGGCCTTTGCTGCCCCACCCTCGCTTGCCTGTTTAGGAGTGCTACTGTAGCAGGCAGGCCCGCACAAGCCCGAATGTGCAAGGCCCAGGGCTCACAGCTCCAGGGCTCCCCACCTCCTGGCAGCTTAACCTCATGGCCTCTGCTCCACGCCCTTGTGTGTGTATGTGTTGTGTGTGTCCTGCCCCTGACCCTGACCCCCTGACCCCCTGACCCCTGACCCTGACCCCTGACCCCCCTGACCCCCTGACCCCTGACCCCTGACCCCCCTGACCCCTGCCCCTTTACAGGCAGCGGACACCACCCGCCTCCTGGCTATGGCTGAGGGCCGCCTAGCTCATGCTGACGCCCGGGCCACTGACAGCGAGGCTGAAGTGGCTCGGCTACGCAACCAGCTGGGTGCTGCCATGGAACAGCTGCAAGCAGGTGTGGCATGGCTGGTCATTGACAGCAGCAGCAGGACAAGCGACAGCATCACCAGCAGCAGGGTGTGCAGCGGAGTAGCAAGGCTGCTAAGGATGAACACATCCATCTGCCAGCACCAAGGTCATGGTCAGGGTCAGCAGCAGGTTTCAGATGCACCTGCTCTTTGCTTGAGGCAGCATGAGGTGGGGCTGGCTGCTCTAGAGCAGCAGCAGACCAGGCACCACCTCCACATGCTGTGGGGTATGCTGTGCAGTCAGCAGCGAGCGCAACAGCCTGGGTGAGGAGCTGCGGGCAGTCAGTGAAGACCTGGAGGCGCTGGTGAAGGAGAACCAGGTGGGCCAGGCTCCCTCAACTGTTGGCCGCTCCTCCCCTCCCCACCCTTCACCACCCTTTCCCACCCCTCCCTACCCCTCCACCCTTTCCCACGCTTCCACCCACTCCCCACAACTCCATTTCACTCCCCACCCCTCCACCCTTCACTGCGCTCCTCCATGCCCTGCAGGTGGTGAGCAATGAGCTTGCAGCCACGGCGCAGCAGCGGGATGCAGCCGCCGCTGAAGTGCGCCGCCTGACCGCACGCGTCAACAGTGCAGAGCAGATGGTGAGCAAACCCACCCCCTGCTGCTAGGCTCCCGACCCTTTGGAAAGTGCGCTCCACTCTTCTCTGTGATGCTGGACAACTTGGTCAGGGCATAAGCAGATGTGGCTACAGAGGCAACAAACGCTGATCAGCCGAGTAGTACCTTTTGTCTTGTGCAGCTGCAGCAGGAAGGGCCAACAGTGCAGAGCAAATGGTGAGCAGAGCAAGGATGAATGAAAGAAAAACAAGATGTGAGGTACATGCCCCATGCCTCGGGACTCAGCACACTAACACACTGCTGGGGGCATTGCTGGACCACATGCCTGTCAGCCCTTGCTCATCCTACCTTCATGCCAGCGAGCCCAGCCCCATGCCTCGGGTACTTAGCGGGCCCTCCAACCCTGACTGTCAGGGTGGCTGGGGTGCTGCAGGTCAGGTCAAAGGAGGCCGAGGTGGAGGACCTGAGGCGGGCATATGAGTCCCTGGCCCTAGACAACAGACGGTGCGCTGCCCTGCTCCACCCTGCCTGCTTGCCTGCATGCCTGCATGCCTGCATGCCTGCATGCCTGCCCGCCTGCCCGCCTGCCCGCCTGCCTGCTTCCCTGCCCGCCCATGATCCTCCCCCAGCCCTGGACCCCTGCCCCTGGCGCAGCCTACAAATGCAGCCTCCTGGCCTGCCTGCCTGCTGCCTTGCCTGGCCCCTGGCTGCAGGCTGCAGAGCAGTGTGGGGCAGCTGGAGCGTGAGGCGGCTAACAGGGAGGCAGCGCTAGCAGCTCGCGGGGACGAGGCTGCGTCCCTGGCTGAGGCCACCCGGGCCGCCCAGGCCCAGATCAACCAGTACGTCATGGACCTGCAGGTACTTGGGGGGTCACGGCCCTGCTGCCCTGCAGCCTCATGATGCGCACAATGCAGTGCCTCCAGTCCCCCTTATGACCCACAATGCCTTGAGGCCCAGCAGCCCACACATGGCATGGACAGGTGTGATCTGGGCCCTTGCACCCACCCCTGACCCATGCCTCGCCCTGCCCTGCCTTGCCCTGCCCTGCCCTGGCTGGCGCAGGCTTTTGAGCGGCAGGTGGACGTGCTGTCCCGGCAGCTGGCCCGGTGTGAGCAGGAGCTGGAGGACACGGGGCGGCAGAGGGAGGTGCTGCGGGAGGAGATCCGCGCGGCACAGCAGGTGCAGGGGCCAGGAGGCGCAGCGCAGGGCCGGGGCAGCAGCGGCAGGGTAATAGTGACAGCCGCCATGTCCCTGCCTGCCCCCGTAACCCTGATGTGATGCTGGCTAAATCTACCTCTTCAACTTCACTCTACCATGTGCCAAGTTCCTCTGCCTCTTTCTTTTTCTATCCCACATTCCTGCCAGGCCTTCCTTTTCCTTCCACTCCTACCAGACCTGCGACCTCCTGCCTTGACTTGCTGTGCTGCCCTGCCTGGCCTGACCCTGCCTGAGCCACCCTGCCCCGCTGCCCCGCCTGCTGCCAGGTGCGGCTGGGTCTGGAGCGTCACCGTGAGGAGCTGCAGCGCCAGGTGGCCGGGCTGGACAGCCAGCTGGCGGTGGCACGGGCCAGGCTGGAGGATGCCGGGGCAGAGGCCTCCAGCCTTGGCCAGGTGCGCAACCCCGCCCTGTCCCCCTAACCCTCACACACGACGCACACCGCTGGCCGTAAGTGAAGCCATGTGTCCAAGCCTTGTCTATATATATATATACTGCCTACGTGTATTCTGCCTACTGGGTGTAGCTTCAGCTGGACCCTTAGCAATGAACCCCTTCATGCCGCACACTGCCGGCCGCTGCTGCTTATGCAGCCTCCCCGCCCATCCCCTCCACCCTCCCTGACGCCCTACCTGCACCTAGCAGGAGCCGCAGCTGCCTGGGGTCCTCTTGCCCTCACAGCCCCCACACGTGCACCCCCACCCCCTCCTCCTAGCTCACCCTGCCAAGCTGCTGCCTGCCCTCGCCCTCGCCCCCTGACCCCGCCCTCCACCCGCCTGCCGGTGCGCGGCCCCTGCACAGCGCCTGGCCCTGGAGCGCAATCGCGTGGCAGAGCTGGAGGGGCTGCTGGCGGGCATGCGGGCGCGGGAGTACAAGCAGGACCTGGTGTCAAAGCACGGTGGCAGCCAGCTGGGCATCATGCAGGAGAGGAACAGGATACTGGAGGAGCAGGTGGGGGTGGGGGGGACGGGGGGGGACCAGGGGATGAGGGGGGACTGAAGATAGGGAGGGGCAGGCTGGAGAGGGAGGGGGGCCTGGGGTGAGGGGTGAGGGTGGGCCACACATGAGAGGGGTGAGGGGCTAGGGAGAGAGCTGGGGCAGATGGGACTGGAGGTGGGCCTTCCTTACAGGCTCTTGCGCCTTACCCTGCCCTGACTGCTGCCCTGGTCCTGCCATTCATCCCAAACCCTGACACAAAATCCACTGGATGCTGCAGGTGGCTGCACTGCAGCACCAGGTGACTGCGCTGCAGAAGTCCAGAGATGTGCAGGCAAGTGGCAGGTACCTCTCACCATAATCACCACCGCCGCACACTACTGCCCCAGCAGCGCCACAAACGACCACTAGCACAACCATTTCTACTGTTGGGGTTATTGGCTACAGAAGAGTGACAGGATGCAACCATGACACACTCTTGCAGAAGAGTGACAGGCAGCAGTTAGTGAACCTCATCCTTAACGCAAGTCCCACGTGGCATGTCTGCTGCTAGCGCTTTCAGCCTGAGGTGTGGTGACACAGGCAGGGGGGCCAGCAAGGGGGCGCCTCAGAGTAATGAGGCAGCAGTAGCCAGTCCAGCCAACACCAGCCAGCTTGGAGCTTTTATGCCAAACACAGCTGGGCTGTCTGCTGCCTGCCTAGTTGCTGTGGGAGGCAGTTCTGTCTGTTGTTCTTTTGGGCTGTCTGCTGCCTGCCTGCCTAGTTGCTGTGAGAGGAGCAGAGCAGGGGCGCAGAGCACTGCCTCCACATGGGTTGACACGCACCCTGGCCATGGGCTAGTGGAGGGCAGGCACTTGGCAGCTTGGGGCTTTTACCACATCATGTGACAGGAGCAGAGCAGGGGCGCAGAGCACCGCCTCCAGCGCAGGGTGTGGCGCACTGCTGTCCCCGTCATTGTTTCAAGGCGCAAGCCTGCCAGCGCTCACCACCCTATCACGCTGGTCACGCTGGCCACGTACATGCCAGTCGTTGGCCCAGCACATGAGACGAAGTGCCACTGACTGACGATGCCATGAGGCGAAGTGCAGAGCACACCTGGCATGGCAATGTTGGTGACGATGGCGGTGGCGGAGATGGTGGCAACAGAGGTGGTGACATGGTGTCTTGAGTCTGCAGGACAGAGAGTTGGCACGGCTGCGCACTGAAGCCCAAGCCCTGGCGGCAGCAGCGGCTGCAGAGGATGGCAACGGTGACGCCCAGCAGGTCAGTGCAGGCCTGAGCCGCCACTCCCTTCAGCACTGTCAGTCCTTGGACCCCTAGCTTGCCTCTGCTGCACCTGTGTGCTGCTTGCTGGGTAGCTGTCTGCGCCCCAACTGTGTGCAGCCTTGCCACCATCATCATCACCAGCCCCAAGGATGCTGAACACTCCAGACCTACACACCCTTACACCTTCCTGTCGCTGTCAGCATTGTCATGCTCTATGACACACAGCCGTTGTGTGCGGTGACAGCCCGCAAACCCCTGCCGTGATAAAAACGATAGTTGTTTTTGAACCCTGTCAGTCAGTGTTGGTTTCGAGTTCAGCTTCATTGACACCATTCTCACAGAGCAAGTGATGTAAGTGGTGGGATGCGGGGGAGTGCAGGTGACGGAGCTGGCAGCGCGGGTGCTGGAGCTTGAGAGGCGCTGCGCAGACCTTCAGGTGCCTGGGCGGATGGGGAGGCTGGGTGGGCTGGGTGGCTCAGGGGTGGCTCAGGGGTGGCTCAGGGGTGGCTCAGGTGGCCAGTTCTGAGCCTGGCCCCCTGCATGGCCCTCACTCTCACTGGGCACCACCAGCACCCTGGCGTGCTGAGCTGAGCTCACCCTGGGGCTGCCATCCAGGCTGCTGGGGTGCTCATGGGGCCTGGTTCTCCTACTTGAGGTTTCCTGCAGGGTGGGCAGCCACAGCCACTGCAGCCATCCTCATCATTGACTGCAGCCATCCTCATCATTGACGGCAGCCTTCCTCATCATTGACTACAGCTTCTGGGGGAAGGCCACAGGTTTGCCTGCGAGTGTCCAGGCCAAGCACACACTGTGTATGCTGCTCTGCCAGGCCATGTTAGGATACCCTGTTCTGAAGGTGCTGGTTTCTACAGGAATGGAGCTGTGGCGCTGCACTTGTGTGCTGGCTTGGGTCAGGGTTAAGGTTAGGGTTAGGCTTAAGGAGGGGGTTGGGTTAGGGTTAGGGTTAGGTTGTTTTGCGTGCCCTTGCCTTCACCTGTGGGTGATAGACGCACTGGCGCATGGCTGCTGCATGCATGCCCCTCCAGGCCCAGCTCGGTGCCGCCCACGCCGCCTCCACCACCGGTAACCACAGCCTTGCCCGGGAGAACGCTGAGCTGAGGGCTGAGACACAGCGCTTGCTGTCCCTCAGTGGCGAGCTCGAGGCTGAGGCCAGGGCAGCGCAGGCCGCCCTGGCTGCTGCCGCCGCGGCGGGTGGGCAGGGAGGCAAGGGCGCTGCAGAGGCAGTGGGGGGTGCAGGGGCCAGGCAGCTGAATGCCGCGGCTGAGGAGCAGGTCACACGGCTGCAGGCACAGCTGAAGGTGAGGCAGCAGCTGGTGGGTGGGGCAGCAACAGGTCGGGCAGCAGCTGGTGCGTTGAGTGGCTGTTGTGACAATTGACCCCTGCGACGCCCAGCACCCTGCTGCCCTGCTGACCTGGTCCCACGTATCTGCTTGACCCTGCGAATCACACCGCCTGGGTGGTAAGACATGATGCCGGGGCCGCTCTCCTTCACAGTTTGCTCGTTGCAATGGTCATGTGACAGTGAGGTGGCAGTCAGGTTTTGGCCCCTGTGGCTAGTCTTGGCTCTCAGTCGCAGCCCTTGGTCAAGGCCACCCGGCAGTGGCACAGCCAGGTTCTGCTGCTGCTGGAGGCCATGATGCCTGCTGATTGTGGCTTTTGGTACCACATTGCCTGCGAGGCCCAAGTTTGCCTGTTGGTGGTGCTGCTGTCCTGCTTGCTTGGTTGTAGGTGAGCATGTCTGGTCCACCACCAGGCCTGACCCCTGCCCTGACTGTCCCCGCAGGCCTCACCCCTTGCCTGACCTGCCTACTCGCCCCTGCATGCCTGACCTGCCTGCACCCCCCTGCATGCCTCACCCCTTGCCTGCCCGCCCCTCCATGCCTGACCTCCTGTCTGGCTGCCCCTGCATGCCAGACCTCCTCCTTGGCCACCCCTGTGTGCCTGACCTCCTGCCTGGCTGCCTGGGTAATGCAGGAGGAGCAGGGCCGGCGGCGGCAGGCTGAACGTGACTTCCTGGAGCTCATGACCAGCATTGAGGAGCAGGGCGAGGGCCAGCCGCAGGGCAGCAGCGTGGACCTCACAAGACCACAGGTGCCTGGAGGGGCAGCAAAGACCGCGTCTCAGCGCCTGACGCAACTGCAGGTGGGCCAAAGGGGTGGACCCTGCTGCCAGTGCCTTGCTGCTGGCTGTTGGTATGAGAATGTGGGTAAGGAAGTAGGTGCCATGTGTGTACAGCTGGAGTAGCCCTGCCTTGTGCTGGTTGCCATCATTGTAATACCAGCACCGCCAGCACCACCACCAGAGCCACAGGAGGAAGGGTGGTGGGGTGGGGTTGGTTTGAGGGTTGTGGGTTTGCATAGGTGGGTGTGTCCTGGTTCCTGGCTCCTTGCTACTGTTGCCATCAGCACTAGCACCTCAACGCCCTAGCCACACCATCTGCGTCCGAGGCGGTCACCACCAGCACCATCTTCACCTACCTGATTCTGACTTACACCCCTTGTTGGTCAATTGCTTGATTTGCTGGTTGAGAGCACCACACCAGGCCCTGCTCATCAGCTGCCTGCTCACTCGCTACCTGCTCACCTGCTGCCTGCTCACCTGCTGCCTGCTCATCAGCTGCCTGCTAACCTGCTGCCTGCTCCAGCGGTGTGCTTGGCATGGCGGCTGTCTGCAGGCACGGGTTGAGGGGCTGGAGGCTGAGAAGGCCGGGCTGGAGGCAGACGTGCTGAAAACACGCGCTCTCATGGCAGCCATGCAGGCCAGTGCTGGCACGCTGGGCCAGTAGGCTAGGGGTGCAGCTGCTCGGGGGGTGGGCCTCATCAGCCCGTTAGGCTTGCCCAAGCCAGGCATAGGCTGCTGCCTTGCAATGACCGCAACATGCGCAAATGCGTTCAGGTTTGCGACTGCCCCTCTGCCATGATTTAGGGTACTTTTGCTACTACCCCACTGCCATGCTTTGGGATAGTTTCGCGACTGCCCCTCTGCCATGACTTGGGGTACTTTTGCAACTGCCCCTCTGCCATGCCTTGGCTTTCACTGTCGAGCTGTGTATTGCATGCGAGGTTGCCAATCCAACCACAATCTCCATGTTGAAGTATGAGCCGTAGTCTACGTCAGCCTGAAGGCAGCCAGGGCTGTGGGTGGTGGTGGTGCTCTGCTGTGCCTCTCTGTGCCTCCAGGCTACCTAGCTGACCTGCTGCTGCCCACCCTGCTGCCACACATCTCTGCTTGTGCGTGCCGCTCGCCTGTTCACCGTGACCTGCACACACATGTGGTTCCTTGCATCAGCCCTCGTAATGCTGAGGGCATGGGAAACGGTGGCAGTGGACAAGGAGGCCTCAGTGCAGGTGCCCATAACTCTCTCCATTGCAGGCCCCTAATCCCACTAACCCTGTTTGTGAGGGCGCAAAGGCAGATGGCAGGCTGGTGACATGGTAGCAGTGCATGTCCTGCTGCAGCGGGAGCTCAACCAAGCGCATGGCGATTTTGCAAAGCTTGGCAACTCGCACCGCCTGCCTACGCCAGCCAATGGCAAGCTCAGTGCTGGCAGCGAGCTGGCCTGGCGCACTGATGCAGCGGCGGCAGAGTGGGCTCGCAGCTGAGCGCACTGCTTCAGTGGACGCGCTATTGAAGGCATTGCGCCGTACACCTTGAGACACAGCGGGCGACAAAGAGCGAGACACTGACTGAGGCACAGGCAGTGTGCCTAACTGCCCTTAGCTCCCTGTGGCTGATGAGTCATGATGCATGGATGTGCATGGCAGCATGCTTGATTCATTAAACTTCATACCAATATCAATCTAGTCACCAACCATTCATATCAGGTGTCGTGTCAGGTCTTGCATGGGCCCTGCATGGCCTGGCACACACTGCAAAGCAACGGACTGTGGAACATCCATGGGTGTTTTTTGGTCAACTGCATGCACGACAAGCACAGCAATGCTGCACTGAGTGCTGATGCAGCATGGACAGGGCCAAGGGTTCGGTTTGCAGGGCAGTGATCGTCTGTTTGCAGGGTCGCCTGCCAGTCCACCCTGGCTCCTCACAGCTGCTCACCTCTGCAGCTCCTGTTGGAAGAGTTTACCTGACCTTGTCGAAATCAAGGCCATTGAAAGCGGGATTTCATCGCGAGTACTGAACTGCTGGTCAGCTACAGGATCATGATCTTGAAACATAGGTCATGAGGGCATCAGGGGCTTGTAAAGCTTTGGTGCTGGTGCTGACTCCAGGCCGTTGAAAAGGCTGTCTGTTATGGCTACTGGTAAGCAGACCAGCCAGTAACGAGAGGAATTCAGAGATAGGGTTTATATTATAATCAAAAGCGTGGGATGAGAAATGGATGCAAACAAGTAGCCAAATATCACCACCTAAGGGACATTTGACTTTGCGGGTGAGAGTTGAGTTGTCATTTTAACGCGGAACGCCTTACCATTGCGCCACGCTTGCGCCTGCGCGCCCGAGCTGCTGGCACCCACGGTGACCGGCAGTCTGCCAGGCACGCGAACGGTTACGTTCTGCGCTATGGGTCTTTCAAGTGCTGCTTTACAACACCCACAACGCAGGATGCAGAGTTCTCCGCTGCGGTACACTTTACGCATGGAGCCCAGTTTTCTCAACATCATCTAAGATGATTCATCTTACACAGCCTCCCCCTCCACCCAGACATTGCTGGCAGCTGGCGCAGACCTCACACAACACGCACAGCGGGCAGCCTGGCCCCCCTGCCGTTTGTAGGGGTGATATCTGGATGTCGGCAGACATGTGCACACGCCATCTTCTAAAACCCCTCTTGGGAAATCTTGGGAAATGTTGAGACTTTGGCAGGGGGTCCACTGTGAGTTCCATAGCCAGTGATGCAAGGCTGGAGAGTTCAATTGAGTTTGATGGTCGTCAGACTAGCATCAGCAGATGGGGGAGCATGGAGGAGGGTTTGCCCACCTTATGGAGCTTAATTAGCAAGTGAATGATGCACTTGCCACTGCTATGCTCATGCCGTGGTCTCCTCCAAGTTTCAGAGCCACTGAGCCTAGTTCCGTCGCCCCAGGGCCAGCGCATGTGGGTTATTATGTTGGACATGAGGTCGAGCTCCTCGCACATCGCGCACTATCCATCGCGTTAAGCAGGGACTTACTGGTACTGGGTCAACGTAAATCACGTCCGCAGGCTCGGTTACCCGGCAACATGACCGACCAGCTCAGCGTGTGGCTCAGCGCGGCCGCATTCCGACGCTTTAATCCGCGTGTAAATCCGTGCAGAGGTTAGTCCGAAAAAGCCGTTGTTATCCGTTAGCCGTTGTTATCGTTAGGGGGTTGGTGGGTCAATGGGAGGGGTAGCCAGCTACAGGATCAGGATCTTGAAACGTAGGTCAGGAGTGCATCTGGGGCTTGTAAAGCTTTGGTGCTGGTGCTGGCTTCAGGCCGTTGAAAAAGCAGTATATTCTGGCAACTGGTGAGCAGGTCACCCCCGCCATTGGCCCCGCAATTCACTTTTTGACACCGTCTTTGATCCGCTGCATGTAATTCTTTCACCGTTGGGCTCTACATCTCACAACGGTGTCGCTAGCAGGTTAGGCCCTCTTTTGTCGAGTGTACTTCATTGTCTCGACGACTTGATTAGCTTCGCAATGCCATGCTCCATCTGTTTAGATGCGTGTCGCAATAGGAGAGGTGGATTGGTGGCCGGAGGCAGTTCCGTGCCGAGCAGCCTTTGCTGCCGTCGGACAAGCAACTCGCGAATACATCCCAGGTAAGCACGGGGTGCTGTTTCTTAGTGCGTTTTGCGATGCGATGTTTTACGATGCTAACACATGCAACCAATTGCACCGCAACCAATTGCACCAATTGCACCAATTGCACCAAATGCACCGTTGAAGTGGTCTACACGTTGTGTAATGTGTCTTTTGTTTTGCAGGTGTTGGCAATGTGGTGCCCTACAACAGCCCGGAGGCTACCCTCTGGTCGACCATCACAGCCAGAGCAGCCAGTCAGCCTGCCAAGAGCACCCCAACCACAGTTTGACAATGAGGCAGAGCTTGCCTTGGTAGCACAGTTCCAGGAGTGAAGTGGTCTACAACTTGTTGTTTTGCAATGAAGTGGTATCAAGTAAATCAAAGAATGAGTTGCGTGACATGTTCCTGCTGAAGTTGAGGGAGAAGGTTGAGGCACCACGGCACATGTAACACTGAAAGCCAGAGCCATCCCGAGCCATCCCCACAACATAGTGCCAAGTGATGATGTAGCGCTGTCATGATGCAGCTTTATTTGCATAGAGTCATGCCGCGACGTAAATGAGGTAAGGGGTGCCAGCTGGCTGACTTGTGCGCATAGTCACAAATTATACGCTCCATGCAATGACATGCAAGCAGGCGTACTTCACTTGTGTCGTTGGCTTACGGCGTGCGTAAAAGGATTGCCAGCCTCGCCTTATGATGTGCGTGAGTCTTTTAGGAGCGGAAGGCACAGGTCAGGTTTGGGCGGGCGCCGATCTGAGCTAGTGTTTTGCGGATGGTGGGTGCCGGATACGCCTGTTACACCCGTCAAAACTTTGTCACGAGCTACACGGAGATTCGCGCCCCAGACCGTCTCACATTTGCGGGGCCAATGGCGGGGGTGACCAGCAGACCAGCCAGCAACGAGAGGGGTTCACAGGTTGGGGACACACCAGGCATATGATATTTCCCTGATGCATGCATCATCGTCACCACCCGACCCGTGCCGTGTGCCGCGTCACAAAGGATGGGGGCCGTGGGTCAGGTGGTCCCAACACGGGGTAGGTAGTCTTCATGCAAATATTCTATCAATACTGCGCCGTTTTCAATAGCGTTTGTCACATTGGCAGCTGCGAATTACTGCGCGTCTCCTGGCAAGCGGCGCGTTAATTCTAGTGTTTGAGGCCATGCCGGCGCAAGCGATCGCGGACACATCTCAGCTGCTCAACATCAATTGCATTAGGTAGTAGATAACGACAAAACCGCCAGTGCTAAAGGGTTTAAACACGCGAGGCCGAGCTTCAATAGCTTCAAGTGCAGCCCCTGACCTGCTCCCCCTTCCTGCTGCACCCCCCAGGCAGCAGCAGGCATCTGGTGCAGGTGCAGCCCCTGACCTGCCTCCCCCTCCTGCTGCACCCCCCAGGCAGCAGCAGGCAGCTGGTGCAGGTGCAGCCCCTGACCTGCCTCCCCCTCCTGCTGCACCCCCCAGGCAGCAGCAGGCAGCTGGTGCAGGTGCAGCCCCTGACCTGCCTCCCCCTCCTGCTGCACCCCCCAGGCAGCAGCAGGCAGCTGGTGCAGCCCCTGACCTGCCTCCCCCTCCTGCTGCACCCCCCAGGCAGGAGCAGGCAGCTGGTGCAGGTGCAGCCCCTGACCTGCCTCCCCCTCCTGCTGCACCCCCCAGGCAGCAGCAGGCAGCTGATGCAAGTGCAGCCCGAGGGCTGCTCACCTATCCACTTGTTGCTGCAGCTGAGGAGCAGCAGGGGACCACAGCGGAGTTGAACACGAGCTCGTCACGCAAGCGCAGGGCGGGCGTGAGAGACTGGACACAAACTGCCCAGCAAGGTAATCCTACACACCTTGTGGGGCCTGGCCAGGGCATGCGTACTGCTCAGTTACATCGGTTTGGCATGCCATCAACTCTTTTACTGCGGCGACGGTCCATGACTGTTTGCAGGGGCTACTGGGCCACGTCGGCGAGGCGCGCATGAGGAAAACAAGCATAAATCTGAATGTCGAAATTTGCGCCGCCAGTGCGCTCAGCGCAATGCACGGAAATAAATGAAATACGCTTCGCCCCGTAGCTTACAGAGTGCTCTATCCGGGGATGTGCGTAGCATAATTAGAGACCACGTGGCTGAGACGCGGATTCGTTTTGATTAGGGGTAGGTTCTCTGTTAGTTGGGGCCACCTGACCGTGGCCGAGGGGCTGCGGATGAGGATGAGGAATGCCAATGTGTCATTGTCCCTAACCCTACGTGTGTACGCGCGGCGTGTCTTGCTGAGACGTCTTGTCGCACGTTGCACCTTTGCAGCCGTCAGACCTCCCTAGCCCTGTAGCCTGATAGCCCCCTTGACAGACCCTCCCTAGCCCCATGCATGCGCCATTTTCTGACGAAGAGTCCCCATGACCCCAAGATGCATTCGTGCATACGAAGAGACCCCCGTCACAGGAAGAACCTGCGCCGTGAGGTGCCCAGGTCACTCTTCCTCAGCCATTCAAACTCGCCGCCCTTGCTGTCGAACGTGCCCTTCTGCAGGGCTTCTAGCTTCAGGGTGAACCGCGGGCCCAGCTCCTGCCAAGGGGGCAGTGTGTACGTGGTAGGCACACACACTGTTGATGCAGGGCGCAAAGTGTGGCGTGGTGTGGCATAGAAGGGCATGGCGTGGCGAGGCGTGGTGAGGGCAAGGCTTAGGAAGGCCGTGACAGGATGAAGGCACTATGACACAACCCTGGCCGCCAGGCCAGCAAGTAACAACCAGGCCTGACACATGTGATATAACTAACAGCTGATTGACATCGGGGCACTACAACCGCCTAACCCGCAGGATCCAACACGAGCGGAAAATGCCGCATGCACCCAGCGATTGTGCAAGCACGCCAAGCGCCAGCTCACCTGCAGTCTCGCGCCCACCACCTTCTCCACTCGCGTCTTCTTGGCTGACTTGGCGGCAGCCGGTGCGGTGCCCGGCGCGAGCTCCGCTGCCACGCGCTTCTCCTTCTCCTCGAACACGTAGCGGTGATGGCGTACGAAAATGAAGTCGCGCTGGTTGTGGAACGCCACTACGCGCCTGCCTCGAAAGCTGGGGTCCTGCAATGCGACATTCGTTGAGTGGTTGGGTGACGGACTGGGTGAACATCCCGGGAGTGAGTTTGCTGGAGTTGCGGCGATCACAACTTAAACGCTGATAGCATTGCAAGGAGCCTCACGGCGTTTGTTTCAAACATGAAAAGGAGCAAGCCAAGCCCAGCAGGACCCATGCCCTGGAAAGCAGTACAGGGCGCACACAAGGCAATCCACGGATATTCTGACAGGAGGATCCAGGTTCAAATTCGGGCTGGACGCTGGTTATGTGTGTCTGGATGGTATGAATGGCTATGTATAAATGTCTGGACAGCTCAACAGCCAGCATGGCCCTGCTTGATAGCCTGCTTGCCCTGGCACAGGCCTAGGTGACAGCCCAAGCAGCACAATGTGGGGCAGACCTGGCAGACCAGTGCTAAATGTCAGGGCAGGGCACAGCTGCATGGTTGATCTTGCCATGCACTATCCACTCACTGCTAGACATAACATGGTGGGAAAGGGCGAATGTGATGGGGGATATGGAATGGGGAAGATGGGATAGAATGGGAAAAAGGGGGAAAAGAGGATAGGGAGGAAAAGAGGGAAAAGGTGGAGCAGGCATGTGTCATGACAGGGCAAACAGGCTATAGGGCACGCTGGCCTGGGGTGGTGCAGGCAGGGCCAGCGAGTCACAGGGCGGTCAGGAGCAGGTGAGCGTTGATGGGTGGGGGTAGAGCCAAGGTGAGGAGGCAAGGCCAAGGGCGGCTCCAGCCAGGTCTTACCTGAGCAAACAGCGATGCAAACATGCGCCCCACTCTTCTGCCCAGCCGGGTGCCAAAGTTGTTGAGCACCATCTCAGGCTTGTGCGGAGTGGCTCTGAAGGCCATGGGGGGCAGAGCAGGGCAGGGGGGAGTAACGGGGGTGGGGTGGCCAGCAGTGCTGTGCTGTGCTGTGCTGTGCTGTGCTGTGCTGTGTTCCAGCGCACCTGCCATGACCCAGGATGTCTTTGCCCAACACCAGGGAGGACAGCCTGAAGCGTGCAGTGGGGCCCCCTGGCAGGTGGACCAGCAGCAGCCCGTTCACCTGCGCATGCCAGCAGCAGAGGCTGTATGCAAGACACGACAGAGACGCCGGTTGGGACGATGGGCGGTTGGGCGATCGCAGTGGTCGAGACAGGGCAGATAGTCAGTCATTCACATTGGCCTTGCAGTGCTGCTTTGTAACCTCCAGGTCTCTTTCCCTCCCCCTCCCCCTCCCCCTCCCCCTCCCCCTCCCCCTCCCCCTCCCCCTCCCCCTCCCCCTCCCCCTCCCCCTCCCCCTCCCCCTCCCCCTCCCCCTCCCCCTCCCCCTCCCCCTCCCCCTCCCCCTCCCCCTCCCCCTCCCCCTCCCCCTCCCCCTCCCCCTCCCCCTCCCCCTCCCCCTCCCCCTCCCCCTCCCCCTCCCCCTCCCCCTCCCCCTCCCCCTCCCCCTCCCCCTCCCCCTCCCCCACCTGGCCCTCCCTCCCCCTCCCTGGACCCACCTGCTTGTGGTCCTCATTGAACACCATGAGGTCCGTGTAGTCCCGGCTGGCTGCCCACTGCACGATCTTCTTAAGGGGGAAGCCGCCGCGTTTGTAGTACTCGGCATGCGGCAACAGCTCCTGGCAGGGCGCAGGGCAGGCCAGGCGGCAGCGGGTCAGGGAGCCCAGGGCTGGGGGAAGGCAGTCATGGGGTCAACCAGTCAGGCGGGCAGGAGGGGCAGTGGGGGTGGGTGGGGGCGGGGATGAGGGAGGGCAGGGTGGGCAGCCAGGCAGGCAGGCAACTGGGCAGGCTTAGGCAAGCACATGCCATGGAGCAGATGATACTCCTATGAGCTTTGCCCCTCAAGCGTGGCCACCCCTTAGCTGCCCTTCCTGAAACACTTGGCTAAGCCCTCCAGCTCCACCCCTTGGCAGGTCCTGGCAGTACCTGTACACCTGGCTACACTGCAGGACAGCATTAACTGCCACACCCCCTGCTTTTGCAACCCTACCCCTGCCCCTGATCCTGCCCCTCCATCCCCTGTCCCTGCCCCCGCCCCTGCCCCTCACCAGCATTTCTGAGATGAAGGTGTACATGACCTTGGTTGGCTTGTAGCAGGTGGTGATGAGCACCTTGGGGGGCCGGCTGCGCGCAAAGTGCTCTGCGGCCACACAGGCGCACACAGGCGCAGGCGAGCAGGGGGTCCTGAGAGCAGGGGGTGGGCGCTGCGTGGCCATGAGGGAGGCCAGGCCCTCCTGAGAGTGAGGCAGAGAGCGGGGTGCAGCGGGGTGGGTGGGTACACGCCCTGGCTGCTGCAATCAGCAGGGCTGCCTGGAGCTGGCCTCCAGCCCCCAGCAGGGTCTGTGTGCCCACGTGGCTTCTGATGTAGGGTGGCATTGTCACACTGCCCCTTGGGAGAAAGCACTGAAACGGCTCACACTATGCGCAAGTGTGGAGCAGCAACACCAGCACGCGGGCATGATGCGTTGCTGCTGCTGCTGGCTGGCTGGCTGTCAAGCACTGACAGTCAAGTCCCTGCCGGCCTGTGACCCCTCCTGCAGCCCAGCCTCCCTGCCTTGCTGCCTGCTGCTGCATCCAGCAGTGCCGCATGGAGCAGGCCAGCAACCCTCAACAGGGGGTGTGTGCAACCCTGGTGCCCGGGCCGCCACAGCAAGCGGTTGCATGCCCACCATGCTGACCCAGCGCTGAGCACTGCAGGACAGCCCGCTGCCCTCTGCTGCCCACCGCCACCAGCCCTGCTGGCCTGCTCAGCGCAGCTGGACCCTGCCGCTGCAACTGTCACTGCTGCACCTGCACCTGCCCAGCACCGGTTACTGCCCTGACTCGCAGCTCGCTGTGGCCTGCCCTGCCGCTGCTACAGACAGCAGCAGAGGCAGGAGCAGTGCAGAGGCAGCTGCTGTAGCTACCTAGCAGCTTCTAGGGAGGTGCAGGGTTGCCAGGCAGGTGAGTGGGCAGGCAGGCAGGTGGGTGGGCAGGCAGGCAGGCAGGCGAGCAGGCAGGTGGGAGGTCAGGCTGGGAGGGCAGTGGGAGTGGGAGTGGCCAGGCAGGCAGGTGGGCAGGAAGGCGGGCAGGTGGGTGAATAGGCTGGTAGGGCTACCTGCAAACTCATCCTGCTCCTCGTCTGCCTGGACCTCCTCATCGTCCCCGGTCACCAGCGTCTCGTCCTTCTCTCGTGTGTTCTCTATAGTCTGTAGCCACCACAACCAACACAACCACCATCTACAGGTGCAGGGACTGCGACATCGGTACCGTTAGCACCGGATGCTATCACCAGCATCACCAAGCGCCGCAGTGGCAGCACCCGCAGTGGCGGGAGCATCACGGCCACTGCTTGACAATGCAACTGGCTGCAGCAGACAGAGCCATGCTGAGAGGTATGACGGATGTGTTTGCGTCCTGCGTCCTGCTAGTCCCTGGCTCAGGCTGAGCTTGGCCATCGCTAACAAACCTTTTGCTGCTGGCGTGGGGGCGGCTCCAAGCCCTGGGCTATGGCTTTCTCATCAGCCTTGTTCCGCTTCAGCCGGTCTGACTTTTTCTTCTTCTGCAGGGGTGTGGGCAAGGGGACGAGGACAAGGACATGGCTGCAGCTGGAGTTGATGCTGATGCTGGAGTGGAGGTGGAGCTGAATCTAGAAATTGGCAGCTGCAAGGTCCGCTCATTACCAGCGCCTTGTGCTTGAGCTTTGCGTACATCTCAGAGCGCACAAGCTTATTCCTGATGCCGCTGGTTTGCTTGCCCACAGACGGCCCGTCACTCCCGCTAGTGCTGGGTTTGCCGTCGTCTCCATCCCCGGCATCCTGCTTGCTCCTCCGTTTCCGCTTCTTCTCGCCGTCCGCTTTCATACTGCAGGTCTAAGCCGGCGCTTACCCGGACGCTTTATGTCTCAATACTGTTCTAGTAAAAGTATACTGCGCAGGGACCGCTGTGGTGTAAGCTGCCCCTTTGCTTGCTTTGCCGCTTTGCTTGAGTAGAGTGACCTACAGAAATGCTAACTCGGCCACTGAGGGGGGGTGGAGGCCGTGCAAAATGATGAAAACGGTCAATCGCTAGCTGCAGGTCTTTTGTGCAGGCAAACCTGGCCTGGCTGATAGGATCATCGCCAGCATAGGAAGACTAGCATAACCACCAGCAGCACTACCATGAGCCTCTCAGAGCTCATTAGCAACGCAACCCAGCGCCCAGTACAGCAGCTGCAGCAGCGGCGCATTGCTTCACTTTGGGCAGGCTGGGGTGCGGCCTCCGCCCTGACAGTGAGCCTGGAGCCACTGCCAGGCGCTGCTGTAAGCCAGCCCGGTGACACCCTACACTTGGTGGCTAAGCAGGCAGGTCACCAACAGTAGCAGAGGCAGCAGCGGAGGCAGCAGCAGCAGCAACAGTAGCAGCGACAGCAGCGGAGGCAGCAGCAGCAGCAACAGCAGCAGAGGCAGCAGCGGAGGCAGTAGCAGCGGAGGCAGTATCAGCAGCAGCAGAGGCGGCGGAAGCAGTTATTTTGGCAGTGCAACAGCAGTGGCTGTGTCGACATGTCAGCACTTCCAAGGACGTACAGCAGCGGAGGGTGATGGGAGGGCTCTTATTAGGTTGTGCCTGTCCTGCTGCTCAGGTCACACCCCCTCGGGCTGCTGCCACTGAATCACACCTCCGCAAGGTGTGAGGATGACGTGCGGTGAGATGCCCGGTATTCACACCTTGCCTAGCCTGACACGGCCTCGCCCGCTCAGGCCAGCGCTGTGCCCGCCATGCTGGGCATTTGACATGCATGTCAGCAGCAGCAGCAGCAGCAGCAGCAGCATGGCATGGCATGGCAGCAGCAGTAGCAGCAGCAGCATGGCATGGCATGGCAGCAGCAGCAGCAGTAGCAGCAGCAGGGAATCATCAGGGTACAGGCAACATGTAATGACCACTGCAGCATCAGCTGACACATGGCAACCAGATGGCAGTCTGCACACACTCACTTTGCTATTCAAAGACCGCATGGTCAGAAGAAGGCAGTCAAGGCAGCCAGGGGCTGTATCCAGTAATATATATGTACTTTACAACAGGGGCTGTATCTGATAGTTTAGATATCACAGTGTAGATAGATATTTAGTAATAAGTATTAGACGTAATAGTATGTAGCCACCCCACTACCAGCTTCAGGCCCTGACGGACTGCTATTCAGCCTCCTGGTCACTTGCTATGTCAGAAAATCACACTACCAGTGCTCACAACACTCCCACTCAGTACTTAGGGCAAGAGTCTGCACAACTGCTATATCAAAACAACTGCATCAAACAACTGCAGAAAAGCTGCAATGCAGGCAACCAGCCCCCTTGTCCCTCACTAGGGCCTCCATTTGAGCCGGATCTAGCAGCCACTAGCAGCCACTAACTAGATCCGGCTCAAACAGTGTTATTGGGCTGTGTGGAGTAAACCCAGTGCACATGGCACATGAGCCCGCCTACCACCTACACTATTGCCTGACCCGAGGGCTATGGTGTAGAGTTGGCATGACAAAACATGCACTAATTGTAAGCCGATGACAGCTCAAAGTGGGGGGGGGCACACACTACTGTGCCTCAGCAGGCTGCTGCTGCTGGGCCTTGGGGGGCTTGTCTCGCAGCCGCTTGTAGCCCAGGCCAGGGTACTCCTTGCCCTTGGCTGGCAGAGCTCCCTGGTCTGGCCAGTAACACAGCAGTGCTCTGTTACAGCCTTGGTCGTACCGATCATCACAGATGCAGGCAACCAGCACAGCAAGTGATGCAAGCCACTGGCCGCTGCAGATGCTTGCCACGAATGCAGCAGTGAGGTCACATGCCTCTCTTTTGTTTTGAGACCCCCCACGAGGCTTCAAGGCTGTGGCCGCTGTGGCCACCTGCTGCCTTGTGCTCTCATGGTTAGAACCTGCAACCTTATCACCCAGGGAGAATCCAGGGAAGCCAGAAAACCTGCAACCTTATCATCCAGAGGTGGTGCCCGCAAGGATTTGAACCCTGTGCCTGCATCTGCCCTTCCACTGTCCAGGTCAGATCCTACGAGGTCGAGTGCGCCTTCTACAGCACCAGCGGCGCCGCTGCCCACGTGTTGCAGCGGGCAGCTGGGCTAGCCCCGCTGCCCAAGCCGCTGCTGGTGCACTCGCAGCCCCCAGACAGCTTCCTGCTGCTGCTGTCTGACCTGTCGCAAGGTAGGGCGCCAGAGGTGCTATGCTGTGGTCTGTGGCCCGGGTGGCCCGGGTGGACAGGGTGGCCCGGGTGGACAGGGCGCCAGAGGGCGCGGGTGGGGGCTGCAGGCAGCTCCCTTGTGGAGTCTGGTGTGACTGGTGTCAGTTGGTGAGGGGCGGCTTGAGGCCAGCCCAGGGTAAGGGTGGGTCAGGGATGGTGGACAGGCTGCTCAGGTGGCAGGGCTTGGGTGGCAGCTCAGGCCAAGGTCTGGCTGGGGCAGGGTTTTGTCCGGTGAGCTTGCACTGGGCTGGGCTGGGACAGGCTGGTGGGCTGGCTGGCTGGGCTTGGTGGGATGGGCTGAGCCGGGCTGGGCTGGGCAGGAGCTGGGCTGGGCTGGTGCAGGTTGGTAGTAGTGTGGGGTTCGCTGGAGGGCGGGCGGCCAAAAGTGCCAGGCCAACAGGGCCATCAGCTAGCCAAGGTGGCTGACTTAGCTGCCCCAACCCTGTTCAGGCTGCCACAGCATTGGTCCTTCATGCAGCAGAGTAGCTGATGACGGTGAGAATGACAGTCATCTGTCTGAGCAGCTGTTGAGGCGCGTGGCAGCCCCTGCTTGCTGCAGAGTTCCCAGTGACAGTGCGGCGGGGCATGAACACCCAGCAGCTGCAGGTGAGGCGAGGGGGGGGTTGGGGCTGGGCTGTTGGGCTGGGCTGTTGGGCTGTTCAGCCAGGACAGCGGCCCTGCGCAGTGGCTTGTAAGCCTTGCTGCTTTGAGCTGGTGGTGAGGGGCCTGGTCAGGCCCAGGGGCTGCTGCAGCGGCTGCTTGCTCGCGGCATTGCTTCTGTTAATGGGGCGGGATGGGTGCAGGGGGCTCTGGAAGGGAGGGTTAGAGTAAGGCTGGGGGGGGAGGGGGAGGGGGAAGGGCGTGTTGAGAGGGGCAGGGGGTGGTGACGGGTTTCTGTTTATGTGACACCCAGACTGGGTGCAGATAGTGGCAGGTGGGTCAACTGCTCCGCCTACCACCATGCCCTGCCAGTGTGGTGAAGAGTGACCCAGGCAGTGCGATGCCCAGCGATGATACAGGAGGAAGGCGCTCCCTGCTCCCTGCTCCCTCTCCCCTTGCTCCTTGCTCCCTGCTCTACTCCTTGCCTGCATGTCCTGCAGGTGGCGCTCACCTGGCTGGCCTCCTTCCACGCCTGCTTCTGGGGCCAGAGGCCAGCCAGTGGCCTGGCTAGCAGCACGGCACCAGGTGGGCAGCTAACCCGGGTGGGGTGGGGTGGGGTGGGGTGGGGTGGGGTGGGGTGGGGTGGGGTGGGGTGGGGTGGGGTGGGGTGGGGTGGGGTGGGGTGGGGTGGGGTGGGGTGGGGTGGGGTGGGGTGGGGTGGGGTGGGGTGGGGTGGGGTGGGGTGGGGTGGGGTGGGGTGGGGTGGGGTGGGGTGGGGTGGGGTGGGGTGGGGTGGGGGTGGGGTGGGGTGGGGGTGGGGTGGGGTGGGGGTGGGGTGGGGGTGGGGTGGGGTGGGGTGGGGTGGGGGTGGGGTGGGGTGGGGTGGGGTGGGGTGGGGTGGGGTGGGGTGGGGTGGGGTGGGGTGGGGTGGGGTGGGGTGGGGTGGGGTGGGGTGGGGTGGGGTGGGGTGGGGTGGGGTGGGGGTGGGGTGGGGTGGGGTGGGGTGGGGTGGGGTGGGGTGGGGTGGGGTGGGGTGGGGTGGGGTGGGGTGGGGTGGGGTGGGGTGGGGTGGGGTGGGGTGGGGTGGGGTGGGGTGGGGTGGGGTGGGGTGGGGTGGGGTGGGGTGGGGTGGGGTGGGGTGGGGGTGGGGTGGGGGTGGGGTGGGGTGGGGTGGGGTGGGGTGGGGTGGGGTGGGGTGGGGTGGGGTGGGGTGGGGTGGGGTGGGGTGGGGTGGGGTGGGGTGGGGTGGGTGGGGTGGGGTGGGGTGGGGTGGGGTGGGGTGGGGTGGGGTGGGGTGGGGTGGGGTGGGGTGGGGTGGGGTGGGGTGGGGTGGGGTGGGGTGGGGTGGGGTGGGGTGGGGTGGGGGTGGGGTGGGGTGGGGTGGGGTGGGGTGGGGTGGGGTGGGGTGGGGGTGGGGTGGGGTGGGGTGGGGTGGGGTGGGGTGGGGTGGGGTGGGGTGGGGTGGGGTGGGGTGGGGGGGGGTGGGGTGGGGTGGGGTGGGGTGGGGTGGGGTGGGGTGGGGTGGGGTGGGGGTGGGGTGGGGGTGGGGTGGGGTGGGGTGGGGTGGGGTGGGGTGGGGTGGGGGTGGGGTGGGGTGGGGTGGGGTGGGGTGGGGTGGGGTGGGGTGGGGTGGGGTGGGGTGGGGTGGGGTGGGGTGGGGTGGGGGTGGGGTGGGGTGGGGTGGGGTGGGGGTGGGGTGGGGTGGGGTGGGGTGGGGTGGGGTGGGGTGGGGTGGGGTGGGGTGGGGTGGGGTGGGGGGGGGTGGGGTGGGGTGGGGTGGGGTGGGGGTGGGGTGGGGTGGGGTGGGGTGGGGTGGGGTGGGGTGGGGGTGGGGTGGGGTGGGGTGGGGGACGCCTCAGCTCCTGAGAACTGCGGCCTCCCAGCGGCCTGGCTGACACTGCTCCAGGTGAGGAGCTACCCGCGGATGAGGTGTCTGGTTGGGTAAAGGGGCAGGGGAAGGGTGGAAGCAGGGTAAACGGAGGTTGGGGTCAGGGAGGATAGAGGGGCGGGAAGGGGGCAGTGGGAGGGAGGGAGGAGGTTGGGGCCAGGGGGGTCAGTCGGCAGAGTCATGGCAGGCAGGGCATCGGCCCGTCACCCTGCTCCTGCTCTGTCCCTGTCGAGCCTGCAGTATGCACTTGTGGCCGTGCAGGCGACTGCCCCCCTGGCTGGCTGCAGGGCCTGTGGCCTCAGGGCTCATACTGGCACCTGGCCACACGGCAGGAGGAGCTGCAGGCCATGGGTAAGTGCCCTGCCCTGACTGCCCTGACTGGCCTGACTGCCCTTATCCCGACCCCGGCCCCGGCCCCGACCCCGACCCTGGCCTGCTAGGCATCTGTCAGAGAGCCTCCCCCACACCTCCCCACCCCCTGCCGGCGTAGGTGAGGACTGGGGGTGGCTGCATGACATGGCCAGCCAGGTGGACGGCCTGCTGAGGGGGCTTCTCTGGCCCCGCCCCGCCCAGGGAGGAGGGGCTGGCCCACCACTGCGCTCACGCCACCCTGCTGCACGGGGACTTCAAGGCAAGTGCCCCTGCTGCCCCTGCTACGTGAACAGCTCACTTGCAGACAAACAGTGAAGTTGCTGTGGCAAGGTCGGGCAGTGTGTCTCACCGCCTGTGGCCTCAGACCTTGTAGTGTGCTTGCTTGCTTGCTTGCTTGCTTGCTTGCTTGCTTGCTTGCTTGCTTGCTTGCTTGCTTGCTTGCTTGCTTGCTTGCTTGCTTGCTTGCTTGCTTGCTTGCTTGCTTGCTTGCTTGCTTGCTTGCTTGCTTGCCTGCTTGCTTGCTTGCTTGCTTGCTTGCTGCTGCGTCTACGGCTGCAACCTGCCACACGCCCTCCGCCTCCTGCCCCAAAAGACTGCTGGAGGGGGAAGCAGCCAGGATGGATCCAGCAGGAAGACTGTGGGCTGTGGGCCGGGACCAGCTGCTGCTGCTGCTGCCAGCCGCCAGCCCCCCTCCTATAGCCCATGAGCCTGCTCTTTCCACCTCCCCCTGCCTGCAGGCGGCTAACCTTGTGTTCAGTGCGGAAGGCGGCCGCTGTGCCGCGTATGACTTCCAGTACACAGGCTGGGGGGTGGGCATGGTGGACGTGGCGTACTTGCTGTGCTCAAGGTCAGGCCGAAGGGGGGACAAGGGGTCAGGGGGGGGGTCAGGGGGGGGGTCAAGGGGGGGTCAGGGGGGGGGTCAAGGGGGGGTCAGGGGGGGGTCAAGGGGGGGTCAGGGGGGGGTCAGGGGGGGGTCAAGGGGGGGTCAAGGGGGGGTCAGGGGGGGGGTCAAGGGGGGGTCAGGGGGGGGTCAAGGGGGGGGTCAGGGGGGGGTCAGGGGGGGGGTCAAGGGGGGGTCAAGGGGGGGTCAGGGGGGGGTCAAGGGGGGGGTCAGGGGGGGGTCAAGGGGGGGTCAGGGGGGGGTCAGGGGGGGGTCAAGGGGGGGTCAGGGGGGGGTAAAGGGGGGGTCAGGGGGAGGGGGGGTAAAGGGGGGGGTAAAGGGGGGGTAAGGGGGGGGTCAAGGGGGGGGGTCAAGGGGGGGGGTCAAGGGGGGGTCAAGGGGGGGGTCAAGGGGGGGTCAAGGGGGGGGTCAAGGGGGGGTCAGGGGGGGTCCAAGGGGGGGTCAAGGGGGGGGTCAAGGGGGGGTCAGGGGGGGGTCAGGGGGGGGTCAGGGGGGGGTCAGGGGGGGGTCAAGGGGGGGGGGTGGGGGCTGTTTGTCAAGGGGCATCGGGGGCGGCAGTGGGGGGGTGGGGTGGGGCTCTGGGAGAGAGGCCTTGGGAACTTTATGCCTGGCAGCCAACCAGCACTCAGTCTGGACTAGCACCCCTGGGTCCGAGAGAGGCCGGGCTAGGACTTGTGTGATGCTCGCATGGTGCTCGCTTGATGGGTGCTCCGTGCCTCAAGGTCTCTTCCAGTGTTTGGTTGTGACCTGCAGCGGAGATGAGCAGCAGGTGGCTGCTCATGAAGAGGCTCTGCTGCGCCACTACCACACCACTCTGATGTGAGTAAGGCAGGGGCAGGGGCAGGGGCAGGGGCAGGGGCAGGGGCAGGGGCAGGGGGCAGGGGCAGGGGCAGGGGCAGGGGCAGGGGCAGGGGCAGGGGCAGGGGCAGGGGCAGGGGCAGGGGCAGGGGCAGGGGCAGGGGCAGGGGCAGGGGCAGGGGCAAGGGGCAGGGGCAGGGGCAGGGGCAGGGGCAGCCTACTGTTGCTGCTTGCTGCATGTGCCCGCCTGCCCCCCTGTGCCTAGCCCCCTGCCCCTACTGAACCCCGGCTGACCTGCCAGCCTGTCAGCAAGGGTGGCTGCCTGCTTCAGGTCACGGCTGGGCGAGCTGCAGCCCGGGCCAGTGGCTGAGGCGGCCCAGCGCACCTACACCTGGGAGGTGCTGAGGTGGGACGGGGAAGGGAGCACTGCATCCACGAATCCCTTGTCAGTCCATGCGTTGCATGTGGCTCGTCAAAAGACTCCACCCTCCTCGGCAGGCGTACGACAGTTATGCGGTGGGCGTGCGGCAGGAGGTTGATGCCTTGGGGCCTGCGGCACCTTGCATGCATTCCACCATCTTTTTGAATAGGACCTTCTTCTCCCAGATGGTGTCGAACAGGATTGGTAGGGTTCCTACAGCACAGATGCTGCCCAACGCCAGGTTGGCATCTAAACTCAATGCCACTCTGTGACTTTACCACATCCCTCCCTCACGTGCTGCACTGCATACCATCTTGTGGGCACCACTTTAGGGTGGGAGCAGGCCGAGCCCCAGGCGGTAGCTCCTTCCTTAATGCACGCCGGTGAATACTGGAGTAGTCTTTTTCTTCTTCTTCTTCTGTGGGCACTACTGGGTACCTTTGTGGAGCAGCTATAGATGAAAATGGTGTTATGTTAGTGACTACTATTTCCCTACTGGGCACAATGGCTGGGCTAAGAGGTCACCCCATGTCACACATAGTCGCCATTTTTTGTTTTTACTAGTTGCCCGCAGGCATCACTACGACCTGGCGCTCCTTGACTTCGTGCGCTTCATGGCGGGATGGGGCTCCTGGGGCGCGGTAGGCTATGCGCACAATGCGGCGCGGCAGGCAGCGCGGCGGCTGGGATTACTGAAGGATGAATCGGACCGGGCGCGTTGACCCGGCCATGCTGCCAGCACGGTGATGAAAAGCGGGTAAAATGGCGGCTTCCATGCCGCCCTTGGCATATAGATGTCATGACTGCAACAACCACAAGGACTGTGCATGTAGTCTCTAACGTTTACTTCTCCAACGTTGCGCTTTACATTTTTGAGAAATCTATAAATAAGGTATTTTTAATAAGCAACTTGAAGCAATTACCTGCAGCATAATGTCCCTGACGTTCCCCGGCATTCAGCTACACAGAGCACACCAGGTATTGCCAGGAACGGCGATGCGAGGCCACAGGGCGAGTACCGAGGCAGTCATGCAAGTGCAACCGCAACAGTGGGCAATACGCGTCGTGGCCACCACGCGCCGAGAATGGTAGTGACGGCCTCGGACAGCAACCACAACCGGCCCAGCAGGCTGCCGGAAGAAACCGCCAGAGCGAGCTGGAAGCGCTCAATGCTGGACTTGGCGATCGCGGACATCGGGCCTGTGATGACCAGGTCCTGGAACTGCGGATGCGGGAGACACGCGGGCACCGCCAAACATTTCGCATGATCACACTTCAGTAACACCTGGCCAAACTGCTGTGACACCAGTGGCAACTACTTCTGCTGCTGCCTCGTTGGATCAGAATAGCCTCATGCCTGCGAGCCCCTGCTGAGCCTGGGCAGGCATGGGGAAGGCATGGGACAGGCAGCGGCTGGGCGGGGGGCGAGCAGGGTGCCCACCTGCATGACGCCGTCCCACTTATACAGGCTGACTGATGCCACTGTGGGGGGCGCTGTGGCGCCTGGGCACAGGGGCACCGCTGCCTGCAGCCGCCACACAGCCCAGGGGATAGCACCAGGTGCAGTGGTGGGCTAGGCCAGCTCAGGGCCCTCTGATTCTCTACCTGTGCATCCCCTCTTCCACCTCCCAACCCCTTCCGCCCTCTTCCACCTCCCAACCCCTTCCGCCCTCTTCCACCTCCCAACCCCTTCCGCCCTCTTCCACCTCCCAACCCCTTCCGCCCTCTTCCACCTCCCAACCCCTTCCCGCCCTCTTCCACCTCCCAACCCCTTCCGCCCTCTTCCACCTCCCAACCCCTTCCGCCCTCTTCCACCTCCCAACCCCTTCCGCCCTCTTCCACCTCCCAACCCCTTCCGCCCTCTTCCACCTCCCAACCCCTTCCGCCCTCTTCCACCTCCCAACCCCTTCCGCCCTCTTCCACCTCCCAACCCCTTCCGCCCTCTTCCACCTCCCAACCCCTTCCGCCCTCTTCCACCTCCCAACCCCCTTCCGCCCTCTTCCACCTCCCAACCCCTTCCGCCCTCTTCCACCTCCCAACCCCTTCCGCCCTCTTCCACCTCCCAACCCCTTCCGCCCTCTTCCACCTCCCAACCCCTTCCGCCCTCTTCCACCTCCCAACCCCTTCCGCCCTCTTCCACCTCCCAACCCCTTCCGCCCTCTTCCACCTCCCAACCCCTTCCGCCCTCTTCCACCTCCCAGCCCCTTCCGCCCTCTTCCACCTCCCAACCCCTTCCGCCCTCTTCCACCTCCCAACCCCTTCCACCTCCCAACCCCTTCCGCCCTCTTCCACCTCCCAACCCCTTCCGCCCTCTTCCACCTCCCAACCCCTTCCGCCCTCTTCCACCTCCCAACCCCTTCCGCCCTCTTCCACCTCCCAGCCCCTTCCGCCCTCTTCCACCTCCCAGCCCCTTCCGCCCTCTTCCACCTCCCAGCCCCTTCCGCCCTCTTCCACCTCCCAGCCCCTTCCGCCCTCTTCCACCTCCCAGCCCCTTCCGCCCTCTTCCACCTCCCAGCCCCTTCCGCCCTCTTCCACCTCCCAACCCCTTCCGCCCTCTTCCACCTCCCAACCCCTTCCGCCCTCTTCCACCTCCCAGCCCCTTCCGCCCTCTTCCACCTCCCAACCCCTTCCGCCCTCTTCTGCCTCCCAACCCCGTTTGCCTTCCACTCTCTTCCAGCTCTTCCCTTCTGGCAATCTCCGCTGCTTACCCGCACTTGCTTAAAATAGCCCTGGGCCACAGCCAGGCTGTTCTACAAGAGCTGCACCAGCCTCATCATCACCCTTCCCTACCCGATCACAGCTCAATAAAATCCAGACCCAGCCCAAACCCAACCCTGATTAGCCCTGACCCAGCCCCTGCCCCTGCCCACTGAGCTGCAGCCCTGACCCCGGCAACAGTACAGCAGCCACAGAGCACGCCTAGACCCAGCCCAGGCGCAGCCCTTACCCCAGGGAAGGGCAGCTGAGGTTGCCCCGCCACCGCCTTCTGGATGTTTGCAGCCACGCAGGTACCGCCCATGTCGGCGCTCAGTGCACAGCGCTCGTACGGCAGGTCTGCCACGTCACCGCACGCATAGATGCGAGGGAAGCCTTTGACCTGCTCGTGGAAGCAGTAGGCCAGGGTTCGTGTAAGCAAGATGCTGTTGTTGGTGGTGGTTTTGATGTTGGTGGTGGTGGTGGTGCTGCACCGTGGTTTCCGTTTAGCGCAATATTCCATGAATATAGTAAACATAGTGTTTGCTGTTGCACTTTTGTGCTTTGCGCCATGAAAAGCGACCTTTGACCTGTGCCATGTCAGTTTGAGCTATCAATCAAGCATCAGGGCCAGACCGGAGTATGAGGAAATGGGATTCGGGCACCGTGCAGTGCATAGGGAGCTATGCAAGCAACAGTAGCAGCAAAGGTCGGAAGGAGTTGCATCATGTGTAATTCTACTAGTCTGGTAGGAGGCAGTGCAGCTGCTGGGAATTCCGCCAAGATATGTGCAGTGTGAGGTGCTGTGTGGCTGTGTGTGTGCAGAGATATGTGGAGAGCCAGGAGAGGGCTCTGAGGTCCTTTGTGTGGGCTCACACTATCTGGAGAGCCATATGGAGAGTAAGATAGGTGCATAGCCGGATACAGCTCTGTTTGTGTCGCCACTGGCAAGGCTCTGGGGCAGTGGGGAAGCTGGTCAATGTCCATTGTGGGGAGTACAGTGTGACTATAGTTATGGTTTCACCAAGTCACACACGGGTCACACCATTTGACGTGCAAGTCACACCACACACTATGCAGGTCACACATCCATCACCTGGAGGGTGGGCTCCACTGGCACCCCCTTGCGCCTGAGCTTGTCACCAAGAGCCCCCTGCCCTCCGCCACCACCGCCTTCCTCCACAGCGCCCTGCAGGGTGTCCAGGTGGGGGTCAGGGTCAGGGGTCAGGGGTCAGGGTCTGGGTCAGGGTCAGGGTCAGGGTCAGGGGTCAGGGGTCAGGGTCAGGGTCAGGGTCAGGGGTCAGGGTCAGGGTCAGGGTCAGGGTCAGGGGTCAGGGGTCAGGGGTCAGGGTCAGGGTCAGGGTCAGGGTCAGGGGTCAGGGGTCAGGGGTCAGGGTCAGGGTCAGGGTCAGGGTCAGGGTCAGGGTCAGGGTCAGGGTCAGGGTCAGGGTCAGGGTCAGGGTCAGGGTCAGGGTCAGGGTCAGGGTCAGGGTCAGGGTCAGGGTCAGGGTCAGGGTCAGGGTCAGGGTCAGGGTCAGGGTCAGGGTCAGGGTCAGGGTCAGGGTCAGGGTCAGGGTCAGGGTCAGGGGTCAGGGTCAGGGTCAGGGTCAGGGTCAGGGTCAGGGTCAGGGTCAGGGTCAGGGTCAGGGTCAGGGTCAGGGTCAGGGGTCAGGGGTCAGGGGTTCGGTTGGGAGTGAGGGGGTAGGAGTGAGGCAGGGAAGCATACTCCCTTGCGCCTGGCCATGTACCCCTGCATGTAGCCACCTGCCTTTGCACTTGTGAGCGCATCTCCCACACACATTAGGGCAGAGGAGTGTGAGAGGGGTGTAACAGGGGTGTGAGAGAGGGAGGCTGCACTGACCTTGGTGATCATGGAGTATAGCTCGGTGTTGAGGCCGCCAGCCCCCACACCTGAGCGGAGGGGGCCACACACAGCCAGCTGGGCTGGTCAGGGGTGGGGAGTGAGGGAGTGAGGGCTGGCCATCACACCTGGGTCGGGGGGTCACACAGCCAGCAGGGCTGTCAGTGATGCAGCAGCACGCATGGGCACAGCCCCCATGGGCGCATGCAAGCTAGCTTGTAGCGGTACACGCCATGCCCCACAGGGTTTGGGTGGTGAACAACAGTTCCACATCTGAGCCCATGTTCTTCTCCTCCCTTTCTTTCCCACTGGATGCCTGCCCAGCCTTGTGCCTGCCTGCCTGCCTGCCTGCCTGCCTGCGCCCTTGCTTCTTTTGCTTTGATTCCCATTTGCGTCTGTAGATGCACTGCCATCAGCCATTACGGGCAAAGTGGTTAGGGCTGTCTTAGGCATGGCTGTGGTCAGGGCAGCCCAGGGGATGTGTGACCCCAACAAGCACCTTAGGCACTAAGCAGCATAAGCAGGGCTGCTGCTGAGTGTCAGCAGGGTGTCAGCAGGGCGCAGGATGTGCATTGGGAGGGGTGCGTTGGGCGCAAGGGAGAGACATGTGTCAGGAGTGAGGGGTGAGATGTTGATGATGACTCTGATGATGACGTCACGCGTCACACACATAGGCCTGGGCTGGTCTAGGGAGTGACAGCTAGAAAGGTTAAAGTGCGCTGCATGGGTGCGCTGGGTTAGGCATCAGGGTTTGGGTTTCAGCGGGAATGAGCACGCAAGGTGAAGCTAGTAGGCGAGCCTGGTAGGGTGGGGCGTCCCTATTCTGAGTCACCTCTGCTGCAGGCTGGTTGCCCAGTGAGCTGTGCCAATAGGTGAGCCCACAACCCTTTCCTGCTCTGAATCGCCTCAGGGCTGCCGAGGCCCAGTGAGCTGTGCAGTCAGGCCGCCCCGCCAGCCACTAGTCACTGTCAGTATTGCTTGCACACAATGCCGTCCCGCTAGCACCCTAGCAGTGCCTTGAGATGCTGACAGTGGTGCTGCAGTCAGGTCGCCCCACTGGCCAGAGGCCTCCCCTGCGTAGCGCTCACCTGTGCAGTTATACACCAGGTCTGCGGTGATGCTCCGCCCAGCGCTGGTCAGCACAGTGCCCGGCACAGCGTGGCTCATGGCGCCCTGCACCGCCATCACACACCCATGGAGGGAGGGGTGTGTGTAGAGCAGGGAGGGCAGGGGCAGGGGAGGGGCATGAGAGGAGGCGGTGCCACGGGCTGGTGTTCAAGATAGCGCGCCACACCACATTTTACTTCCTTGCAGGTGGTATGGGATGTCAATTAGGCAATGTGGGGTGTTGGGCAATTAGTTTACAAAGGTGATAGTCAGTTAATGTTACCCTCCCCCTTTCCTTCACCCGCGACGCACTCCCCCTCCTTCCCCTCCCTTTCCCTCCCGCATCACCCTTCCCTTACCTTGGGCCAGGTGGCCACCCGCTGCCCCAGCAGCACCTCCACCCCCTGGGCCTCCAGCCAGTGCACCGCCTTGGTGCTGGCTAGGAGGGGCATGCGGGCCAGCAGCCTGCAAGGGGGCCTCAGGGGCAGGGCCTCAGGGGCAGGGGCAGGGCCTCAGGGGCAGGGCCTCAGGGGCAGGGGCTTAAGGGCAAAGAAGGTAAGGGAGGCAAGGGAGGATGTTTACTGCTATGCCTGGCACCAGTAAACACTTGACACCAGCTCGCATCGGGCATGCAGGTCACACCTGTCATCGCTGCAGATTAGTGTGACCTTCTTTCCAAACCCGTAGTGCCCCGCCACCTCAGCCGCGAGCTCCACTCCCACCGTGCCTCCCCCCACTACCACAACGCTGGCAGCAGCACGCAGCTGCTCGGCAGCTGCCTCCAACGCCCGCAGGCGAGCCGTGCGGTTCACCTCCTGCGAGTGTGGGGTGTGAGAAGTGGGGTGTGAGAGGTGTTTCTCATCAATAACATTGTTGTCTCTGGTTTAATTGCCTCTGCTTCCTTCATAGCCTGTGTCATATCATTCTGCAATCTGGCATCACATGGATAGATGTAGCCATGCGATCAACAAGGAGCAGCGAGGGGCAGCAAGGAAAGGCGACGAGGTGTGGAGGCTGGTGAGGTCAGGTGCGAGGTCACTTGCAATGGCAGAGGAACAGACAAGCAGAGGAAGGTGGGACGCGCCAGCCATGGCGGTTATGTGAGTCACACCCCGGCATTAGATAAAGTTGTAGAGTGACGTCACCCTTGTGTGACCCAACTTGGGTGCATTTCTGTGTATGATACAGGGTGTGGTTTTATCACTGTGGGAGGTGGTAAGGTGTGAAGTTTGAGATGGTTACTCTAACCTGGTGAGGGGAGGTGGGATCAACGGTGTGGTGGGGTTTGATGGGGGAGGCATAGCTGCTGCCAGTGGCAAAGACCAGGTAGTCGTATGGCAGCTGCTGCCCATTTGCAAGCTGGACGCTGCCTGTGCCTGAGGCCAAGGGAAAGGAGGGAAGGTGGCAGGGGGAGGCAGGAGAAGAGTACCAACTTATTAAGAGCGGTGCCAGGAGGAGGAAGAAGAGGAGGCAGGGGGGAGAAGAGCAGCCAAGGCACCCAGAACTCAGTCTAGTGCCTGCATGTGGCGCTGATACCCACTGCACTGCAACCCCCTTGATGGCCTGATGGCCTCTTGCCTGTATCAACGCCTGTCACCAATGCTTGGGTCGCCACGTCTTGCAGAGATACCAGGATGCTGTGTGCGTGCTTGGGCTCCACCAAACAGCGCAAGACAGAGGGTGTGTACTGTAGGCAAAATCAAAGGAAGGGGCAGGCCGGTTACAGAGCGGGGTGCAGGGCGGTGGAGGGGGTAGCCATCCACACATGGACATGGCGGAGTCGAGCTTGCATAAAAGGAGGCTGGTGGGGCCTGCGTCGGCGTCACGTCATTCGTACCTCGAAGAAGTCCTTCGCATCAATCAGGGTGCACGCGAAGTTGGGCTGCTTGTCGAGAAGCAGTTTCACTCTGCGTCCCGCAAAGGACGCGCCGACCACCACAACCCGCACTGGTGGAGCAATCGTTGACATCGAAGGGCCCGATGATTTATGCAGGCATGTTGGCCATGGCTGGCTTGTGGCCAGCATGTCACCGGGCTGAATATCACCGCTCCTGGTTACAACCCCAACCACACCAGATGGGAGCAGCTGGTGTGCAGCATACACAACGCTCTCAAGCCACACGGCACATTTGCAGTACCTAACAGACCAGATGCTTGCGGACTAGCTACTTGCGGCTAACAAAGGATTGAGAAGTGTTGGGCTGCTTGAGTGTTACTGGCTGCTGCTGGATTACTACTGAAAAGCTATACATTGTTGCAAATGTCTTATCATATGCTGGAACATTGTTGCAAATGTCTTATCATATGCTGGAACATATGCCGAGTTGAGAGTCAGGCCCCGTTTCCTCTTCGGGCTCCGAAGGAGCAACCTAACGGAGCCAATGGGCCCTATCGGAGTTAATGGAGAGCCAATGGGGTGACGCATATCTCTCCGCATTGAAAACGCGCCCAGCTCCGATCTCCATGTGCTCCTTTCCTCCAGCTTCCCTCCATGCAGCTCCGTCCTCCGTCCTCCGCCAATTGGAAACGTCCAAACCACGTCCAAACCACGTCCAATAAATTATAAGCCGATCACCGTAGGCCCGTCCCTCTCCAGCCAGGCTAGCGTGCATCGAGGCGTGCGTCCGAGCGTGTAACTATTACATCGTGCAGCGGCCTTATTTTATTAGCAGTAATGGTCACAACCACGTCCAAGCTATTGTACATGCATGCACTCATGCACTACGCTACGACTCCTGCAGTTCCGACCAGGATGTCTCCGGCAGTGCGCGCTTTGATATTGTACTTGCTTAGTTTGCTCGCCACCTGCTGCCACGGCGCGGATCCGGTGATAGGCGCACCTATCCCACAGGGTTCCTGCCTTCAATCAGCCCGCAATAAGCCACTGCCATCCGAGGTGTGCCAGCTGGATGCTTCAACCTAACGCCGTACCCATGATATGCACTAATCACATGCCCGACCGCCTCCTGCCCTGCGCACTAATCACGTGCCCGACCTCCCTTCCCTCCTCCCCATCCCTTTCCAGTTGACGGACCAGTGGCGTCGGGGGTACCGGGCGCCACCTGACATCCACGACCCCACATGGGGTGTGTCCGATTGGGACCCCCAAGGTGCATCCAGGCAAGGCAGGGCAAAGGAGGAGGGCAGGGAGTCTGGGAGAGAGGAGGTTGGGCGGGGCAGGGAAGGGCAGAGAGCGAGATGGGACCGTCTTCACCACTTCACCCGCTCGACAAGAACCATCTCTCCACAACCCGGTCCTACCAACATTGGCAGTACAAGGCCTCCACACCACCCTACTACCACTCACATTTGAACTCAAACCTCACCCTCCCCTGCCCACATACTTTGAACCACCCGGTTACCTCTGCTCACACTATCCTTCCTCCCTCACACATTTGTTGCTGTTGCTGCTGGTGTCTGCGGTACAGAGCCCCCCCTGAGCGCCCCGCCCTCCCCCTGGCAGGACTGCCGGCCCTTTGTGCTGCGCTACAGAGTGGCGGGGGGCCAGGTGTGGGCGGACCACCAGCACAGCAACCCAGAAAACTACTTCTGGACATACCAGTAGGTCGTAAGCTGCAGCCACTTTAAGCTTCTGAGTATTAGACATAGGACCGGTCTTAAGCTCTAGGGGTAACAGCAGCAGCGGCAGTGGTGGTGGTGATACAAGCTTTAAGGGCAGCAACAACAGCGTGGTAAAAGCACAGCATACTGGGCTACTGCCGCCGCCGTCCACAGCCTGTTGATCTCTCTTTTCTGCACACCAGGTGTCAAAGTTGCAGTCCACCTCCTGATCTGAGATTGGCATTCACCAGCAACCAGCAATCACCAACTACCAGACCTCGGCTTTCAGCTGTTGGTTGCGGCCAACTGCTTTCAGGGAGGTGTTCATGGAGCAGCTGCTGGCGTCCATGTGGCTGTACCAGGACTTCCCTGACCCACTGGAGCTGTGGGTCAACTATGCTGACCTGCCTGCAGTGTGCAACAACAAGGTCCCGTTCCTGCAGGTCAGGGCATAGGGACAGGGTGAAGTTGGCAGGGGCGCATAACCTGGGGCAGGAGTCAGGGGCAAGGCAAGGCGGCAAAGGCAGGGGCAATGTCAGGAAGAAGGACAACTGACCTGGCCTGCTCACCTGGAAAGACTTATTAGCCGGACCTGAGCTTGCTACCTCGCCTGCCTGCCTGCCTGCCTGCCTACCCGCAGTACACAGTCATCCACCCTCATCAGCACACCCCTCCCTTCATCGTCCCCGCTGCTACAACCCTCACCAACACCAGCCAAGGCAGCAGTGGCAGTGGCAGCCACACTCCCCTCCGCTCTGCCATGGCCCTGGCCCCAGCCCCTCCAGGGTGGGAGGTGCTGGGCAGCAGCCCGCTGGCGGTGCAGGACTGGCAGCTGCTGTGGCGCAGCCCTGATGGCCATCCACTGCCCTTGCAGGCGGGGGAGATGCGCACTCGGGGCTTCTCCCTGCCCTACCCACATGACTGGGACCGAACCTCACTCTCCCAGGTCACACTCTTTGCCCCCTCCCCGCTCCGCCCCGCCCCACCTCGCCCCTCCCCTCCCCTCCCCTCCCCTCCCCTCCCCTCCCCTCCCCTCCCCTCCCCTCCCCTCCCCTCCCCTCCCCTCCCCTCCCCTCCCCTCCCCTCCCCTCCCCTCCCCTCCCCTCCCCTCCCCTCCCCTCCCCTCCCCTCCCCTCCCTCCCCTCCCCTCCCCTCCCCTCCCCTCCCCTCCCCTCCCCTCCCCTCCCCTCCCCTCCCCTCCCCTCCCCTCCCCTCCCCTCCCCTCCCCTCCCCTCCCCTGGAAGTGCAGCAGCTGCTCACAACTCAGCTGCTGCATGATATGGCGAAGCAACCTCCCTGTCCATGTGCAGAGCCAGCTCCTGCACTACGCCCGGTGTGTGGAGCAACGCAACACCCCAGGCGTGCCAACCTCCTCTCCAACTGATAACAGCAGCAGCAGCAGCAGCAGGAGGGGCCAGCACAGCCACGGGGCAGGGAGGCATGGCCTGAAGCCAGACGCCTGGGCTGCAGCTCACATACCGCGGGTCGTATGGCGTGGCAGCACCACCGGTAAGGGAGGCGGGTGGCATGAAGGAACAGCAGGGTAAGACGTAGCAGGTGGGAGGCCACAGCCTATGACCTCGTGGGAGGGGAGGGTGTAGAGGATATACCTTCTCACCTACCTTCCCCTCCCCCTGCAGGCGCCACCCGGGGCTGGCTGGCCCTGGACCAGGCCCCCTCCCCTATCCCGGACTCCTACCTCGCCCGCGTGCTGACCAACAAGCGCGTGCGCCTAGCCTTGCTGGCCCCTGCCTACCCCTGGCTGGACATCGGCATCACCCTGTGGAACGAACCCGTGCACCCCCTGACTGGTACCGCTGTGGATCAAGCAGTGAGAGACAGCGCGTACACAACAGTCACCAAGGGGAAGGTGGATGTGGAGGCCTGGGGGAAATACCTCGCCAGTCTCAGCATCGACGGCCATGGACCGCCCTGGAGACTGGCACAGCAGCTGCTGGGGGGGGCGCCTGTGTTGAAGGTGGAGTCTCCATTCAAGGTAAGAGGCAGAATGAATTAGTAAATAAATATATGATTAAAATATACAATTAGCAGCCCTGTCCTCCAGAATAGGAAATATAAGTAAAGCAGGGAAAACCCATATTGAACTCCGGGTCCTCAAGCGGGCTGGCTGCACCACTGGCAGCGCTATCAAGAGGCACAGCGCCTGCCCTCCATGCGTATAAGTAAGGGGTGGGAGTGGAGGCCTGCCTGACACTTGGCACCTCACCGCCCGCACAAGCCAATGGAGAAGGGGTGAGGTGCACCTGGCTTTGTTGAGAAATGAATGCAGATGTGGCTCCCCCCCTGCATTAGACTGGGTTGCTCACTAGGCTGAACAGTCAGGCTACCGGCCTGCCTCCTGCCCTCCTGTGCCACCGCTCCCCTCCCCACATGCCAATGTCCTGCTGAGCATGTGGCACCAGGCACATCACTGCTACTGCCAGCCACAGGACTGACCCTCAGCATGCACCCTGAGGCATGCACCTGACCCTGACCCTGAGGCACCTGACTCACCCTCAGGCACCCTGACAGGCACCCTGACTGACCCTCAGCATGCACCTGACCCTGAGGCCCAGGACATTAAGGCCCCTGCCTCCAACATTCCGCCCCTCAGGCAACTCTGGCCGGGCTGATGGTTTTACTGAGCCACCTGACTCAGGCACCTGCGCAGGAGTGCCTCCACGACCTGCTGCACCTGACCCAGAGCCACCTGACCTCGGCACATCTGCCCCTCTGGCACCAGCCCTGTTAACCCTCCCTAGACCTACCTGACTGACCTTCAGCTAACTGAGCCTGAGGCCCCTGACTGCTGTTAAGGCCCTGGCCCTGAGACACTTGGCCTGGCCGCCCCTCCCCTGCCCTGGACCTGCCGAGCAGCCAGCATCAAGGACCTGCCAGCCTGCCCCTGACCATGACACACCCCTGCCCCTCAGGCCCCTGCTGCTGAGCCCCTTGACCCTGAGGCTCCTGGCCTGGCTTTCCTGCACAGGAGTGGTTCCACCACCGGCTGCAGCCCGGCGTGCACTTCATCCCCCTAGCCTTTGACCTGTCTGACCTGGTGACTCGCACCAAGACAGTGCTGCTGGAGGCGGGCCATGACAGCAGGCGGCTGCAGCACATGGCAGCAGCAGCCCGGGACACCGTCGCGCAGCATGTGCACGTCATGGCTCAGCTGGACAGCTTCATGTGGAGCGTGCTGCAGGTGGGCGCACCAGAGGGCTGGGTGGGTAGCAGCCAGGGCCTCGGCACCCAGCTAGGGCGTTAAAGTGCTAAAGAGGGTTAGTCCGCACAGGGCAGCGCTGTTTGCTGAGCGGGACCGGCCACGCAGAGGTGAGCGGGCAGGGGCCAAAGGGCAGAGGCAGAGGCGACTGAAGCACAGGCAAAGGCATCAGGTGTGGTGGTCAGGGTTCGTGTGCAGGCCAAGGCGGGTCTCCCTAGCAGGAAGCAAGTGCTAAGCAGGAAGCAAGTCCTTCCCCACCCCAGATGCTGGCCCCCTCCTCATTACCCACTCCACCCCCTGCCTGGCGGTTTCACCCTGCAGGTAAAGCGGCTGGTGGCCTGGCCCACCCCACCACGTGACAGCTGGGCCGGCTCCGGGTGGCAGCTGGTGAAGCTGAAGAGCAGCAGGCATTGGATCTCCTATGGCATGCCCAAGACTGTCAGAGAAGACATCATGCGGGAGTTCTCACACCAGTTTGAGTGACCTCTGCCGGACGTTGTACAAAATCTTGAGTGTTGCTGTAGGCAGGCGTTGTTGCATGTCCCCTTGGGAGAACCTGGGGAAGGGGAAGGCAGGGTCAATGTTGGTGGGAAAAATGTGTGTGTTCATTAGTCCAGAAGGAGCTATAGCCCGTCCCTGGCGGCACTGGAAGCGACGCGGACAAGCGGACCACCGCGGCTGTCACGGCTGACAGTCAGTGGCCGCTTAGAGTGGCTGAAAGATTTAAGCTTCAGGAAGCTATAGCCAGTAACCTAACTAGCAGGACAGTGCGTCCATTGTGAGCCTTTCTTATGGATCACGGTCTGAAGTACGACTGACAGAACTCCTTCTCAAGCAAGCACTCTCATGCAAGCAGTGCGTCAGTTAGGAATCGAATGTGTAACGTTCTACACCAGATGATGGCCAAACTTCCCGCATCGCGTGTAAGCACCTGCGATGCTCATTGCTGCATTATGCGCGCTCGGCCTGCTCGGTTCCCGTTGCCGCAACGCGGACCCGATGATCGGCGCTCCCATCCCCAAAGACTCCTGCTTGCAAGCAGCCCGTAACGAATCTTTGCCCTCTGAGGTGCGTTCGCGGCAAGCTCCAGCCTGACGCCTCACCTCAACCCGGGTCAGGCCGCGAACCCACACCCCACCTAACCCACACCTCGCCCATGTCCGACCCCCTTCCCTGCCCCCTCTCCCTTTCGTTCCTCCCCAGTTGCTGGCCGAGTGGCGCTGGGGGTCCCGGACACTACCCGACATCCACGACCCCATGTGGGGCGTGTCTGATTGGGACCCCGGAGGTGCGTTCAGGCAAGGCAGGGCGAAGGAGAAGGGAGGGGAGTCTGGGAGCGAGGGGTTTGGGCGGTGTGGGGCAGGACAGGGCAGGGGGGGAAGGAGGAGGGAGAGAGGGCTGAGAGAGGGGGGTGGGCAGGGTAGGAAGAGCAGGACGGGACGGGTCTTTTTCCACAGCTCGAAGACTATATCCTGCAGCTGGCAACCCTGGCAGCAGAGGGCCGCGGCAGCTTCATCCCTACCTCCTATTTGCCCTGCTCTTGATCCTGCCCATAACACATGTCTGGCCTTACCTTTGCCTCCACGTCTCCGCACCACCCTACTACCACTCACATTTGAACTCAAACCTCACCCTCCCCTGCCCACATACTTTGAACCACCCGGTTACCTCTGCTCACACTATCCTTCCTCCCTCACACATTTGTTGCTGTTGCTGCTGGTGTCTGCGGTACAGAGCCCCCCCTGAGCGCCCCGCCCTCCCCCTGGCAGGACTGCCGGCCCTTTGTGCTGCGCTACAGAGTGGCAGGGGGCCAGGTGTGGGCGGACCACCAGCACAGCAACCCAGCAAACTACTTCTGGGCATACCAGTAGGTCGCAAGCAGCAGCCACTGGTCAGCGCCATGGTTAGCAGGCCAGTCCACTAGGCGGCTGAAGCAGCAGTTGGGAGGTGGCAGCTGCAGTGACAGCAGGGGCAGCAGCACTTGGGAGGGTAACAAATTCACCACTCACCCCAGTCAATGCAGTGACACAGAAACCACCAACTACCAGACCTCGGCTTTCAGCTGTTGGTTGCGGCCAACTGCTTTCAGGGAGGTGTTCATGGAGCAGCTGCTGGCGTCCATGTGGCTGTACCGGGACTTCCCTGACCCACTGGAGCTGTGGGTCAACTATGCTGACCTGCCGGCAGTGTGCAACAACAAGGTCCCATTCCTGCAGGTCAGGGCACAGGGCCAGGGTGAAGTTGGCAGGGGTGCATGGACTGGGGCAGGGGACAGGGGCAAAGGCAGGGGCAATGTCAGGAAGAAGGAAAGCTGACCTGACCTGCTCACCTGGAAATACGCGTTAGCCGGAACCTGAGTTTGCTACCTCGCCTGACTGCCTGCCCGCAGTATACAGTCATCCACCCTCATCAGCACGCCCCTCCCTTCATCGTCCCCGCTGCTACAATCCCCACAAACACCAGCCAAGGCAGCAGTGGCAGTGGCAGCCACACTCCCCACCGCTCTGCCCTGGCCCTGGCCCCAGCCCCTCCAGGGTGGGAGGTGCTGGGCAGCAGCCCGCTGGCGGTGCAGGACTGGCAGCTGCTGTGGCGCAGCCCTGATGGCCATCCACTGCCCTTGCAGGCGGGGGAGATGCGCACTCGGGGCTTCTCCCTGCCTTCGCCCCATGACTGGGACCGAACCTCACTCTCCCAGGTCACACTCTTTGCCCCCTCCCACTCCTCTCCTCCCCCCTCCCTTCCCCTCCTTATCCTTGCATGAGCTTGCATGCTTGTGCAGAGCCAGCTTCTGCACTACGCCCAGTGTGTGGAGCAACGCAACACCTCAGGCGTGCCAACCTCCTCTCCAACTGATAACAGCAGCAGTGAAAGCAGCAGCAGCAGCAGCAGCAGCAGGAGGGGCCAGCACAGCCACGGGGCAGGGAGGCACGGCCTGAAGCCAGACGCCTGGGCTGCAGCTCACATACCGCGGGTCATATGGCGTGGCAGCACCACCGGTAAGGGAGGGGGGTGGCATGAAGGGACAGGGGGGTAAGACGTGGCAGGTGGGAGGCCACAGCCTATGACCTCGTGGGAGGGGAGGGTGTAGGTCACAATTGGTAGAAAATGACAACAGAAGCGCCTTCCCTGACTCCCTCTTCCCCCACTTTCTGCCCCCTCTCCCTCTTACCTCCTGCCCCATAGGCCCTCCCCTCTCACCTCCCACTTCCCCTACGCCGATACCTTCTCACCTCCCCCTCCCCCTACGCCGATACCTTCTCACCTACCTTCTCCTCCCCCTGCAGGTGCCACCCGAGGCTGGCTGGCCCTGGACCAGGCCCCCTCCCCTATCCCGGACTCCTACCTCGCCCGCGTGCTGACCAACAAGCGCGTGCGCCTGGCCTTGATGGCCCCTGCCTACCCCTGGCTGGACATCGGCATTACCCTGTGGAACGAACCCGTCCTGCACCTAACCAACACTTACAGTGAGAAGGCGTTGAACCGCATGGTGCGCGACACAGTGGCCAAGGGAAAGGTAGATTTGGAGGCCTGGGGGAGGTACGTCGCCAGCCTGAGCATAGACGGCCATGGGAGCCCCTGGCGGCTAGCTCAGCAACTGCTGGGGGGGGCGCCTGTGTTGAAGGTGGAGTCTCCGCTCAAGGTGAGAGAGGGCAAGTACTGCGAGTCCTCGGGCAGCATTAATGGCTGACATAGCTAAGGTCGACTAGAACTGTATGTTAGCTGTGGTCGAGGAAATCGCAGAATGCGGCGATGTAGGTCATGTCGAAGATGCACTACACACCAGCTTTCGCATCGGTGCAGACAACGCGGTCAACAGGCCAAATGACAGCTCAGTCAAATCCAGGTCAAACCTTGGTCACAGTTGACCCGAATTGTTCGCTGCAGCTGCGCCGCGGCCTCATCTCACTACCTTGGCACCGGCCAGGCTGTTGAATCCAGCCCCCTCCGCACTTTGTTGCTTGACAGCGGCGCCTTCCCCCTCTCCGCAACAGATGCGACCCAGCACCAGGCAGCTGCGGGGTAACTCGGAGTGACCACATCAGAAGCGGCATACTTCGCGGAAAGGGCATGGGTGGCGGTTTACTTATCGTAAAAAGGGAAGGGGCAGGGGTGGGGGTAGGCGACGGAATCCTCCCCACAAGCATCGTACTCTCCATGCTAAGCACCCCAAAGCAACCATGGGAAGCCCACTTCTCTCTAAGGCAGTGCCCAGCAACACATGAAACTTTGTTTTGCAAGCTGCAGTCATATAAAACACCTCCTACCTCAGATTTCCCCCTTAACTCAGATCCCAAGCACATGCCGTAAGAGGCCACAGAGAGGTGAGTGCATGCTCATGCACAACACCACTCCCTTGCCTGGTGACGTGGCCTGGAGGCCTCCATATCCACCGCTGCTGATCCTCAGTTTGGGCTAGGCTTGGGGTTAGCTGGACTTAGGGTGACGGAGAGGGATACAGGTGCACAAACAAAGGTGCACATGGGCTTTAAGCACAACGCACATCTTTCACAATCTCGTGTCTGCTCCTTTATGCAGCTGGTCAATGGAGTTCATGGCAGTGCACTCGACAGTAGATGCCTGGCATTGCCAAAGACCACCCAGCACACCTTGCGGTTGAGCGGTCAATGAAAGCCTGCTCTAGCAGACCACACAGAGCGCTCCTTCAGCTACCGTAAGCTCATTGACCTGCTCCCACCACCTACCCTAGCTGAAAGATAGGTGCCTCTGCCCTTCCTCCAGGTTCACCGGACTCTTGACATGGGGGTGATGTCGATTGTCATCATTGGGACTGGGCATCACCCCATGGGTGCCGTGCAGCCTGCTGTCGGTGAGCCCCTGAGTTTTGCTCCTTAGTGCATCCTCCGAGAGCTCCTAGACTTCTAGTGCTGCAGGTGAAGAACTGGCTGGGCATCTTCCACTCCCTGCAGCCTCCCTGCTCCCCACCCCACCTGCTGAAGCTCAGGGAGGGCCTGCCCACCATGCTGCTGCGCAACATGAGCTCTGCCCTGGGCATGGCTAACGGCACCGGCCTGCTGAGCACCAGCTTGCGTCAGCACATCCTCATGGACAGACCTGTCCTGACCCTGCTGTGCAGCCCAGCCCAAGCGGGTATCCAGGCGCGCATCTCTGACCGCTGACGAGTGCTTGGCCTTCACAGTGTGTCCTCTCTTCCTGCTAAAACTGCCAGAGCAATCCAGCCTTTGCCATAACCAGTCTCAGGGTCGGGCCCTTTGAGCATGTGACGTATGAACTAGCACACTCGCGACTCACAACACACTTGCGGAAGACGCGGAGCTAGCTGCTCGGCCTCTGCAGTCATGGTATAGTGACTCGAGTTATTCAAGATTGCATGATCTTATCTCTTGCATACACCACAGATATTCACAAACACAACCAGCCCTAGGGGACACAGCAAACCCTCCCCTTACCCATCCCTTGCCCTGGACCTGCTGAGCAACCACCATCAAGGAACTTCCAGCCTGCCCCTGACCATGACACACCCCTGCCCCTGAGGCCCCTGCTGCTGAGCCCCTTGACCCTGAGGCTCCTGGCCTGGCTGCCTGCGCAGGAGTGGTTCCACCACCGGCTGCAGCCCGGCATGCACTTCATCCCCCTGGCCTTTGACCTGTCTGACCTGGTGACTCGCACCAAGACAGTACTGCTGGAGGCGGGCCATGACAGCAGGCGGCTGCAGCACATGGCAGCAGCAGCGCGGGACACCGTCGCGCAGCATGTGCACGTCATGGCCCAGCTGGACAGCTTCATGTGGAGCGTGCTGCAGGTGGGCACACCAAAGGGGTGGGTGGGTAGCGGCCTGGACCTCAGTACCCAGCCAGGGTGGAGGCAGAGGCTGGTGATGTACAGGCAAAGGTATCAGGTGTGGTGGCCAGGGTCCATGTGTAGGCCAAGGCAGGTTTCTTTACATCAAACAAGTGCAGGGTCAGGATGGCGGTTGTGCCTCACACCTTGCCACCCCTACCCTCTTCACGGCTGTTGCCCCCCTACCCTCACCCACCCCTTGCCTGGCGGTTTCACCCTGCAGGTGAAGCGGCTGGTGGCCTGGCCCACCCCACCACGCGACAGCTGGGCCGGCTCCGGGTGGCAGCTGGTGAAGCTGAAGAGCAGCAGGCATTGGATCTCCTATGGCATGCCCAAGACTGTCAGAGAAGACATCATGCGGGAGTTCTCACACCAGTTTGAGTGACCATTGCCGGACGTTGCACAAAGTCTTGAGTTTGCTGTAGGCAGGCGTTGCTGCATGTCCCCTGGAAGTGGACATGGGGAAGGGGAAGGCAGGGTCAATGTCAGTCACACGCGCTACAATCTTCTAAACATGGCCGTGGCGCCAGCCAGCATGCACGCAGCTGATACTGATACCCAGCCAGCTCGCAACACCTAACCCCTGGAAGTAGCGCGTGGTTGGTTTGCTATTGGCTTCTTGTTCGGAGTAAAAGCGTTCGCACATGGTGGTGGACTCCATGCAATGCATTTTCAACTCTAGGCGATCTCAGCGATGTCCGGTTGATCACCGCGCGTGCATTGCGTAGCACGACGCAAGAATGGGAGATAACCTGCTAGGAAGTCACATCAGCTTGATATCGCAGGCCCAGATTCGATATGAAGGGTGCGCCACGAACTGGGCAGCTTCAAGCAGGAGCACTTCAGTGGAAACCGCACGTAGTCTCATGGCTGAACTCCTGTGTTGCCCGGTCCCTGCAGCATCCTCCAGTTCATTAACATGGAAGAGAGCAGCATCTCGTTACAGAATGGTGGGTCGCAGCTGGGTTCCAGTATCCCAGCTCGACACCGAGCATGAATGCCATTGCTTGCGGCTGCAGTGCGCTCTTTCGGCACTGAGGGCCGACGGATGGACGGGCCTCAGGTGCCTGTTCAAAACGAGGTCTACGAAGCCATCGTCTTTAAGGGTAGGTCAAGGGTAGGGATGCGCAGCGGTCACGGACGCCATGTCTTGTGGCGCCACTGATGACCCATCGCACGCGTTTCGCAGTCGAGGACATTAAGGATCTGACCGTTCTCGACCTGCACCCGAGCCAGCAGATGCCGGAACCAGCCCCTCCTCCCCAGCCCGTCGTGAGTTTAAGTAGCAGTCCTTGACGATGTCGACACCTGACCATGCAGTCCCCCGGCATGGCACGTTCTTTTAGGTGCAAGCGCCTGAGCCATCTGGCTGGAAATCTCAGCCGCCTGCTCAAGCACCCCAGACATATGCACCACTGTATGGTGAGCTAGTTGCAAACAGAAGGCTTGAGTGCAAATTAGGACAATTGTGATGTACAGCTCATAGCAGGGGTCTGTCTTCCGTTCTACAGGTGCAGGAAACAGCCCATGGGGGGCACCGCCTGCTCCTGCAGTCAGCAAGCCACCAGCTCCCTCCTATGCAGAACCCCCTAAGTAAGTGCCTCTGGCATATCAACCCAAGGTCACAGGGTGGATGGCCTTGCTACAGCACACTCAGGACAGCTTCAACAGATCAGCATGGCATGTGTGACAGAGCACATATTTGTGTCAGCAGCAGAGGTGGATTGCACACCCAGTACTGCCATGGCAGTATTGGAGCAACATTGCTCAGCAGGAGCCTTGCTTGAGGCATATCTACATGACCTATTGATCACCTCCTCCTATGTGCCTACCATGTGATCCTACCCTTCGTTTCTCATGTCACCTGCAGCCCAACAGCTGCTTTGTGCTGATGGAATGAGCAGCGCTGGGCTTGCAGCCCACAGCAGCTCGCCTCTGTATGTCTTGCCAGCTAGCCAGCATGTCTTGCATGTGGGGTGCAGCAGGGAAGTAGCTTAACACTGCAGGACCTCAGCCCATGCCACTGGGGACTGGCTTTGTTGCTGGGTGACCCAGAGCACCACCTGCGCGGCTGCCCTGTAGCCTGCTGCCACCACAGCAGTCCACCTGTGGGCACAGCCATGGCATCCACGCTGTGACCCGTTCTCTGCCTGTCAGCAGTCAAGCCTCTGCTGCCCCCCCCACGCAAGGTTCATGCCCCCATCATGTGCTGCAGGCAGCCAGCTGCCCCACCCTCAGCCCCTGCACCAGCCGCTGCACCTACCCCAGCACCCAGCCAGGCTCCCAAACCAGCAGCTCCCAGCGTGGCGCCGGTGATGTCCGTTACTCCTGCCCAGGCTGCAGCCCCCCCAGCCCCACCCTCCTCCTGGGCAGCTGCAGCAGGTGAGGGACACAGGGCGTCATGCTCCAGCAGCAGCTCTGGCTGGCTGGCTGGCTGGTTTGATAGCTGGCTGATTGACTGGCTGGCTGGCTGGCTGGTTGATAGCTGGCTGGCTGGCTGGCTGGCTGGCTGACTGGCTGGCTTAATAGCTGGCTGGCTGGTTGGTAGCTGGCTGGCTGGCTGATAGATTGCCTGTCAGGCTGGCAGCCCCAGCGGGCTGCATGAGCGGGCTGCAAGTGTGATGGAACAGGACGCTGCAGGGTGTTTGGGGTCAGGGGCAAGGGGTTCAGGCAGCTGAGCATGCCACCATGAAGACAGGTGAGGCCAGTTTAGGCAGGCAGGTTGCAAGGCCAAGGTGCATGGGAACATACAGCAACATGGTGTAGACAGTGCTGGCGCTGCACGCCGATTGCAAAACATGTGCCATATGACTAGTCTCAGTGTCTTAATCAGAGCCAGAGTGGAGGTCAGGCAAGAAGCATACACACCACATTAACCCGGCATGCGGTGTGTGCAGCACAGCAGTGCACCGCACCACCGCAGTAGCAGCACACTGATCGTACCAGTAGCAGTTGCTATGGTTGTTTCAACAGTAGTGAGGGGGTGGTTGCGTCTTTGCTCCAGGAGCCACCAGGTGCCACAGGGACGCAGGGCGCTGGCCCAGCTGGCAGGCCAGATCAGGCATCAAGCCCTGTGGGGACGGATGGCGCGGCAGCCCTGTGCACCATGCTGCTGGTGCCGCTGCCCTGCAACCCCTGCCCTCCCTGCCTCTGCACCGCTCCTGACCTGCTTCCCTCACAAGCCCATGACCTACTTCCCTTCCCAGCCATCCCCTTGGGGCCTGCTGTGGCCCCAGGCCCACCCTCCCCTGCTGCTCACTGCTCCCTCACAGGAGCTGGCCCTCGAGGCGGTGTGCCCAATGCTGGCCGTGGCCGTGGGCCAGGCCGAGGCCCCGGCCCCTCCCCTGCCCCTGGCCACGCCCCCTACACCGCACCTGGAGTGCACCGGCCTGCCGGCCCTGCAGCAGGCCCAGGGCACCAGGCTGATGCTGCAGGGGCGCAGGGGGCGCCGCGCCCTGGACCCCCACGGTGAGGGCACTACTGCGGCCTGCTGTGTCACCCATCTTTGCATGCTTGCTGACAAAGAGAGTGTCAAACAATGCTGAAGCGCTGCATGGTGTTGGGCTTTGAGCTTTTGGGCTGTGCAGGTGTCCACCAGTGACCAGGTGCAGGGTGGTAAGCAGGAGCGGGCGCATGGCCTCAAGGCCCCACCACCATGGCCTTCACAGCCCACACCCTTGCATCCTCAGGGTTCCACTACCATGTCCTCAGCGCCACAACCACCATGGTCTTTGGACCCCACCTCCCATGTTTTCAGGGCCCCCACCACCATCGCTGCGCCCACGGTGACGGTTCCTAAAGAAGACTTTGACTTCCAGGCATTCAACGCTAAATTTAAAAAGGATGAGGTGGCCAAGGTAGGTATTGAGCTGGGGTAGGTCCAGAAAGGGGGGCTAGGGGAAGGGGTGGGGGAAGGGGTGTGGTGGGCGGGAGGGTGGCTGGAGCATGAAGTCACAAGGGCGGCGATGAGGTCGGCAGTGAGTGGGGAAGGCCCCTGCTCTTACCTCAGCAGCCACACCCAGGTGTACACAAAGAGTTGCCTGACTCCGGCCACCTTGTTTGGCGTGTTCTCTTCTCTCTTCACCAAGAGCCCCCGTTTTTCTCCCGTGCATCACATTGTTAGGTTATCGCTAGGGTGGTTGCCGGGTCGTGTCATGTCTGCACGCTGTGTGTGGCAAGATCTTTTGGCAAATATCCTTGCGGCCGGATTTAGGCAACTCTCTGTGCACAGGGATGTCCTGCAGGGCTGGGGGGGCTGGGACTGACTCACAGGCATTGGGAGGAGCAGGCTAGGGAGTTGGAAGGAGTGAATAGCGTGACTGATGCTCATGCCTGGGCAGTCATGTTTTTTTGTACTTTTTCTGCAATCAATGTATCCACGTTGTGATGTTTGCAGGCACCGTATGTTTATGCTTGCCATCCTATACCGTGCAAGTCCCCCCTCCCATACCATCCTCTCATGCTGTGCACTGCAGGAGCACACCACCTGCTCTCCACAGGGTGGGCAGGGCTCATCACCGAATGATCCAGACATGATCTAGATTGGTCTTCAAAATGCAAGTGTCAGTCCTGGCCCTTGCACATTGCACAGGAGGCTGAGGAGGTAGTGCGTGATGGCGTGTACAAGAAGGACGACTTCTTTGACATGCTGTCCTGCGAGGCCCTGGGTGGGGGCGGCACAGGTGGGTCCCACCCTGCGGCTGCAGCCAGGCTGCACTGGCGAGCCAGCCCCAGCCCCAGCCCCAGCCCCAGCCCCAGCCCCAGCCAGCCAGCTCAGAGCTGCACACCAGCTCCTGTGGGGCACTGCTGCTGTGATCTCAGTGGTCAGCCGTAGTCAGCCATGCTGGTGGCAGGGCTACGGTCAAGGAGAGCAGCCAGCATGTGGCAACGCTCACTGTGCTGCCCTGTGAATCATGTGCCCTGCCCCTGCCCTGTGGTCCCTGTGATGGTGCATAAGGGCAGGTGCCCTGTGAGCTGTGCACCTGGTCATAAGGAGGGTGCGGCTGTGTTCAGCAGTGCAGGCCAGCAATGCAGGATAAGGGCAGGGACCTGACAGGCACGTGAACCAGGTGCAGTGCAGCCAGCCAGCCAGCCAGCCAGGCTTGCTCAGTGTAGGGTCCTTGCCTGGGGTCTAATGCCCAGCACAGCCACACCAGGCTGATAGCGGAGCGGTGTAAACGAACAACAACAGCAACAAGTACAAGGACAGGGTCAAAGCCAAGAGCCACAGCAGAAGCGAGAGCAGGGGTGGGGGTCAGTGCACAAAGCTGCTGGGGCAATGTGGTGTGTGCAGACTATCGCGGGAAGATGATGGAGCAGAAGAAGATCGACATGGAGACCTTTGGCGGGCTAGGCGCCGTCCGCCATCACAGCAACAGCTACAACAGCCACGGCAGGGGCCGGGGAGGGGTGAGCGTTGGGCCAGGGCCAGCTGGCCGGGGTGCAGGCGCTGCCGGCCCTGGACGTGGCTATGGGTACAGCAATGACCGGGGGCCTGGCAGCACCCCTAGCAATGACCGGCCGTCAGGCTATGGCTACGGCAACAGCAACGACCGCAGCGCAGGCAACAGCTACAGCAACGACCGCAATGGAGGCAGCGGCTATGGCAACGATCGCAATGGGGGCAGCGGCTATGGCCATGACAACAGAGGCAGAGGCAGGGTGAGGCTGCTGTCACACATCAGGCGTTGGTGGCAGCTTGGAATGGTGTAGGGGGCGCTTGCGTGCCTGAGATGCCAGCGTGTGCTGAGACGTTCAACATTCTGCCACCAGCCTGCCGCCATCTTACTGTTGCGTCCCACCTGCCCCTACCCTGGTGCATAGCCTCATGTCTTTGGTGCTCATAGTCTCCTGCACCGCACTGTGTCATGCTGTGCTCCATGTGCTCCATGCTGCATGTGGTGTGATAGGCTCCATGCTGCACTGTGTAGGGCTGAGCTCACACCATGTCTCCCCCATGACTCACACCATGTTCTGCTCTGACCTGCTGGACGGTGTTGTTGCGGGTTGGCGCTGCAGGGGGACGGCTACCGAGGCGCAGCGGGGCCCCGGCCAGCTGGCAGTGGCTCCTACTACTCCACAGGCCCTCAGCAAGGGGGCCGCCGCTCCGACCGCCCTGTAGGAACTGCTCGATAAGCTGATCAACAGCCATTTGACCTCCATCGACCCACTCCGGCTCGATGGGAAGAAGCTTGGTGGTGTGCAATGTCAGGCATTCTGATCACACGCCAGGCGGGCCTGGTGCCGTGTATCGTATCCTTAGCTTGCTGTTGTTGCTTTTGGTCTTGAATCAACCTAGAGATTGCTGGCAGCCAGCACAGCGGCATTGGCACATGGATGCCATGCGTGCTCAAGACTTCAAGCAGACGGGGGGCGTGGTGGTGGTGGTGGTGGTGGTGGTGGTGGTGGTGGGCTGCAGAGCCGGGTGAACAAGTCTTGGGGTACATATCATGGATGCTTTGGCGTCTTCTTGGAGTTTGGATGGTGCTGGTTTGCAACACGGCCTGGGCAGCAAGCTCAGCCATGGGCACTGGCCTACCGTGACACAAGGTGGCAAGATGCATGTTTTGTTGATGCTAGGCTCGTAGTATCGAAACTGACATTTGACAACCAGGTGAGAATCAGGCGGCAATCAGCTTCCTTTTGCTTCTGATACAGTCGATGTATCAAGACTGAGATTGGAGAACAGCAACCAGGCAATATCCAGCTTGTTCCTGCCAACCTTTTAGTGTGCCACCCCACCTAGTATCCAGACGGAACTGTATGCGTCTTCAGGGGTAGCGTGTGAGCTACGCCACGCTGGTTGCAGCGGTATGTTGATCGTTGGCTGTATCGGCTTGTGGGCCTTGAACGGATCAGGCAAAGGTTTGCGGGGCGATGATGGGGTGACCTGCTTAGCCAACGACAATTGCAACCCCTAGCCACAATCCTATGCTTGGTGCTTGTTATAGAGCTACACGTCAATTAGTCAGCAAGACACTGCACGGCTGCACGTGTAGCAGCACGTTGCCGTGCACTGTGCCTAGAAAACGTGTGAACAGAACCATGACTGCATGAGCGGAAGGGAATCGTTTTTGTGCTGTGACCGGAGAGCGTCGTACCCGCGATGCTGGAACACGCAATATTAGCGGTGCTTGTAGCGCTGCTACTGGCGTGCAAGTCGTCTGCTGCACGCCCTCATACCCCCGATGGCCTCGCAGACGTTGTCCACGCGCTTCCCGGCTGGGGCGCCCTGGAGAACGGGCCAGTCCGGATGTATTCGGGGTGCGCGTGTAACCGGGCCCATCGGGCCACCCTAATTAACCCTGACAAACGTGCCCGCACTTCCCCCCCGCAGCCTGCTGCCGCTGACGGCGTCGATGTCGGCATTCTACGCCGTTGTCGAGGCAGAAGAGGAGGAGGGTGAGGGACACCTGCCGCTCATCCTGTTTATGAACGGGTACGAGGCCTTGGGGCCGCCTCGCACACCCATCCCATCGCAGCAGAGCAGAGCAGAGCAGAGCAGAGGAAAGCAGAGAGAGTAGAGTTGTGGCTGTACACAATAGCGTAAACAGGTGTCAGTTGCCAGGTTGCCCCTTATCCCTACTGCAGCAGCGAGTGGGATTTGAGTGTGTGAGGTCACAGCCCTCGCCATGCAGCACCCCTACCCCCCGTACCTACTCTAGCTTTGGGGCCCCCCAGCAGGACCACACCCTTGCCACCCCTTGCCACCCTCACACCCTCACTCCCTCACACCCTCACACCCTCACTCCCTCACACCCTCACACCCTCACACCCTCACTCCCTCACACCCTCATTCCCCCACACCCGCACTCCGTACCCACCACACTGAGGGTATGGGGCCTGCGGGTGGACTGCCTCAGGGGCCCTGGCTGCTCTAGCATCGGCGGAGGCATGTTTGGGGAGATCGGGCCGCTGCGGCCCTCTTCAGCCTGCACCCCAGGTGTGAGTACGCCCAGCCCAACCTGACCATGATCATGAGACTTTTCAGGGCCATGCTAGAAGCGAGGTGTAGCCCCATGGCCCAATGGCTGGCTGGCTGGCAGCTGCCTATATAACCCTCACCCTGCAAGTATAGTGTACAGCACCAGCACAACACCACAGCCCACCCACGCCCACCCCACGCCCACCACCGCCATCCTCAACCCCGCTCCCATCCCCACCTTGATGAACAAAGTGGTCTGACCTCCATATGCCTTGCAGCTAGACACCGTCAGACAAGCCTATTAGGGCTGGTGCTGGGGCCAGTGCAGCCATGACCTTTTTTCAAAGACGCACCCCTCAGGCAACCCACCCGCAGCAGGCCCTGCTGAGTGGTGTGTGGCCAGACTCACCACCCCACCGCCGCCACCACCACCACCACCATTACCAGCATCCCTGGAATGCATGTTGTGCTGCCTGCCCTGCGCTTGGCCCTGCAGGGTCCGGGGTGTCCGGCTGCCTAGGCGGCACTGGCCCGGTGCGCCTGCTGCTCAGCGAGCACCGGTGGAGCAGGTTTGCCCACCTGGTGTTTGCGGACCTGCCGGTGGGCACTGGATGGTCGGTGGCCTGCGATGATGCCGACTATGACGCCGGTGAGTGGCAGGCCTGTTGTATGATGAAGAATGCATGACACCGGTGGGTGGCAGGCTAGGAAGAAGGGAGGAGAGGGTACCTGGAAGCAGCTGACCGCTGTGATGCCGAGGTGAGGGTGAGGGAGGAGAGGGGGGCGGGGTGGGGTGGGGGCGGAGGCCATGGCGGTGTGGTGGCCTGCGACAATGGGGCTTACGATGCGGATGGGTTGAAGTGGGTGGCGTGGGTGGCAGTGGATGTTTATGGCGGGGGGGACGCCGGGCATGGGCAGGGGCAGACAGTTGTTCATCTGTTGTATGCTCTCTGGTACCTGCTGCTGCGCTCAACCTGCTGCCTGATACCAGGGGGGGTAGGGGCAGGGGCAGAGGTTTTGAGGTGGTGTGGGTCCCAGTGTGGGCATACTCCCTCACGGCCATCGCCTTCACCTCTCTTGTGGCCAGGTGGAGGACAGCTGTTGATGGGAGGTCTGCTAGCTGACAGCCTGCCCTCCTCGCCGTACAGCTGCAGCCACCTGGGAATGTTGCAAGCTCCAGCTGCAGCTGCTCCTCCGCCGTCCTCCCGCGCCTAACCTGATGTCTGCTGTGGCAAGGTTCCAGACAGCTGTTCATCTGCTACCTGCTACCATACCCTACCCTACCCGCTGTCCTGGCCTTGCCTGTCTGCAGATGATGAGGGGACCGCTGACCAGGTGTTGCTGTTGCTGCGGTCGCTCCTGATCAGGCACCCTTGGCTGCAAGGAGCGCCCCTGTACCTGGCTGGTAAGTGCCTAAACAGGCCATGCAAATGGGCTCAATGCATGTGTCGATGCATGGAGCAGCAGGATGCCGTTAAGGGTAGTTCAGGGTGGGAAAGAGTCACCATTCTTCCTTCTTCACCAGGAGTGGAATGGTTCACGAGGGCAGGCGGGGTGGGGGGCAGTTGCTACTACGACTATTGTACTCAACAGGGGGTGTATAGGCACACCAGATGTCACACCAGATGTCACACCAAATGTCGCACCAGATGTCACACCAGATGTCACAACCTCCCACCACGACTGCACAAGCTGGCTAGACTGCAGGCTACTGCTGTTGCAGGCGTTTGTACACGTGTGATGTTGTTGCTCTGGTGCTTTTGTTGCTTTGAATCTGCGAAATGTGCATCTTGTGCTGCTCCTCACTGGCATTGTTTCAGGGGCATGCTACATGCAAGCACGCTGGCACATTAAATGTATAACAATACTGAATATAGAAGTGTTGGGGTTGGTGGTGCAGGGGAATCCTACGCTGGGCACTACATCCCTCATGCTGCCCTCAAACTGCAGCAAGCTGCCCAGCCCCAGCCCCAGCTGCAGCCCCAGCCCCAAGCGCTACCCCAGCTGGCAGGTCTGCTGTTGATCAACCCCTGGACAGCTCCAGAGCACGATGAGCAAGGTGGTGATGAGCGGGAGGGAGGGGAGGGAGGGGAGGGAGGGGAGGGAGGGGAGGGAGGGGAGGGAGGGGAGGGAGGGGAGGGAGGGGAGGGAGGGGAGGGAGGGGAGGGAGGGGAGGGAGGGGAGGGAGGGGAGGGAGGGGAGGGATGGATGGTGAGGGAGGGGAGGGCGGGTAAGATGATGGAGCGGGGAGTGGTGGGGTGGGGTGAGGTGAGGAACCCTCAGCTCCTGTGAACCCCAGCACCTTGCCCTGGGGGCCCAGCAGCTGGCTAACCCGGCTATTGCGCTGCTGCTGGCAGGGCAGGTGTGGCGGAGTACGCGTACCACCACGGCCTCATCTCCTCCGCCGCACACCAGTCGCTGCTGGCCAGCTGCAGCGCAGTGGGCAGGGCCAGGGACCCTGAGGCGTACCTGGCAGCAGCTGACCGCTGTGATGCCGAGGTGAGGGTGAGACAAGACAAGGGGGGGGTCAAGGGAGGAGGAGGGGGGGCTGTTTGGGTCCAGTGTGGTCAGGGCAGGCCGACAAGCCCCCTCCACCACCACCTTCACACCCTCACCTTCTTCCCCCACCTACCCCTTCCTCCTCCACCCTCACCCCTTCTAGCCCCCGCCATGATGGAGTAAGCTCTGCACGCTGTGTTGCGCCCGCCGTGTGCCCCGCCCCGCCCCGCCCCACCCTGACTGACCTGCCTGCAGAGCAACCACCTGTTGAACCAGCTGGACGACCTGGACCTGTTCAACATCCTTGGCGGGTTCTGCTACCGCCCGCCCCCCTCCATCATGGCCCACCCCCCTGGGCCAGCCCCCCCGCCAGCAGCAGGGCAGCCGACCCAGGCAGCAGCCTCCACCCAGGCAGCCCAGGCGACCCGGGCAGCAGTCACAGTGGCAGGGCAGCCCATCCAGGCAGAGACCAGGGCGCGCTCAGACCAGGCGTCGCGAGGTGGAGCTGGTTTCCCTGTGGGGTCAGGCCACCAAGCGCCCCGCCTCAGCCCAGCAGGGGGCCTCAACAGGAGTGCCACAGGGCAGCAGGGCCCTGGCCTCCCCCTACCTCATGCTGCCGTCAGGGCCAGGGAGGGCGATAGGAGGGGGGGAGGCAGAGGAGCAGGCAGGCAGGGGTCCCCCCCTCACTCCGTTGCCTCGGGGCAGGGGCAAGAGCAGGGGCAGGGGGAGGGGCAGGGGCAGAGCCCCCCAGCTCGGCCCCCCCTGACCCACCCCCCGGGATTCCTCAGCCTGCCGAGGCAAGGGGCCAGCACAGCCAGCCACCTGCTGGCAGTCAGGGCTGCCCGCCTGGCCCAGCGCCTGACAAGCTCAGGGGGGCAGGGGGGCCCAAGCCTCACCGTGGGCGCCAGCAGCAGCCAGCTGGGGGGGATACAGGCTAGCAGAGGAGGGGGGCAGAGGGAGGTGGCAGGGGAGGGGGAGGTGTGGCAGGGGCGGGCAGCAGGAGGTGGGCAAGGCAGTGCTGGGGCCAGCTGGAGGCGCCTAAGGGATGTGGGGGGGCTGGGGGCGGCCAGGAGGCAGGCCAGCTCCCCGGACCCCTGCCTAGAGCAAGACAGGGTAAGGAGGGGGGAGGGGGGAGGGGGGAGGGGGGAGGGGGGAGGGGGGAGGGGGGAGGGGGGAGGGGGGAGGGGGGAGGGGGGAGGGGGGAGGGGGGAGGGGGGAGGGGGGAGGGGGGAGGGGGGAGGGGGGAGGGGGGAGGGGGGAGGGGGGAGGGGGGAGGGGGGAGGGGGGAGGGGGGAGGGGGGAGGGGGGAGGGGGGAGGGGGGAGGGGGGGAGGGGGGAGGGGGGAGGGGGGAGGGGGGAGGGGGGAGGGGGGAGGGGGGAGGGGGGAGGGGGGAGGGGGGAGGGGGGAGGGGGGAGGGGGGAGGGGGGAGGGGGGAGGGGGGAGGGGGGAGGGGGGAGGGGGGAGGGGGGCCCTATCCTGACTTCTCATGCCATGCTGTCCATTGTGGGCTGTGTCACTGCCTGTGCCCGCAGGCCTGGTACCTAAACCAGCAGTCAGTTCAAGCTGCCCTGCATGCCAACCAAAGCACCTTCAGTCCTGGGCAGCATAGCAGCAGCAGCAGCAGCAGGAGCAGCAGCAGCAGTAATTATCAGAGCAGGAGCCAGAGCATTAGGGATTCTAGCAGCAGCCCAGGCCCTGCTGCCTGCCCTGACCACAGCCAGCCCCTGCCCCTGCCCCTGCCTGGCCCCTGGAGCAGCTGCACCAACAGGCTGTGGTACTGGGACGATGACATCCTGGCCAACATGCTGCCCGCCTGGCAGCAGCTGCTGCTGAATGCTGCCACCAGTGCAGCGCAGGGCCAGGGCCAGGGCCAGGGCCAGGGCCAGGGCCAGGGCCAGGGCCAGGGCCAGGGCCAGGGCCAGGGCCAGGGCCAGGGCCAGGGCCAGGGCCAGCATTCAGACCAGTCCAGACCTGACCAGGTAGGGCAGTCAGGGCAGTCGGGTCAGGGGGGTCAGGGGGGTCAGGGGGGTCAGGGGGGTCAGGGGGGTCAGGGGGGTCAGCCAGCCCTGCGTGTGCTCATCCTGAGTGGCGACCTGGATGCTGTCGTCCCCCTCAGTGGCACCAGGCGCTGGGTAGGGGCCCTGCTGGCAGGGGGGAACCACACCCACACCCCCAACCCCAACCCCACCCCCAGCAGCAGCAGCAGCAGCAGCAGCAGGGGTGTAAGCAGGGGTGGTGTGGGGCGCAGCGCTGGCCAGCCGCCCCGCCCCTCCCCTGACCTGGCCTTGACCCGAGGCTGGCGGGCCTGGCGGCTGCCCCCCACCCACCCCATGCAGAGGCCAGGCATGAGGGGCAGCAGCCCGCCCCACCCTGAAGTGCGCCCCACCCCCACCCCTGCCTCCACTCCAGGCCTGGGTGCAGCGCGGACTGAGGTCGCTGGCTTCATCAGCAACTGGGTGGTGGAGCTGGCTCAAAACCCCACCCCACCCTCTGCACCAGACTCAGCCAGCTCAGACTCAGCCAGCTCAGCCTTTAGTCCAGCGACCTTCAGCTCAGCCACCGCCCCTTCATCCGGTGGGATGCTCAGCAGCAGGGCGGTCAGCGCAACGCAGGCGACTGGGGTGGGGCTGGGGGCTGGGCGCCATGGGGGTGGGGCAGCAGCAGCTGTTCAGTGGGTTGCTGGCCTCCGGGCCGCCTTCAGCCTGGCCACAGTGCGGGGCGCTGGCCACATGGTGCGAGCCTGCCCACACCACACAGCCTACCGCAACCACACCCCTGCTGCTCCTGCTCCTGCTGCCACTGCTGTGCTGCATGGAACCTGCTGCTGCTGCTGCTGCTGCTGCTGCTGCTGCTGCTTGCAACCCCACTGCCACTGCATCTCACCCCTGCCTGCCGGCCTTGGCTGCCAACCCTGGGGCCTGACCCTGCTGCTGGCGCTGCTGCTTCTCCCCCTGGCGGTGGTGCAGGTGCCTTACTATCGGCCAGCAGAGGCCTACTGGATCGCGCACGCCTTCCTGCGTTGTGGCAGCAGCCAGGCCAGCAGCGCAGCAGCAGCAGGCAGTGCAGCGGCCAAGTGGGGGGAGGTGGAGAGGCTGTGCTGAGGCGGTGCCCTCGCTCCCCTCACCCCTCTCAGTGCTACCTGGGGTAGCTGGCAGGCTGCAGCTGGCCACATGGGGGGAGGGGGGAGGAGCCAGGCTGGCCAGGGGGATGTGGTGTGCAAGGTGGTGTGCAGGCCCAGGGGCAAAGACCAGGATGGGGGCAGGGTGGTGCTTGTGGATGAGCACCGCACCAGCCGGGTGAGCTCAGCAATGAATGGCAAGCAGCCCTGTGAGGTGGAGCTGAACACACTCAGTGCCACAAGACCCGCAGGCTGGAAGCCCCCAGCAGGGCAGGTGGAAGAGCGCCTGGTGCGGCCAGCCTGGAGCCAGGAGCGTGGCCATCCAGTGCGGGGCCTGGTGTGGTGCCCGGTAGTGGCCCCCCGCAGGCCCCCACAGCCCCCACGCAGCAGCCAGGCAGCCACACAGCCAGCAGCCTCAGAGCCAGGACCCAGCACTCCCCCTCCAGCCAAGCGCAACAAGCCGGCAGCTGAGCCCACCAAGGGCAGAGGCAAGGCCAAGGGCAAGGCTGCCAAGGCAAAGCCGGCACCACAGCCAGGCAGGTGGCTGGACAGGGACTGCAATGCAGCATTGAACATGCAGCGCATTGGGGAGAGCAGGTGGCGGCCGCTGGAGCTGTGCTACTGGCCAGACCAGGGAGCTCTGCCAGCCAAGGGCAAGGAGTACCCTGGCCTGGGCTACAAGCGGCTGCGAGACAAGCCCCCCAAGGCCCAACAGCAGCAGCCTGCTGAGGCACAGTAGTGTGTGCCCCCCCCCCCACTTTGAGCTGTCATCAGCTTACAATTAGTGCATGTTTTGTCATGCCAGCCCTACATCATAGCCCTCGGGTCAGGCAACAGTGTAGGTGGTAGGCGGGCTCATGTGCCATGTGCACTGGGTTTACTCCACACAGCCCAATAACACTGTTTGAGCCGGATCTAGTTAGTGGCTGCTAGTGGTTGCTAGTGGCTGCTAGTAGGTACTTCTGATCCGGCTCAAATGGAGGCCCTAGTGAGGGACAAGGGGGCTGGCCAGGGGGATGGATTTTTATGTTTCGAGAGAGAGACTGACAACTGAGTGAAAGGTACTGAATTGGGGTGGGTGGGTCGGGTTGGAGGGGAGGTGGGGTGGGGTGGGTGGTGGGGTGGATGGCCCAGGTAAAGCAGCCCCACCAGGGTGGTCACTGGGTGGAGGAGCCAGGCTAGCCTCCCCTGTGTGGTGTGTGGGAGGTAGCAATGAGGGTGGGGGGTGGGGTGGGTGGCTCAGGGTGGTGATAAGCCAAGGCTAGGCAGCTGCAGCAGGCTAGAGGTTGGTAGGTTCCACGGAGGGGCAGGAGGGGTGCAGGAGGGGTGCAGGGTGGCAGTGGCTTGAGGGCCTGGCATGAGGGAAGACCACCTCCAAGGCCTATAGTGTGACCCAGTCCGAGCTGCTGGTCGAGTGAGCAGCCCCACCTGCCTGACGGTGGTTGCTGTGTAGACGTATGACTGCACGGAGTTGGGCCTGAGCTAGGTCCGCCCAATGGTCTGGGTGCTGCACCAAAACTGGCTGTCTTGACTAAAGTAGTGTCTGCCACGAATTGTATGGCTCTGGGCGAACTAATTGTGAACCAGATGTGAACCAGATGCCCCCTCCTGTGCACATAGACATCAAGGTGGCCCTGATGGGGTCAGCCCACTGGTGGTGGGTATGGGGCCACACTGAGACTGGTGCCTTGACAAGGTACTAGTACCTGTGACATTGTGTGTGTGGACTTGGCCTAAGTCTCCCTGGCGAGGGTAGGTGGTAGCGGTAACTGTGGGGGCATGCACAGAGTTGCGCAGCTGGGGGGGGGGGGGGGGGCTCACCCTTCATGATGATGAAGAGAGCTTTCAGCGCTGAAGCCGTAGCGAGGGGGGTGGGGGCGGGGGGGCGGGCGGGCGGGCGGGTGGGTGGGTGCGGCTGGGTGGGTGGGTGGGTGGGTGCGGGTGGGTGGGTGCGGATGGGTGGGTGGGTGGGTTTTCAAAACAAGCTCAATGTGTTAGGTCAGCAAGTCTGTCACCTTTCTCTGTACCTGCCCGATGAGGCTCTGTTGCGCAAGTGGCGGTGATAGCCAATTACAGCAAGACATCTCAAGAAAACAAGATACCAAACCCCTCGCAAAGGGGATGTGTGTGAGTGAGAGCTATAGGGTTAGTTGGAGCTCTTGCTAGTAGTAGACCTGGAGGCACACACACCAGAAGGCTGAGCTGAAGTGGGCATTAGGCACACTGTCCGTAGCCTTTACAACAGCGGTCTCGCAGCCTGTGTTTGATTACATGTTCTACATTACTCATGCTTTGTTTTGGTGTTGCATGAGGGCTGTAGGTTCAAAACTTGCGGGATGTGATGTGGTGGGGATGTGATGTGATGGGGACTGCTGCGTTGTTATGTACTGCTGCAGCTATGAAGTAACAGTAGTTCGCGTCGCACCAATCTCCCCGGTCGAGGAGCAATGGAGCTACGGGAGACGTTTCTTAGCTTAGCAGCGCCGCCCTACTCTGTGCAGGAGCAGGCTGGTGCGTACGAACGGCCGGTGTTTTCACATAGTCTAGTATAGCTGCTCGATCAAAGCTGGCTTGCGCTGCGCCCAGGAAAGTACTGTTTCCGCCTCGAATTGTCGGCGTTGTGGGCATGGCAGCAAGTGCAAGCCGCCTCAAAAGCCTCAGCGTCCGAGGAGGAGAGATGCAACGCGCAGCAGCTGTGCAGCCTGCTGTTGACAGACCCAGAAATGCTCGACGTGCTGCTGGCCCTGCACGACATCCGGGCTGCGCAGCTTGGCTTGTCGTTCCCTCTGCTCCTCACCCGTCAGGGGAGGCCAGGAGATACAGGCAATAAGTGGGACGTGCCCACCACACGTCTGTCCAAATTCTGTCTTGAGAGTGTGCAGATTGGGGAGACAGGCAATGTACGTGTCCAGCCACTGGCTTGCACAGTTGGAGCTTGCCTGGCACAATGCCACCAATGTCTCGCTTGCACCATCTGTTGCTGTGCAGCCTTCTCCTGATCATGTCAATTCCCATGTGTGGCCCAGCCTCTGCTGCATCACCGACATCCTCCTGGCTGTAGTGCAGTCCATTGCCCTGCAGCCCCAGCCAGCCGGACCTGCCCATGCCCCAACCACATCTATGAAGCGCAGCCCAGCGGCACGATCAAACAGCTCCTGCCAGCTGCCCCCTGGGTTTGTGCGCTGCAGTGCTGGCCTGAACCTCAGCTTGAGGCTGGCAACTGGCCAGGCCGTCCAGGCAAGGCAGCAGGTCTCAGCCCACCAGGCAGCCATGGACCGGCTGCACCCCGTGCTGGGGCCCTGGCTGCGAGGGCAGTGCGTGGCGCACAGCCTGCTCCTGGCAGCTGGTCACCCTCAGTGGGAGGCGCAGCGGTCAGAGGCTGTGTGCAACCTGGTGATGCTGGTGGAGACCCTAGCCAGGGACACTGAGCTGAGGCGGTACACTGGCGAGGACATAAAGCCTGTCTCCAACATTACAGGATCAGCAATCATGCAGTTTGGTGAACGGCTTCGGAACATAAAGAACAGCCCCATGACCACGGGCTGGCCTGGGCCATTGCCTACAGCCAGCACCCACTGTAGCGGCAATGGCAGCAGGCAGGGCAGCGGCAGCACGGGGGCAGAGTTGGACTTGCGGGTAGTGAACAGCTACGCCCACATCTGCCACGCCCTCAGCAGCCTGGTACACCAGCAGCCACAGCCCCTGGAGCGCATGAGGCTGGCTAGCACTGTGACCCTAGGTAAGGACAGGCAGCAGTGGAGAGTGGGAAGGTGGGCGGGCGGGCGGGCGGGCGGGCGGGCGGGCGGGCTGGTGGGTGGGCGGGTAGGTGGGCGGGCGGGTGGGTAGGTGGGAGGGAGAAAGGGTGGGCAGGTGGGCGAGCTATGCATAACCCCAGCAAGTAGCTGGCGGCCTGTTGTCAGCGCTTGCTCTGCCCCTCTCTGACTCACTCCCTGACCCTGCTTGACCTGCGTGTTCAATGCAGGGCGGGGTGAGCTGGCGATCAGTCGCTGTATTGACAGCATAGGCGTGGCCACGACACTGCTGTCCAGGGAGTGGTTTGCCCTGAACCGCCTGGGCTTCATCCCCTACAAGTTTCCCAAAGCCAGCTGCAGTGACAGCAGCCCTGACTCAGCGGCCCCAGGAGCCAGCGGCGCCTGCCCCTCCTGCCATAAGCCCAGCTGCCGTCAAGACTGCCTGGGCGCTCTGCTGCCTGTCATGTTCCCAGTCCTGCATCGGGCTGTGACTGTGACCGCTGGCAGTGCAGTGCTGCTGCGCTTCACCCTGTGGGCCACCCTCCACCAGCCCCCTGACAAGAGGTGGATCAGTGCCGTCCACGCCTGCTTCCTCCAGCTGAACAGACTGGGCAACCTCAGCTGCCACCTGCTGACGTGCCTCGACAACAACTTGGTGCTGGGCGGGCAGCAAGGCCAGGCCCTGCGGCGGCTCGACCTCATGGCCTTGACGGCGTCAACCTACTCACAAGTCACGTACCAGAAGCTGGTGGAGCCACAGGCCCTGAAGATGCTGGTGCCAAACCTGGCATGGCCAAAGCACCCAGCAATGCCTACCTTCATGGACCTGGGCTCCTCAGGGAGTTGGGGCCTGGTGTCCTCCCGGTCATGGGACAGCATCTTGGAACGGTGGGCCGAGCAGGGAGCAGCAGGCAGGCAATCGATGCAGGTGTGCTTGGAGGTGGTACGCGCCACTGAGCTGCTGCTGCAGGTAGGCCTGGCTGGCCGAGGGCGTGTGAGGCATGTTGAAGTGCAGCGCATCTTGCTGAGGCAGACCTGCCGGGTACTGTGCCGTGAGCTCTGCCTCGGCAAGGGTGTCGGCCCACGGCATACTTTCTTGCACAAGGTACTCCGTGGCTGCAAAATAGCTCGCCAAAACATGCACCATGTCCCCCCATGCATGACTGCCTTGTTTGCCCAGATGGCCCTATCAGCGCTTCCCTTCCAAGCCCAGCAGGCAACACACTACCACGCATAGGCAGAATGTAAGGAGCTTTACTAGGGGTGGTGTTTTGCGTTTTGTTGATGGAGTTATGTTTCCATGCACATGGCATGGGGCGCCTACCACTTACACTATTGCCTGGGCTCTGTGACAGGGCTACAGTCTAGAGTCGGCATGACAAACATGTGCTAATTGTAAGCTGATAACAGCTCAAAGGGAGGGGGCACACACTACTGTGCCCCAGCAGGCTGCTGCTGCTGCTGCTGCTGCTGCTGCTGCTGGGCCTTGGGTGGCTTGTCTCGCAGCCGCTTTCAGCCCAGGCCTGGGTATTCCTTGCCCCTGGCTGGCAGAACAGCCTAGTCTGGCCACCAGCACAGCTCCAGTGGGCGCCACCTGCTCTCCCCAATGCGCTGCATGTTCAATGCCGTATTGCAGTCCCTGTCTACCCACCTGCCTGGCTGTGGTGCCGGCTTGGCTTTGGCAGCTTTGCCCTTGCCCTTGCCTTTGCCCTTGGTGGGCTGGGTGGGCTCGGCTGCCTGCTCAGCTTTGGTGCGCTTGCTGCGCTTGGCTGGCGGGGGAGTGCTGGGCCCTGGCTCTGAGGCTGCTGGCTGTGTTGCCTGCTGGCTGCTGCATGGGGCCTGTGGGGGCTGTCCCTACCAGCCATACCCACACACTTCTTTCTTCTTGCAGAGAAACATGCCATCGCATGCTTCCCCTACTACTGCATGCCAATGGCCATATCTTTGCCTGAGGCCACGCTGGACCACCTGTATGAGGACACCTCCCAGCTGTCCACCTGCCGTGTTGCTTGCAGTCCTTGGAGTGTGTGTGCTCCGTGTGGGCCTACATCCTCACCGTCGTCAGCCCCAGCCAGCAGGAGGCCATCAGGAAGGAAGACAGGTCCGACTCTGAGGAGTGGTGCCTCGTGGCGATGCGCATGCTGGTGCTCAGCGTCCAGCTGCTGCAGGACACAGCCGTGGTGGGCCCTGCTGGCCTGACTGCCAAGCCTGCTAGCTGGCTGCCGCCCGGGCAGCAGCTCATCAGAGGGTGGTGTGCACGGCTGGCTTCCAGGGTGTGCCAGGTAGCTGACATGACCAAGCTGCTCACTTCTCCCACCTCAGGGTTCAACATCTCAAGGGGAGGGGTGTGTCTCGGCGCCCTGGTGCAGCATGACCCCATGGAGTCGGATGCAGAGGACGCCCTGGCCTTGCTCATCGTCACCCTGGGCCTGGCCGTGCCCCTGATCACTGTGTTGAAGCTGGTAGATGACGCTGACGACGAGGTCGCAGAAGCACTGGATGAGCTGTGGCAGCTGCTGAGCCAAGTGCCAGCACACCAGGTGCAGGGGTGGAGGGCCACTGTGCAAGGCACCGCCAGTGAGGACCTCCTGCAGCAGGCCCTGGCGGCAGCAGATCTCAAGCTGACGCTGCCTCACCTCACAGCGGTGGCCCCCAAGGGCAAGGTGGCGACAGCAGGTAGGGCAGCAGCAGCAGTTGCGGCAGCAGCAAAGGCCGAGCAGGACCGGGAGAACAAGCACAGGCTAGCGGAGCTCATAGCAGGCATGGGGAAATGCCTGGCTCTGGATGCCCAGGAAGAGGAAGGGGACTAATAAGATGCGAAGCAGTACAGGTGCTGACGTATCGGTATGCGCACACAGTTGTTCTTTGTTTTTTGTTGTCGCTCTGGAAACGCTGATCCGCCAGCCTGGTATGGTTGCTTAACGGTATGGCTGCTCAAAGTACCTTTGCCTGCATGGTGGGAGTTTCAAAAAATGCAGGTGCCCCACCCGCTGCTGCGCCTAGTATGGAACCAGCGGCGTAACCAGCCAGTGCGGGGCCCGATGTGCTGCCCGGTACTGGTCTTACATCACATCAGCTGATACCACACATCCTGCCACAGCCCCCTTGTCCCTCACTAGGGCCTCCATTTGAGCCGGATCAGAAGTACCTACCAGCAGCCACTAGCAACCACTAGCAGCCACTAACTAGATCCGGCTCAAACAGTGTTATTGGGCTGTGTGGAGTAAACCCAGTGCACATGGCACATGAGCTCGCCTACCATCTACACTATTGCCTGACCCGAGGGCTATGATGTAGAGTTGGCATGACAAAACATGCACTAATTGTAAGCTGATGACAGCTTCAAGTGGGGGGGGGCACACACTACTGTGCCCCAGCAGGCTGCTGCTGCTGGGCCTTGGGGGGCTTGTCTCGCAGCCGCTTGTAGCCCAGGCCAGGGCACTCCTTGCCCTTGGCTGGCAGAGCTCCCTGGTCTGGCCAGCAGCACAGCTCCAGCGGCCGCCACCTGCTCTCCCCAATCCGCTGCATGTTCAATGCTGCATTGCAGTCCCTGTCCAGCCCTTGCCCTTGGTGGGCTCAGCTGCCCCTGGCTCAGCCTTGGTGCGCTTGCTGCGCTTCGCTGGCTGGGGAGTGCTGGGCCCTGGCTCTGAGGATGCTGGCTGTGTGGCTGCTTGGCCGCTGCGTGGGGCCTGTGGGGGCCTGCGGGGGGCCACTACCGGGCACCACACCAGGCCCCGCACTGGCTGGCCACGCTCCTGGCTCCAGGCTGGGCGCACCAGGCGCTGTTCCACCTGCCCTGCTGGTGGCTTCCAGCCTGCGGGTCTTGTGGCACTGAGTGTGTTCAGCTCCACCTCACAGGGCTGCCACAGTCCCCAGGCAGTCCCACAGCCATAAACTCCAGAGCCTGGAACCCCATTTCCCTGCCAGCCAACCGCAGCAAACGCAGCAAGGCTGAGCAGGCAGCCGAGCCCGTCCAGCCCACCAAGGGCAAAAGCAGGGCTGCTCAGCTCAGGCCACTTGGCACCGCAGCCAGGCTGGTGGGTAGACAGGGGCTGCAATGCAGCGCCGACCATATAGCGCATTAGGAAGAGCTAGTGGCGCCCGCTGGAGCTGTGCGGGCGGCCCCCTCTTTGTTGGCAAGCTGGCGCTAGTGGATAGATTCCTGCACCACCCGGGTCAGCCGGGCACACAGCAGAGCACAGCACAAAGATGATTGCAGGCAGAGAGTTCTCGACTCGAAAGCCTTGACTCGACTCGAAAGAGTCTTTCGGTCAGGCGACCCCAAATTTCAAAAGATGGCTGGAAATGATCGGAAACCGACCCCCGGTAATCAAAACGACGCCGCGTCTCAGCCACGTGGTTTCTATTTATGATTCGCACATCCCTGGATAGAGGACTCTGTCAGCTATGCGGTGCAGCTTGTAACATTAAATATTGTGCAATGTGTTGAGTGCTAAGGCGGCTCAAATCTTGACATTCAAATGCATGCCAGTTTTGCTCATGCGGGCCTCGCCGCGACCGACCGCCGCGACCGACGTGGCCCAGTAGCCTCTGCAAACAGTCAGGGACAGTCGCCGCAGTCAAAACAATGCACATGGCACGTCAAACCGATGTAACGACGCCCCTCCACCCATGCTCGGAAGTATACAACGCTGCTGCATTGCTTGACCGCTTCGTGAGTAGTACCTACTACCTGGCCACTCTGTGAGGCCACACAAGGTGTGTAGGCCATTGCTACGTCACCTTGCTCGACTTGTTGGGTCCGGTCCCTCCCGCCCGCCCTCCGCTTGCGTGTCGAGCTGGTGTCCAGCTCCGCCCTGACCCCTGACCCCTGCTGCTCAGCTGGAGGGGTGGGCAGCCCAGGGGCAGCACCAGCACCAGCTGCCTGCTGCTGCCAGGGGGGTGCAGCAGGAGGGGGGGGCAGGTCAGGGGCAGCACCAGCACCAGCTGCCTGCTGCTGCCAGGGGGGTGCAGCAGGAGGGGGGGGCAGCCCAGGGGCAGCACCAGCAGCAGCCGCCTGCTGCTGCCAGGGGGGTGCAGCACGAGGGGTGGGCAGGTCAGGGGCAGCACCAGCAGCAGCCGCCTGCTGCTGCCAGGGGGGTGCAGCACGAGGGGTGGGCAGCCCAGGGGCAGCACCAGCAGCAGCCGCCTGCTGCTGCCAGGGGGGTGCAGCACGAGGGGTGGGCAGCCCAGGGGCAGCACCAACACCAGCTGCCTGCTGCTGCCAGGGGGGTGCAGCACGAGGGGTGGGCAGCCCAGGGGCAGCACCAGCACCAGCTGCCTGCTGCTGCCAGGGGGGTGCAGCAGGAGGGGGGGGCAGGTCAGGGGCAGCACCAGCACCAGCTGCCTGCTGCTGCCAGGGGGGTGCAGCAGGAGGGGGGGGCAGCCCAGGGGCAGCACCAGCAGCAGCCGCCTGCTGCTGCCAGGGGGGTGCAGCACGAGGGGGGGGCAGGTCAGGGGCGGCACCAGCACCGGCACCTGTTGCTGCCTCCAGCTCATCGCCATGCAGGGCGGCTACTGTGTTGCAGATATGGGCCATGACAAGACCCTTCAGCTTGGGCTTCAGCCACCCCTTCATAAGCTCCTGCTGGTGGAAGCGAAGGTAAGCTTGCAGCTCCCTGACAGATAGCTTCTCAGCCTCCTCGACAGTGGTGTGGATGTAGTCGCGCCCATCATAGGTCAGAGCATATGCTGCAGACAGTCTATGCTGCCCCTCATGGTCCCCCACATCAACCACCACCTGTCCCACTCTATGAGTTGCTGCTGCTGCTTTCATCTCCGCCTTTGCTATCCGTCGGGCCATAGCTGCTGCTGCCTCCTCACGCCGCACTTCCTTGCGTAGCTCTGGCAGCCGCTGTGGCAGACTCGTTATCCTCAAGGTCGTGCATTTTGGCAGCAAGGACCTCCTCAATGGCTTGATGCAATTCAGCCTCAGTCATCAGCAGCTCATTCTCGGCCTGCACCTCTTGGGCAATGTCATTCGCCCTCCTTGCTGCAGCTTTTAGGCCGCTAGGGCAGTGCAGATAACCAGCTCTTGGTGAATTATTCAGGGCATGAAGGTGGGCATCCCGCCGGCTGCGCCCCATTGGGGTGGGCTGGAGTTGCTAAGGGCGGGACAAGGAGGGAGGGGGAGGTGGGTGGAGGGGGGGGCTGGGATTGGGAGGGGGTAGCAGGGGTGGGAGGGCAGTGAGGGGGCTGGGAGGGGGTGGGAGGGGGGGTGGAGTGCGGGGCTGAGGTTGGGAGGGGGTGGCAGGGGTGGGAGGGCAGTGAGGGGGCTGGGAGGGGGTGGGAGGGGGTGATAGGGGGGGTTGGAGGGCCGGGCTGGGGTTGGGAGGGGGTGAGCGGAGGTAGGAAGGCGATGCTGGGCTGGGGAGGGGGGGGGGGCTGCAATGGGCAGGGTCGGATGGGCTAATCATTCCTGCAAGGCAAAGTCGGGTCACGCCAATGTCATTTCAAGCAGGCCTGATCAACTAATTGCCATGCTTTCTTCTCCAGCAGTTGTGGCGTTGAGTAAGGAACAGAGTTATGTAGCGAAAAACTGGAAAGTCACAGTGGTCAGCTCACAACATGCCATTTTGTTAATGAGGGTCCCTTTTCCTGTGTGACTAGCGAGAGAGAGACGCACATTTCCCGCATTTGCAGCAATGTCGCTACATCACATGCCCAGCGATGGCCCTCCAACACCGCCTGCACCAACAAAAGGCTCGCGGAGCGAGCCTGGCGGGCTGTAATGTGATTGTACTTCCGGCTCGATGCCAAGCGCAGTTCGCTCATTGGTGCCTCTACTCACCACTAGACCAATCGATAGTGAGCAGCTGAGGTGTGTCCGCGCTCGCTTGCGCCGGCATGGACTCTGATGCAAGGATTAACGCGCCGCTTGCCAGTAGATGCGGAGTAATTTGCAGGTGCCAATGCAACAAACGCTATCGCAATCGGTTCACTTTGTAGCAAGTACTTGCATGAAGATTACCAACCAATGTTGGGACCACTCGTGCAAATTAAGGCCTGGCTGGCTTGAAAAGCCTGAGAGTTGGGGTCTGAAACTTGGTATGTGGGCTGCTATGACCTACGGGATGACAAGACTCTCTTGGGCCAAAGTGTAATTCTCACTCGGTGTCGAGTTGCTGGGCCAGGTGTGGGGCTGAGACCCTGATTTTGGCTAAGGGAGTTGGCACCGTGTGACCAAAGTGACTTTCCATTATATGTGAGTATGAGCGATTGTAGAGGGTGGTTACAGCTGCCCAACCTAGTAAGTGGCATGCAAAACGTCCAAGCCAGTGATGAGCTATGGCCCGTGTCCTAGGACCCTGCGCCGGGTCCTAGCGTCACCATGGTCGCAGGACCCGGTGCAGGGTCCTGGCGACCCTGTGCAGGGTCCTACTGACAAGACCTTGTTAGGCATCCTTACGGCCTTGTGTGCCAGGACCCTGTTGGGCTTCCTGCAGACCCTGTTCTTGGTCCTGCAGACCCTGTTTGGCCTCTTTCCAACCCTTGGTGCCAGGACCCTGTGCAGGGTCCTACGACCATGATGACCCTAGGACCCTGTGCCGGGTCCTACTGACCCTGTGCAGGGTCTTGGAAACCCTGTGCAGGGTCCTGCTGACCCTGTGTGCCAGGACCCTGTGCAGGGTCCTACGACCATGGTGACCCTAGGACCCTGTGCAGGGTCCTGAAAACCCTGTGCAGGGTCCTGCTGACCCTGTGTGCCAGGACCCTGTGCAGGGTCCTATGACCATGGTGACCCTAGGACCCTATGCCGGGTCCTGAAAACCCTGTGCAGGGTCCTGCTGACCCTGTGTGCCAGGACCCTGTGCAGGGTCCTACCGACCGTGCTCATTGATTCATATCATCTTAGACTTGACCATTAAGTTACACAGTACAGCCAAGCCCTAACAACGAAGCCAACATGTTACAAAATAAATCGGCAGCATGGAGGCTGCATGAAGTTCTCGCAAAGGAACTGCGAAGGAAGCAAAGGCATCGCGCAAGAATTAGGAGTGCCCCGCCAAGCTGGCAATAACAGCCAGGAGCGGCCAGGAGCAGCCAACAGGGCCGGCAACATCTCTCACCACCAGGGGCGATGATGTAGATGCTAGCCACGAACACACCGTAGCCACTAGCCAGCCAGCCATTTACCCAGCAACCGCACAACATCAGCGATTAGCCACAAAAGGTAGCGGACAACAACACAGGCGGACACGACGCAGTCATCAACAGCCAGGAGCGGCATAGCGGTTGCAGCCAGGAGCAGCCAGCAGCTAGGAGCATATCATAGCCAAAAGCTTAGCTGCGAGCCTGCCAGGAAAGGTGCGACGTGAGGGAAAGGTCATAGCGAAGATCATCGACAAATGCAAAGAATGTGCTTCTCATGTGGCTCGGGTTGCTTGCAGGTGGAATGCCAAGAACTCAAGATAAGAACAACATGGCACAATGAAGACAATAAAGACCATACCCCTATGCCAGGTAAGTGCCTTCGTCATGCAACACATGACAGCCAGCTTGCCATGATGTTATGCCAGCCTCAATGTAAGCACGTTCCTTGCTTGCTGCAGGTCTGATGCCTACACTCCTGCCCTTGCCTCCTTCCCACTTCCCTACCCTGTGCCACCACCACCACCACGTCTCCCTACCCCGCACTTCCCCCTCCCCCTAACCTCCCTACCCTACCCTACCCAGTAGCCAGGAGACCCACCCCCTCCCTATCCTACCTTGCAACCTGGAACCATCCCCTCCACCTCCACCTTCCCCTCTCCCACTCCCACTCCCACTCCCCCATCAACAAAGGTACGCCCACCACTGCCACCCCTATCTCTTGCCCAACGCCGGGAGGAACCACTCAGGTAAGAAGCTTAGTATGCTCTAGTCCCACTCACAAACCTAATGAGCGGCGAGCCCCCACCTAATGTGTTTGTGACCCCTTGTTTGCTGCAGGTCCTCCCCTCCCCTACTCCCTACTCCCTCCCCTCTCCTCCCCTGCAGCCATGAGCAGTAAGCAAGAGCAGCAGCCAAGAGCAGCAGATAGGAGGCGCTTGGAGCGGCAGCCAGGACTTCAGGTGAGTGCACATGCTCTGGTGGTGTCAGCCTACCCAGCCCAGTTCTGGTCATGCATGTCCTTATTCATCTGCGTGTTGGCTGATGTTTGCTTGCAGTTGTTGACAGCTGGAGCATGACAGGTGTAGCATAGCTTGGTGATTCCAAGCAAGGCGGTAGCGGCGTCACATGGAGCATAACTGTAAGTGGCCAGTCCCTGCACATGAGTTGTCCCCAACGCCAAGCCTAATTGCAAGGATGCCTCTTGCTGCCGCAGGTCTGATGGTCACACTGCTGCCCCTTGCCCCCTTCTCCCTTCCCTGCCCCATCCCACCACCACCACTTCCGAGTCTGCCACCTACCTACCCTCCTCCCCTCCCCTGTCCTTCCCCCCACCCCATGGCACCCAGCAGCCCTTGGCGTAACAGCTTGGAGCGGGCAGCCTGGAGCGGGCAACCTGGAGCCAAGCCTAGACCAGCCCAGCCTAACCTAGCCTAGCCTAGCCCAGCCCAGCCCAGCCCAGCCCAGCCTAGCCTAGCCTAGCCCAGCCTAGCCCAACCTGATTTGGTGCCATGGGGCATAGGCAGCAAGGCAAAGTGCTTAAGGTGATAAGTGATAAGGTGTTAGCCCACAGCAAGGAGGTGCAGCCAGTCCTTGTGGTTGTGCACATGGCATAAGTGGTGTGTAAGGCATGAGTCGCTGTGTTGTTGCTGTAGTGATGTTGTGTTGTGTTGTTGTGTGGTGTTGTCACCTTGCATCAATGCATGTGCTTAGCATCAGCAATACATGTCGTTTGTAGTGGTGTTGCGAGGTGTTCGGGCGTCGTTGCATACGTTGTGTAGTGGTGCTGCGAGGTATTCAGGCGACGGTGCATACATTTTGCAGTGGTGTTGCGTGGTGTTGCAAGGTGTATGGACGTAACGACTTGTACTCTGCAGAACCTGTGCGAGGTGTTTGAGCAAGGTGTGCGAGGTGTTTGTGGAAGGTGATTTAGCGTTGAGACGTGTCTTATGTAGGTCCTTTGCGACGTGTTGCGAGGTGTTGCGACGTTAAGACAAAACGTTAAAACAAGGTAAAATGGTCAGTAGGACCCTGTAAAATGGTCGGCAGGACCCTGCACAGGGTCACCAGGACCCTGCACAGGGTCACCAGGACCCTGCACAGGGTCACAGGACCCTGTGAAATGGTCAGTAGGACCCTGTAAAATGGTCGGCAGGACCCTGCACAGGGTCACCAGGACCCTGCACAGGGTCACCAGGACCCTGCGCAGGGTCACAGGACCCTGTAAAATGGTCAGTAGGACCCTGTAAAATGGTCGGCAGGACCCTGCACAGGGTCGGCAAGACCCTGCGCAGGGTTGCAGGACCCTGCAAATGGTCGGCAGGACCCTGCAAATGAGGTCAGTAGGACCCTGCGCAGGGTCGCTAGGACCCTGCGCAGGGTCACAGGACCCTGCAAATGGTCGTCAGGACCCTGCAAATGGCCGATGCGCTAGGACCCTGCGCAGGGTCGGCAGGACCCTGCGCAGGGTCGGCAGGACCCTGCGCAGGGTTTTTTCGGATTTCAAATGGTTATAACATCGCATCAACATTGAGTTTTTCAATGACAACAACGGCGATGAGTCGGCCTTTCCTGGGGCTATCTGCGGTATGCCTCCCGGGAGAAATGATGTGTGTGACTTCCGGCCTTAATCGGCGCGAGTGACATCCTGACTTTCGGAAAGGAAGTCAGGGTCAAGATCAAGGATCTCAAACCTGATCGCACGGGCTGTTGCTCGGCAAGACACAATTATACCCGATACAGGGAACATTGCCAGATAAACACCTCGCTAAGTGCTCTAGATGAGTGCTCTAGATGAGTGCCTTCGTGTTTGATTTCCATGAGTGGTGTGAGAGGGTTGACCTCTTCGTGCTGACCTTTTCGCGCTGTTCATGCCTATGCGCACTTACAGATCAAGACAGTCGAATATTGACTGGGCGGAACAATGTAGGTTGGCAATCCTCGACGACTCGAACCGGAACACCAAACTTCTACTCCACCCCACACCCGTACGCGCAGTTGTGATACGTGTGCACAGCGGAGATGCGCGAGGCTCTAGAGCGCTTAGCTGCGCCCCCGTACACTGACCAAGAAAAACCCGGTGCGTAGTCAAGTGTCCATGGCCTGCGCACACGTCCTCTAGTGAATTGAGCTTATGGCGCACTACTAGTGTGTGCTACTGCAGCAAGCTATGTCGGTCGCCTCGAGTTGATGGCGACGTGGGCTTGGCAGATAGTCAAGGCTGCCTCTAAGTCCTCAGCAACCGCGGAGGACATTTACAAAGCACAGGGGCTTTGCAGCCTGCTGCTGACAGACCCTGAAGCCCTGGACATACTGCTGGCCCTGCATGACATCCGGGCAGCGCAGCTTATGTTGCCATTTTCTCCCAAGGCCACCAAGCCGCGGAGAGCAGCCGTACCTTGCAGCAAGTGGGAAGTGCCAGCTGTGCGCATGTTCAGGTTCTGCAGGGATAGTCTGCTGGCCAGAGGCACCATCGAGGTAGGCAGTGTAGTAGCCATGTGTGCTTGTATGCTCATTTCCCCTACTCATTGCCCCTATTCATTGCTGTGCAGGTTGATGCAGAATTTGTAATGACTGCAGCATGGCCCAGCTTGTGCCGCATCACCGACATTTTGGTGGCTGTGGTGCAGTCCATTCCCCTGCGCCTGCCTCCAACTCTACTACAGGACCAGACAGCCAGCCAGCCACCTCTCTCAGACGCAGCTGCTCAGGCCAGCCCACCAGTGCAGCCCACCAGCCCCTGCCGGCTGGCCCCTGGGTTTGTGCGCTGCAGTGCCGGCCTGAACTTCAGCTTGTGCCTGGCAGCTGCCTACGTCCTTGAAGCCAGGATGGTGGACCACGCCCACCTGGCAGCCATGGACCGGCTGCACCCCGTGCTGGGGCCCTGGCTGCGAGGGCAGTGCGTGGCGCACAGCCTGCTCCTGGCAGCTGGTCACCCGCAGTGGGAAGCGCAGCGGTCAGAGGCTGTGTGCAACCTGCTGACCCTGGTGCGGACCCTAGCCCTTGATGTTGATAAGTGGGACTACACAGGAGAAGACATCTGCGAACCTGTCTCCTGCAAAGGGCCAGGCCAAGCTAAGCGTTTGCTCAACAGCCTGCTCAGCAGCCCCATGACCACAGGCTGGCCAGGGCCGCTGCCAGCAGCCCAAGTGGCAGAGCAGCTACTAACCCAGGTCAGCAAAAGCAGTGGCATGGGCGGCAAGGGCAATCAGAATGGCAGCAGGCGCACGAAAAGCAGTAAGGGCAGCGCCAGTGGCAGCAGGCAGATCGGTGGCAGCACAGGGGCACCGCTTGACTTGAGGGTGGTGAACAGCTACGCCCACATCTGCCACGCCCTCAGCAGCCTGGTGCTGCAGCAGCCACAGCCCCTGGAGCGCATGAAGCTGTTCAGCGCCACCACCCCAGGTGAGGCCAGGGAGGATCAGGGCAGCAGTGGTGAGGCCTGCCTGTGGTGAGGCGAGGCGGGATGAGAGCGGCAGTGTAGAGGGGAGGCCGGGCAGCATGCGGACAGAGGAAGTAGAAGCCTGCATGAGGCCATTGCCAGGGCCGGAGAAGCTTGTCAGTGCATTGCATCAGAGGAGTGCTGCCAGGTGCCAAGTTAGTACATTCAAGTCTGGTGCCGCTGCTGCTGCCGCTGCACCAAGCTGAAAAGATGCAGACCCAGTTGCTGAACACCCAGCTGAGAAGTTGCATTATTGCAAATGCTGTTGCGCAACTTGCTGAGCATGCAATGCTCTGACAAGCTGCCTTGTGCCCTACTCTGCGCTGGTGGTGCTGCTGCTGCTGCTGCTGCTGATGAGGAAGATGCAACCAGTACCTGCTTTGCTGCATACACTCACTGGTACTGTGCACTAGAGAATACTGGTAGCTGCTGTAGGTGACAGCTCTGTGCATCAATGTGCACAGGACCAAATGCCACAGCGAGTGTAGTCCTACTCAATCACAACATCATTCTATCGTTTGTTGTGCCCATCTGCAGGTCAGGGCACCCCAACACCTGGCCACTGCATTGAATGCCTCTTTGTGGTCCGGGCCATGATGCTGAGGGAGCACCGCATTGGGAGGAATCTAAAGGCTCTGCCATTCACCTCCTCTGCCACTGGCAGTTACCCAGGCAGCTCAACCTCTACCCGCCCTCGCCGCCCCTGCAACTGTTGCCTCACTCCTGGTTGCCAGGGGGACTGCAGTGATGCCCTGCTGCCCGCCGTGCTCCCCATGCTGCACCGGGCTGTGACCGTGGCCAGTGGTAGTGCAGTGCTGCTGCGACTACTCCTTTGGGTCGCCACGCAGCAGGCACCAGATGCGGATTGCATTGAGGGCATCCATGAGTGTGAGACCCAGCTCAGTGACCTGACTGCTCGCTGCTGCAAGCTGCTGGGCAACATGCACCGACATCAGCTGGCACGCTGCTTGTCAAGCCCGCAAGCAAGCAGTGTGGCAAGCATCCACCCTCATCCACCACCAGCAGCAGCGCTGCGTCTGGCCCTGCAGCGCCTGAGCCTGGACGCCATGTTTTCAACAGCCTACAGCTACACCACAATGTTGCTGGTGGAGGAGCCTGATGCACTCACAGATTCAGTGCCAGAGCTTGCCTGGCCAAAGCAGCCAGTGCTGCACATGATGCTGGGCATGAGGTCCAGGCCTAGGGAGGGTGTGGAGTTTGGCGCGATGAAGTTCTTTGAAGGCATGCTGGACGAGGGGCTGGCTGTGGGCAGGCGTGGGCCACAGGCGGCCCTAGGGGTGCTGCGCAGCACTGAGGCGATGGTGCAGGTGAGATGGGTGCACAGGGTCAGGTGCACAGCACGCAACCCTCACCTCCATTCGTGCAGCTTTGTGGGAAGGCTTGGTACCATGATGCTTGAGTATGGCTATGCATGGTGCTCATCACATTGACTGATTACGTGCCTCTACCGCTGAATCTGTCAGTAAATGCTAGTATTCTGACTGCTATTTTTCTATGGCGAATCAATATCCAATAGAAGGAAAGGAGGAGTGGAGCTCAGGACTTCATGACCAATTGACTTTGAGCTTTGGGAACCAATAAACACTTTGATTTTGCGGGGGTCTGGGAACTAAAGGAGTTTACTGTACTATCATGTCATACACTATTGTTGCTATTACTTGCTATGACTACTGTTATACTATTTCCCCTTGCTCCAGTCTTGCTCCCATGGGTGGATGCTCTGCTCTCAGTGCTCTCAGCTCGACCGCCTGTCAGCTGTTTAGAGGGTCTTTCGCAGCCTGACCTGCTCGTTTTGCCCATTTTGACCTGCTCATCTTGCTATATGCCGGGGTAAAGGGTTAGGGTTAGGGTCTGTCAAGGGAAGTCTGGTCTGCGCCCAGGGTGTCATACCCCCACTGGCTGGAGCCAGCTGGCAGGTCAGCCAGCTGCTGCCTTGCCTCCCCCTGCAGTGTTCACAGCCTGTTCACACGCTGCAGCTGGGCCACGCTGCCACACACAGCCAAGGACAACCGGCTGCCGCTGACCGTCTCAACTGCGTGCAGCTACCTCACTAGGTCTACGTGGCCCAGCTGACATGGTGGCTGACACAGCCAGGGACAACCAGCCGTCACTGATTACCACAACTGCATGCAGCCACCCCACGGGTCTGTGTGACCCAGGGAACCTTGTGGCTGAACCTGACACCCACCCTTAATGACAGCTAGCTGAGCTTACCTAAGCGTACTTCAGCTAGCTACACACAGGGTAGGGTACTGCTCACGCTTACGCAGCATCATAGAACCCTTACACTGTAGCCCTCCCACGCACGCTGCATGGACGCCTTGCACCTACACTACCTGGTGGATTTACCTACACCACCTGACCCTGCACCACACCCTGCCCCGCATCCTGCACCGCACCCTGCACCACACCTGCATCTACACCACCTGACCCTGTGTCAGGATTCTAGGATGGACGTGACTGGCAGGCACTAGTACAAGCTGCTGACAGGTCTAAGACGGCCATCTAGGGGTGATATTGCCAGCATGCTGACTGAGTGATTGTGTGGTGCATGCAGGCTTTTGAGGTGAACTTGGCAGTTCGAGTTTACAGGCTTGAGAACGGAATCTACATGGACCATGATTCTGACGTGGAGTATGTCTCCGACTGTGATGATGACTCTTGTAAGACTGAGGACGAGGATGACGAAATGGATGACGACTGTGGGAGTGGAGGAGGCGGCAAGGCAGCCGCCTGGTGCCTACTGCCTCTACGCCTGCTGGTGCTCAGCACCCAGCTGCTGCAGGACCCAGCCGTGGTGGGGCCCGCTGGCCTGGCTGCCAAACCTGCTGCCTGGCTGCCACCCGGGCAGCAGCTGATCAAGGACTGGTGTGAACGGTTAGATGAGGCAGCTGCTGATTTTGCAGAACGAATGAGCCTGCAGTACCACCCCAAAGCCGGCCTGGCCTTGTCCCGGGCGGTGTTCATTCTCCCAGCCCTGGTGCAGCACCCCCCTATGGAGCCTGATGCAGAGCAAGCCCTGGCCTCGCTGATGCTCACCCTGGGCCTTGCCATCCCGCTGCTCATGGTGCTGAGGCTCAAGGGCACCTCAAGGAAGCGCAGCCCCAAGCTGCGAGCAGCACTGAAGCAGCTGAAGGAGCTGCTCAGCCAGGTTCCAGCACACCAGGTGCAGGGGTGGATGGACATTTTGGCAGATTCTGAGGCTGCAAGCCTGCTCTTCGACGTGCTGGTTGATGCGGCGCATGACCTGTGTGTGCCTCACCTGGCAGCGGCGGAGATCAGAGAGGAGGGCGAGGCAGCAGAGGGAGGCGCAGAAGTGAGTTGCGATGAAGCCCGCCAGGCCCAGCAAAGCCTGGTGGAGCTGATGGCATGCTTGGGGTTGTGTCTGAACTGCACTGACCATCATGATTAGCTCAGCATGCTGACATCATGCAGTAGCTGGGAGTGTGTAATGTGGTTTGTAAAGTTAGTAATTATGTGACGCTCTCCTCAAGCACCCTCCTCCTCCTCCTCCTCCTCCTCCTCCTCCTCCTCCTCCTCTGACTGCCCTGTCTTGTTTGGCTATTACACAGCATGATGGTTTTGGGTCTGCTGGCAGCATCCATGGCAGCTGAGACCTCTGTGCCAGTGGTCTGTCTCAGGTCTGGTAGTCCCCGGCAGGGTGGGCAGCCTCACACACAGGCTTTGGCAACCTTAGACACCACGCTGGACAGCAATGCACAGCAAGCATGAAGCTTCACAGCAGTCACTGGGTATCTGTGGCCATATGCACAATGGGGATGGGGACATGGGCACTTTGGGCGGTGTTGAGTGCGTGACATGGCATTCAAGTTGTTTGTTTTGGCTTTTTAGGTGTGTAAACGTCACCCTCTTTTGCACCCCCATTGAGCTGCTTGGTCGTGCTGCAATGTTCAGCATCATCGACCACCCCAGCAACACAACTGGAGACACACCTGATTCTGCTTTTGCGTTGGTACGTCTTGCCCGCTGAGCTGATGGTGAGTGTGCTGACACTCACGCTCCACACAACGACTTCTCGCCATTGTTGGGGTGCTCGCAGCTTGGGGTGCAAGCGTGAGGGTCAGGGCGGGCATGCAGGGAAGCCATGTTGCAAGCCACCCTCATCCCATCGACAAGAGGGTGTGTAATGCAATGCTTCATGCAGCTCACAGCAGCAGCCATTCGCTCGCGGGTTCACTGCTGGTTTTCTGTTAGTTGGGGACACCTGACTCAAAGCCTGGACCCAGTGCTCCCCCGCCAGCCAACTGCAGCAAGCGCACCAAGGGCAGGGCAGAGGCAAGGCATAAGGGAGAGCAAGTGGCGCCCATCCCTATTGGTAAGCAGGTGTTAGTGAATAGTTTCCTGCACCACCCAAGTCGGCGATGCGTAGGGCGCCAGAGTTTCTGACGGTGTTTACAACTTTAAAACTTTACTGTTTACTTGCTTGCATGCACAGATCCACTCTGAAAAAACTGCCCCTCCATCGTCATGACAACAGCGTAACCTAGAACACACTCTCTGCAAAAAAACGCATTCTTCACCGCAAGTGCCCAACACGAACCTCTCAACACCAATTGAGGGCAGTCACCCGCTGCCGTGTTGCCATGAATGATATATTTCACACAGGCGCAGTCGGCTGTTCACCTCAGCAACCACCCATCACGCAGCTCTGAATAACCTCAAAACACACGGGTCCATGACCAAGGCACCTCCACAAATGGTCCATGACCAAGGCACCTCCACAAATGTGCATCGCATAGAGAAGCAAGCGATGTGCAGCAACATGCCAAGCAGTTTGCCGATTTCCGTCCTCGTCAACCTGTATGCAATATAAAGTACAAACTACAATCCAGACGGTGAGCAAGGCCCGGGCCACGCCCCTTCACCAATACTACAGCTCTGCACACCACTGACCCTCAGGCCCCAGCCTCCCTGGCAGTCTTTAACCCCTTGCCACCCAAAGCTGCCCCTTGAGCTGGACCCCCTCAATCGCCCAAGAGCACACCATGCCAGTCACCGCCGAGCAGCCTGCCCAGGGCAGCTGGCAAGCACGCTGTCATCACCATCATCCTGGCATGCCTACTTGGCGCTGGGCGGCTGCCACTGTGCACATGATGCCCGCAATGCCACCACTGGCACTGTCAGTCCCTCAACTCACCCGCCCCAGCTCCTTCTGGCACCACCAACCCACCAAGCCAGCCAGCCACTCACCCACCAAGCCAGCTACTGAGCCAGCCAGCCAGCCAGCCAGCCAGCCAGCCAGCCAGCCAGGCTTCTGCTTTCACACCACAGCCTCACCCACCCTCTCCACCCTCCAACTCTGCCTCACACAGCTCCACTGCGTGCCCTTCACGCTGCCCTCTCCCTACTGGCGGTTGGGGTGTGCCGCCGCCCCCATCATGCTGGATGTGGAGGCAGCAGCCGTCACCATGGGCCCGGCCACCTGCTGCTGACCGCCAGGGTTGCTGTTGGCCGGCCAGCCTGCTGAAACGGACCCTCCCCTGGACCCATTGCTGCTGCTGCCGTTGCCACTGCTGCTGCTGCCACCTCCCACAGACCTTGACTTGGCGTACCCAGGGGCGGTGGGCGGTGCTGCCGTGGGGTCCGAGGCCCCAGCCTCCGCCAGCTTCCCCCCGACTGCAGCCAGCACCGGCTGTGGTGCCCCTGCCGCACTGACAGCTTGGCGTGCCTGGTCGAAGCTGGTGACTGGGGGCGGTTGGGGTGGCAGCTCGCTGGGGTGGTACTCGTGGTCCAGCCCACTGCCATACTCCCAGGTGTCGAACAGGCGGCGCAGCCAGAAGCTGGAGCGGCTGCGGCCCTTGCTGCTGGTCAGGGGAACCCCAGACAGGGGCGGGCGGGTGCCGGCTGGGAGGACATTGCGCTCCACACCGGCAGCCTCCCGCACTGCCTTGCGCAAGGGGGTCAGCAGCCAGTGCATGGCGGTGTAGGTGAACAGGGCGAGGTAGTGCACAAACCAACCGCCCAGCGTGTTGGGGCCGACCTGGGTGGGGCAGGCACAGGGCGGGGTTGTAGGGGGGCCAAGGGGCTGGGCAGCAGGGGTGATGCGGCAGGACAAGGGTGTGGGGAGTGAGGCAGGGTGGGTGCACAGCAGCAAAGGATATGGAAGCAGGGTGTGGGGCTATGAGGGCAACCTGGGCAGGAAACAAGGTGAGGGTTATGTGCCCTTCACAGGGGCATTTCCTGCACACTTGCTGCCGCTCCCTTACGCTGCTGCCCTTCCTGCCCTGCTGCTGCTTGTGTCACTCCCTCCTGATGCTGCCCCTCCCGCCCTTGCTGCTGCTCCTGCTGCTCCCTTGCTGCTGCTGCGGCTGCTGCTGCCCCTTCCTGCTGCTGACCATCTAATCTCAAGAGCTGGCCGTACAGCGCCCAGCTCCTGCTGCTGCTGCTACCTGACTGCTTGTCATGTAGCCTGCTGCTCCTGCAAGGGTGGCCCTCACCTGGAGGAGGACTCTGGAGATGGCCAGGGGGTTGGCGAACATCATGCCCGTCATGCTCAGGGTCAAAGGCAGGAACTGCAGGGCAGGGTGGCAGCAGCAGCAGGGGCAGCAGCGATACATGCTGTGGCTCTGTCTGCAGGCTCAGAACTAATAGCCATTGAAGCCGCATTACCCTTAACAGCTCTTGGCAGCACCTGGCCTGTCAGCCAACTCGAATCGTTGCTTGGTGCGCATGGCATGCCAGCCCAGTTGTTGTGGCCTGGCCCATCCTGCTCAGCTTGTCTAGCCAAAATGAGTGCTTGCATGTTTGCATGTCGCTTGAGGCTAGTCACAACAAGAGCTTCTTTTTGGATGCTTGATTTGCATGGCAACACATATTTCCATTTTTTCTCTTAGTTCGCATGGCATGCGAGGCTAATCGCTGTGGCCTGAACCACTCTGCCCAGCTCCCCTAGGCCCCTGCTGCCACTCCTGCTGCTCCTGCTCCTGGCCTGGCCCACCCTGACCTGGCCTGGTGCCTCAGGCAGCTGCCACAGCCTCCCTGACCTGGATGGTGTCCTGCAGGAAGGGGCGCAGCACTTTGTCTCCAAGCACCTTCATCACACCAAAGTTGCACGCCAGCACCTGGAGCAGCGCACACAGGGGGCAGGCACATGTCAGCAGGCAGGCAGGCGGGAAGCAGGTGGTTGGTCGAGCGAGCAGGCAGCCAGCACCATACACTTCTCCTTGTGAGACTTGGCCGGCGTGAGCAGTCCAATGAGCATGCATACCAGCCATAAGGCGCAGGCAAGCTATGCCCACCTGGTTCACATGGTCGCTAGGGAACTGGAACCAGGGCTGAGGGGCAGGCGCACGGCTTTCTGTGCGGCTCAGCCGGGTGGGCTGTGCTCCTGCTGCCCCTGCCACCGCCACCCCTGAACTGCTGCTGCTGCTGCCGTTGGAGCTGGAGGGGGGTGCTGGCTGTGGCATTGCTGGGTTGCTGGACCGAGCAGTGGCGGTGCTGGAGGAGTGGGCGGGCAGGGCAGGGGCAGCGCCTGGAGTAAGGGAGTTGGGCAGGGAGCCGGGTCTGGGCAGGGCCAGCTGGCCCACCCCCACGGACATGGAGCGCTGGAACAACCACGATGCTGCCAGGGAGGGCTGGTAGGGGTGGAGGCAGGCAAGCTCTGACCTGAAGGCCAAGGGAGGAGAGGGGAAGCAGAGAGGGGTGACAGGGAAGGGATTGGGAGGGGGAGGGGGAGAGGGGCAAGGGTATGCACGGGAGGGGAGAAGGATGCAGCGCCTCACCACTGTTCCCCACTCTCGACTGCCCTGTCCCTACAGCTGTGCGCTGTCTAAACAGCTTACTCCAGCACCTAGAGCTGCTGCACCTTTGGATACCCTTACCCTTGCCCTGTCCTTTAACTACATAATAGTTCACTGCATGCCAGATGCAGCGCGTCCATCACTGTCACGTTCCGCTGCCCTGTCCCTACAGCTCCACGGCATTTGACCGTCCCACTCTAGCTGCCCCTCCTAAGCTGCCGCACTCACTGCCCGCCTCACCCTTGCACTGCCTTCATCTGTCCCTGCCTGTTCGCCCGCCAAGCATACATCCCGGCTCCTGCTGCCCATCATCAGCTCATTTCCGGCACCCTATGCTGCCGCACATTCTGAACCCCTTGCCCTCATACTGCCCTGATGCTGTGCCTGCCTGTCCTGCCTGTCAAGCACGAGGTCCGGCTTCTGCTGCCCATCATCATGTCCCAGCCAGCCCATGGCTCTCGTCTGTTCCATCAGGGCATGCTGGACCTGCTGCCCTGCCCCAGGCTTGCCCCACCAGCTTGCCCCACCTTGACAGGGCCCCGCAGCGCAAGGCGTCATCCAGCCCCTCAGTGAGGCGGGTGAGGTGGCGCAGCATAGCGCCAAAGCCGCCAAACGACAGGGGACTCTGGGTGGCACTGGCGTCCCCCACCTGGACACCCACAACCATGATGGTGACAGGCAGCGGGGCAGGGCAGGGCAGGGCAGGGCAGGGCAAGGCAGGGCAGGGCAGGGCAGGGCAGGGCAGGGCAGGGCAGGGCAGGGCAGGGCAGGGCAGGGCAGGGCAGGGCAGGGCAGGGCAGGGCAGGGCAGGGCAGGGCAGGGCAGGGCAGGGCAGGGCAGGGCAGGGCAGGGCAGGGCAGGGCAGGAAACAACTTGTGGTTGCACCACTCTCAAGCAACGGTTGCAGGCAGCCAACAGCAACCAACTGCACAGCCCCAGCCAAGACATGGGCAGGTCACACAGACTATCAATGTGAGATCAGGGTAATGTACACTTTGCTGGGAGTGTGACCGGGCTGGCAGTCACACCTGAATGATGTGATCCCACTGGGGCTGCAGTGGCCCATTATTCCAGCAAGGGAAGCCACCAAACAGGACACGCTTGAAGCGCAGGTCATGAGCAGAGATGCCCTGGTAGGCATGGAGACCCTCAAAGTACCTGGAGCCAAAGCAGGCAACACGGCTGAAGCTGGCAACACAAGCTGAGCGGGTGTGGCTCATTGGTGCAGAACCAGTGCACCCCCCACAAGCTGGAAAGTAAGGGCTAGAGCACAGCTGGTGCCCCTCACACTCGCAACCCCCCTGCCTCCCCCTCTGCCGGCCCTCCTGCCTGCCTGGGGCCCTGCCTGCCCTGGGTTTGAGGCGATTGTGGTGGAGTGCTAGGCAGCAGCTAGCATGAGGAGGTTCCCATGCTAAGCCTGGCCACTGCATCTTCGGCACATGCTGAGGTCGTGGGTTCGTATCTAGGGCAATGCAGAAATGCGCTCTGGGGGTGGAGGAGCGAACTCATGGGGGCGAAGTTGGCCCTGTCACGCAGGCTGATGCTTTGCGTGTGTTCTTTTCTTTCCTGGCCTTCATCCTGGCCTCGGCACTATTTTTCCCTGCGCTGAGGCCCACCCCCTGCTGAGGGCCCCCCCCTGCCCCATGCCCCCTGCCCCCGCCCCCGTGCCCCCCTGCCCCTGCCCCACCTATCCAGTAGGGCTTCAAAGGAAGGGCGCTGCGGCTCAGCGTCAGAGTAGGCAAACATGTAGGTGGTGCGGGCCGCCCCCCCCTCAGCAGGGAAAGCCTCCCAAAACATCTGAACCCAGCAGGCAGGCATGGCAAGCTTGGCAGCAAGCAGGCATGGCTGAAAGCAAGCATGGTAGAAAGCAGGCATGGCAGTAAGCAAGCATGGCAGGATAAGAGGCAGGCAGGATGGCAGGCAGGCAGGATGAGAGGCACTGCAGGCATGGCCGGCATGGCTGGCATGACAGGCAAGCTGAGTGGCAGGCTGTGCAGGAAGTGACAGCAAGGATGAGTACTCATTGCCCTCAACCTTCTCTAGCCTCAACACTGAGCTCAGTCACTGAGTCAATGAATCTTGTACCGCCCCTGGCTGCTGCCCAGCTGCCCCTACCTGGATGTCATCGCGTGCGTTGTCAATCGTGTACAGCAGGTCGCCAAAGCTGTTGTTCTGTGTGGGGAAGCCTGCGCAGGCAAGCAACGGGGCGGCATCACCTCCTCATCACACCTGCGTGCTGCATGAGCCTGGTGTGAGCTAAGGGGGAGAGCTGGCAGCAGCCTCTTCAAGTTGCCATACCCTGACCTTGCCCTGATCAACACATATGTGGCATGTGTGTCAGTCATGCTTTCATCCACCCCTGCTTTCATCACTGCTCATCCACCCTCACCCTCGCTGAATCTGCCTGGGTCAAGACTTCACAGGAGGGCACAGCATGTGGCTGTAGCAGCACACAAGCCCAGCCTGGCCCCCTGGCCCCCTAGCCCACACATCACACCCACGCTCACTCCCCCTGCGCACACCATCTGCTGCAGCTGCCTCCTACTCATGGTGAGTGGGGTCTGTTGGCCAGCCCCACAGCACAGCACAGCACAGCACAGCACAGGATCAAGATAGCACAGGATCAAGATAGCACAGGATCAAGATAGCTGTGCAGGATCAGAGATGGCTGGCACAGGGCCTCCTCTACCCTACCCTACCCTACCCCACCCTCACCAACCCTTGCTGCCCAGGGCCCCCAGCCAGGGCCCCTTGCTCCACCTTTTCCCGCACCTTCAGCGCAAGACCCCACCACCAGACACATGCCGTCTGGCTTTGAACGACCTCGCATCTGCGCCAGTTCAAGTGTATCACAGCATGTCAGAGTGAGCAGGAGTGTGAGAGACCCAGCAGCTGCACCAGCATGGTGTCCATGTCCACTTCATGCCTCAGCCTAACCTTCGCAGGGACTCAGTGCAATGCCAGCTGCTGCTGTGTCTGCTGGTAAGACTGATTCTGTGCCAGCTTACTAAGAACCATCGCGGCCCACTACTTGCAAAGGCACCATTTAGGTACACAACTAGACCAGGCACCTCGCCCAAACTCTATTAGAGAATACTGACCACATCAGATTGCACTGTGTATTGTGCACCTGGACGAACTGAAAAAAAGAACAGTTGCCAGGACCTTGCCCCACCGGGTGGACAAGAGGTCAGCTGCTTATGAGTCCCAGGCCTGCTCTTCACCTCCATGCACAGTCATATGCTGCGCTGGGTTAGCACAAAGGCTTCAGCTGAGTGCCACAGGCCAGGCAGCCTACCCTGAGCCCCCACCCAGCCCTGCCCTGCACCCAGCCCTCCTCCCACCTGCTTAACGATGTCACTGTAATGCCCCATGCAGTCCATCAGCAGCCGACAGCGCAGCAGCTTCCTGCCTGGCCGCAGCCCCAACCCCTCCAGGGTCTCGTACTCCCCCCCATCCATGCTGCTCATGCTGGCGGTGGCTGAGTAAACCTTGCCGTTGCTCACATCCCCCCCAGCTGCTGCACTGCCGTTGCCATTGCCATTGCTGCTGCTGGCGGGAGAAATGTCAAGGGAGGAGGTGGAGGCTGAGCTGAGGCTGTCTGGTGGGGTGAAGGGCGCGAGGTTGTTGGAGCTGTTGGCACCCAGGCCGTTAGGTCTGTTGACGTCAGCCAGGCTGAGGGGGGCGCTGCTCTGCCCTACCGCATGCACGTTCAAGGTCAGGCGCACGCCGCTGCCCGGCATGACTTCCGCACTCTTGAAGCTTACATTCTCCATCAGCACCCCGCCTGCCTCAACAAACTGAGGGTAGCGATGGGACAGGGGGCAAGAGGGCAGGCAGGAGCGCGGCAGCAGGGTGAGGCGAGGCAGCTTGGCAGGTTGCCAAGCTGGATGACACTGGCCAGCTTTTCAGTGCTAACACACTTGCACATGATGTCATTCCCATTCGAAAGGGACACCAAAGCTCTGGATACACGCCAAGCTCTGAATGAACAGCTCTTCCTGTCTAACCGCTTGAGTGTCAACTCCCACATGGAGCTGGTCACACTGCTGGTCACACTGCTGGTCACACCGCTGATCACACTGCTGGTTACTGCCTACCTTTTCCTTGACCAGGTCCAGCAGCTTGCGGGGAGACACACCCAGGTTGAGGCAGTCATTGACCCAGATGGGTTCACCCCCTGCAAAGCCCACCCGCACTGGGTTGAACTCGCTGGCAATGCAGCTGGACAGCTCCTCGGCTGTCAGCAGCCCTGCCCGGGTCAGCGCCTGCGGCACAGCAGTCAGGGGGCACTTCACTCGCCTTCAAACGCCACACGCGCTGGCGAGGAGTCAAGCCAGTTTCAGTGAGGTGCTGGCCATACTGGTGGCAGCTGGTGGTCATTCGTTGCGCAGATAGCAACAGGAGTCTGTCAAGGTGACAGGGGCACTAGGGTGCCATAGGAACCTCCTTTCCCACCCACCTACAAGCCCACCAACACCTGCCATCCCGCCCGCCCTACTCGTCCAGCCCCCTGCTGGCCAGCCAAGCTGCTGCCTGTTCATGCTGCTCATGTACACTTATGCCTCCTACACTAGGGGCACTGACCGCCAGCTCTCCTCGGCTGATGTTCCACTCCTGTGTTCGGCCCTGGATAAGCCGTTTGTCTACCACAGCCACCTGCGCAGCCGATTTCCGCAGCACATGCATTGCGCCGAGGATTAGCGGGACAGCACTGCAGATCAACAGGCTGGCCGCGTCACACCATGCAGTCAGGGTCAGCATCGCACAGCATGGGCATACGGATAGTCAATGAACAAGCCACTGAGGTCTATGGCTCCAACGCTATGTTGGTCAGCTGTACAAGGCCAGGCGCAAACAAAGCATGGCTGCACCAGCAGGCAGCTGACCCCTTCATGCAAGGCTTATCTGCTGATGGACTGGCCACTGCCTGCAGCCACAGGGCCAGTGTTGGCTTCAGAGAACGAATGGCTGCAAATGACATTCTGATGAGCTGCCTTGATTGCGTCCTGCATTGTGCTCATGAGTTTTGGCGACTTCTGCTTCAGTAAACCGCACATGCTACAATGTGTGGCCTCACACTGGTGGCCCACCTTATGTCCTCTGCGTTGCAGGGTTGCAGCCAGCATGAGGCCCAGGGTACCTCCACACACTACCACATCAAAGTCCACTGCGGGGCAGGGGCAGGGGCAGGGACAGGGCTGCTTGTGTCTTGAACACCACTTTCAGCAATGTCCGGGTAGCCAGTAGTTGGGGCGTTGCGTCCCTACCATGCTCCAGCCGTGCCCCAGGCTGTGCAACACGCACAACCGTCGGACCCTTGCGATTGGGCTCGTGCTTTGACGCCTTCAGCGTCTGCATTGCCGCGATAGCATCGTAGGGCTGGAGGGCACTTTGTGTGTGCACCACAGGTCACAAGCAACCGGGCCTAGCACGCACCTTCCAATATGCCTCAGTGACATTCAAGAAGGCTAGCGGGTCGCCCTCAAGCTGCGAAGCTTGCTGGGTTAAGATGTCTCGCGCGATGCCCTGCATTTCCACTCTGCGCCGGCTGCTACCCAGTTGCGACTCGAACTTGATAGCGCCATTTGTCCTAGTGGCGTTAGAAACCTTACGAAAACGACAGGACAGGGTAGTCTGTGACAGCATTGCACGGCTACGTTTCTATGCTGCCAGGTGGCTATGCTGGGGTGCCAAGGCACTGGAAGAATGCAGACGCTAGGTTTCTTAAATCGAGCCGGAGGATGCTGCAACTCGTGGTGATCCCACAGCTCCGTGCGACGATTGATACCCTGCGGCCTGTGGAAACTGTGACGTCAAACGAAACCATGCTACAAAAGCCATGCTGATACCAGCAACTCTCAACTCTATCCCGTCGTTACATTCAGTGGATGAGTATAACATGCTCAAACATATCATCCCCGCCGGAGCAGTAACTCGTCAGGCTTGCAAGTATCTAATAATTCCTACCACCATTACCACCATCACCCCGGTTACTTGTTGTGATAAAGAGCCGACAAGCACGCATCGAAGCATGACATGAGGGACCTCATTCTAAGTCGTGCCTGGCAGTCTTGCTGCGCACTTCCTGCTGCATTGCCTGTTTCCACCCGCACCGACTCCTTGGTGGCTGGAGCTGTGAGGTGCGGCAGCTGCAGCTTCAGGGCAGCTGCAACCAGTGCATGATTGAGGATGGCTTCGCCGCATGTGCCATCCACAGCCTCCAGCCACCCTTGCACCTGGTGTGCAGGCACTTGGCTCAGCAGCACCCTTAACTCCTCCAGTGCTGCTGCCAGTTGGCTGTCAGGGCGAATGTCATCCTCTCCCACCAGCTTCAGCACAGTGATCAGCGGCATGGCAAAGCCCAGGGTGACGAGGAGTAAGGCCAGGGCCCGCTCCGCAGCAGGCTGCATGGGAACATGGTCCACCAGGGCGCTGAGGACATGCATCTCACTGGACATGACGAAGCCACAATGGGGGACATCCACCAACCCTGCCCTGTCAGCCATTTGGCAAACCCTGTTGGCCAGACGAGTGCACCACCCCTTGACCAGCTGCTGCCCCGGTGGCAGCCAGGCAGCAGGCTTGGCAGCCAGGCCAGCCGGGCCCACCACGGCTGGGTCCTGCAGCAGCTGGGTGCTGAGGGCCACCAAGTGCACAGGCGCCCTGCACCACACCTCCAACACATCATGGCCTTCTTCACTGTTGGCATTGGCATTGGCGTGCTTCAATGTTGAACACATATCTTCAATGAACTGCAGGCATCCCGCCACATCAATCATGACATCATCACCCCATGACACAGGGCAGGGGTGCTGAGCACACAAGCATGGAGCCTGACGGCATGAGACCACAATACACTACACTAGACTAGAGCGATGCGCACATGTGCATGCCAGTCTGGATATGCCAGTGACACACATGAGCTGGTCAAAGGGCTAGCTGCCTTGTCCCTCTGTTCGAATGTCAAAAGTCATACTCAAGGCATCCCTCCCTGCACAAGACGTGTGTTTCTCTCCACCTTGCAATCTGCCTGTACTTGTGCTTGTGGCTACCGTATGCGTACCGTATGGGTTGATTAGGAAAGTCTAAGGAGCAGCACATTGCCCACAACCCCAAACCATGCAGGAGATGGCCTGTCTGAGGGAGAGTGCTGGAGAGTGAGGAGGACAAATCAACAGCAAGCAAGCTTATGAGCTCTGCCCCGCAGCATGCAGTGTAACGCACCTGCAGGAACAATTCTGTGGTAGTCAGCACATCCAGGGTGCCAGCAGCAGCCAGCCTGTTGGCTGCTCCTGGCCAAGCCCACTTTTGAAGTGGGATGTACAGCTTCGTGAAAGCAGCAGGCAGCATGTTCCACTGGAACAGCGCATCCGCTCCTGCCCAGGCGTGGATTGGGTGCTGCGGCCAGGCAATGCCCGGGCCATAGGCCCCCATGGCCCCATGGTGTGTGATCTGCATCAGGGTCGTGTTTGCATGGGCAGCTGCACCCGCGGCTTGCACACTCAAGCGCAAGAGTGCGCAGCCTGCTGCTGAATCGAGACTCTGCAGCGTGGAAAGCAAGCTGGCCAAGACAAAAACCAGTATAATGAATTGGTCTGTGAAAGCCAGCACAGAGGTAGCCAGAGTGGTGTCTAGGGGCTGGTGGAGGGTGGCCCACAGGGTAAGGCGCAGCAGCACTGCACTGCCACTGGTCACGGTCACGGCCCGGTGGATCAAAGGGAGCATGAAGGGGAGTCGAACATCCAAGCAGTCTTGCTGGGGGCTCAGGCTCTGCCAAAAGCTGCAGGCGCAATCCATGCCCTTTATGGCTTTTTCTACGCTGCTTGCATTGGATAGGCTGTTTAGGGGCTTAGGCTGTTGCGCGCTGTGGCAGGGCACCAGTCGCTGCAGACTGCTGGCCTCCCTGGCCAGCAGGGCGCTGCCCACATCCAGGGCCCTGATGAAGCAGGTGAGCTTAGGCTCCTTGGCAGCTGTACACAGCAAACATGACAAGGTGCAAGCTGTGTACAGCGACACACGCGGGGCACAACAACAGGAGCAGTACCTCACCTCAGGCCCTGCCCTCTTGTCTTGCATACCATGCATACCATGCATACCTTGTCATGGCAGATGCTGCCTGGCAATTGTTCTGCATGGTGCATGCTGCAGTGACCTTATGAAGCTCTAGAACCGTAAGTCACTTCATAATATCAATTATGAAAATTGCCACTTTTAAGGTCACCTTAAAGATACTTTTAAAGTCACTTGGCTAAACGAAGGCGAAAGGGCTGAAGCTGCAATGAACCCCCCCACTTGAAGCTGTCATCAGCTTACAAATAGTGCATGTTTTGTCATGCCAACTCTACATCATAGCCCTCGGGTCAGGCAATAGTGTAGGTGGTAGGCTCAACACTCCACACAGCCCAATAACACTATTTTAGCCGGAGCTAGTTAGTGGCTGCTAGTGGCTGCTAGTTCCGGCTAAAATGGAGGCCCTAGTGAGGGACAAGGGGGCTGAAGCTGCAATGAACCTGAACCTGCAATGCAATGAGGCAGTGGCCCTTTGAGCTGTGCTGGTGGCCTGACATCACGGCAAGATGCTGCCCAAAACCGTACTAGCGAATGAGCAAGCAGCTGCTCACCCCCAGCCAAGGCTAGCAACGCTGCTAGGTTGTGAAGCAGGCTTAAAATGGGAAAAACAATCAGCTTCTATCAATAAGGGTAGCACAGCTTTGCGCAGGAATCACAAAACGGAGTGCAGCTTGTTGTGATGGCTTGCTGGCCACCCCTCCTCCATTATCACCAATAAGGTCACCACTGCCACCACTACCACCACTGCTGCCCTGATCCTGCCCGGCCTCACCTGGGGAGGTGGTGCTAAACAGCTTCATGCGCTCCAGGGGCTGTGGCTGCTGCAGCACCAGGCTGCTGAGGGCGTGGCAGATGTGGGCATAGCTGTTCACCACCCTCAAGTCAAGCTGTGCCCCTGTGCTGCCGCTGCCCTGCCTGCTGCTATTGCCACCACCGGCATGCTGCGCTGATGGCTGTGCTGTGTACTTTGCCCTGGCTGCTGGCAGTGGCCCGGGCCAGCCTGTGGTCATGGGGCTTGCAAGGAGATTGTGCAGCCACAGCTGAGGTTGACCTGCATGCTGCTTGGCCAATATGAAGACAGGGGAGATGTCCTTGCCAGTGTAGTCTCCTAGCTCAACATCCCTAGACAGTGCCTCCACCAGGGTCAGCAGGTTGCACACAGCCTCTGCCCGCTGCGCCTCCCACTGCGGGTGGCTGGCTGCCAGGAGCAGGCTGTGCGCCATGCACTGCCCTCGCAGCCAGGGCCCAAGCACGGGGTGCAGCCGGTCCATGGCTGCCAGGTGGGCTGAGACCTGCTGCCTTGCCTGGACGGCCTGGCCAGTTGCAAGGCGCAGGCTAAGGTTCAGGCCAGCACTGCAGCGCACAAACCCAGGGGGCAGCTGGCAGGAGCTGTTGGACTGGGCAGCTGTGGTGGTAGCTGCTGGTAAGGCATGGGCAGGGCCTGGTGGCTGGGCTTGTGAGGGGTTTGACTGCAATACTGCCAGGATGATGTCAGTGATGTGGCAGAAGCTAGGCCACACATGGCAACTGACATGGTCAGGCCAAACCTGCACAGCGAGAATGGATGCAACCAGGCAGTAAGGCATAGTGGCAGGCAGGTGGCACAGCACAAAAGCCTTTAGCTGGAAAGCACCTTGTCTGCTGCTCCAGTTTGCCCGGTCCAAAATCTGGCCAGCTGGGCAGTGGGCACCATCCATTGGTTGCCTCGGCTTACTGTCCGTCCCTGCCGAGCTGAGGTGGGGTAGCAGGATTGCCACAGCTGGGCAGCCCGGATGTCGTGCAGGGCCAGCAGCACGTCGAGCATCTCCGGGTCTATCAACAGCAGGCTGCACAGCTGCTGCGCCTTGCATCTCTCCTCCTCGGACGCCGATGCCTTGGAGGTGGCTTGCACTTGGTTCCATGCCCATGACGCCGCTGCCTCCAGTCGATCGACGTACTGCTCTGCGCCAGGTGAGTTGGGCAAGTCACGTGGCAGCGGATGTGGATTAGAACAGTTGTAGAGTACGTACCAGCAGGCTCACGCGCAGAGTACGGGGGAGAGGCTAAGTTTAAGAAGACCTCTCGCATCTCTACTGACCACTGCTCCACTGCTCAATTAGTCGACGTTTATGAGAACCGTGGCCCCAGCTCTGCAACCTACAGCCCTCTTGCTACATTAAACTGGCTGCGAATCCATCACTGTGAAGGCTACACTAGCTCTGCCTTTTTGGTGTGTGTGCCTCCTTGATGTGGGTTTATTTGCACACCCACACATGTGACTATGCTAGGTATCTATTACTAGAGTGTACAACAAGAGATGTGCAAGGATTGGGCTCGTGCCTTGGAAGGGGTGTTGTAGTGCAATGAGTTTAGTATATATTTCTCTAGTTACTAATAATAATGATAAAAACATGATAAAATGGCATTACTCACGTACTATCTCTTTTAATTCGCGATGCCCCGCCAACAAAGATATAATACTCTTTTTACCAAATTTTCTACTTTTCCCCGATGCAGCAAACCACAGTCGTGAGATTGCGGGTGTGCTGATATATATTCTTTTATTATTCTTACTTATCTATGTCATCAATGGGGCCACAACTGCGCGGCTCGGAGCATCCGCCTGGCCACCAGGACTGCCCTGTCCTTCACAATGCACCGACACAGATTTGATGCGGTGCCAAGGTGTTAAATGACAAGTTTGACAGCGGGGACCTAGACATTGACATTGGCATACACACGTCTACATTAGGGCGTGCCGGGTATTAATACCTGCCTGCTGTTTTGGGTACTACGGGTATTAATACCGGTACTAGAGGTATTAATACCTGGAAGTGGCACTTATGCGAGAGGTCCCTAGATCGAGTCCTGTCAGGGTTGTGGTATGCTCACCTTCGGACTGAACAATGTTCCAGTCAGTACTGAAAATTGATCAGTCAGTACTGAATATGGTCCAGTCAGTGCTGAATAATGTCCATTCAGTACTGACAATGTCTAGTCAGTACTGAAAACTGACCAGTCAGTACTGAAAACTGACCAGTCAGTACTGAAAATTGTTTAATTAATACTGAAAACTGTCCGGTCATTACTAAAAACTGTCCAATCACTACTGAAATTTGTCCATTTACTCAGCCCAATTATCTCTCGATCTAAGGTTTACACCACACTTCTTACACTCCCTAGAGAATGCTATGTGCCAAGTAGCATGTCAAAATATTCCACTTTGCTTGCGCTATCTCTATCTGCACAACCGTTTCCACTAAGCCACACAGCCAGCCAAGCCCAGCCAGTAGTTGATGCTCACTTCATGATGTCAATCAGGGTGTCTTGGACGGCCGGCGCCTCATCATCGCTATCGGTTGTTGGCACGTTGGCTTTCAGGTACACTTCACGCTTTGCGACCTCCACGCTCAAGTTGTTGCGTAGAGCATTGTGATAGGTGTGGCCCCACACCGACTAGTTGCGCTCAGCAGCTGCTGTGGAAGCATGCGCTGACAACAACCGTTGCGCAGCCTTGGCCAAGATTGGGAACTGTGGGGCTGCTTGGAGCTTCCAGAACGCCCGGCGAGCCTCAATGGAGGCAATAGGAGTGAAGGAGGGCTGTCCTGGCTGTGTTGGCTGTTGGAGTGTCTGCATTTGAAGCATTGATTGGGCCCTCCTCTTCATGGCCGGGTTCCAGTCGGCATTCTCAAAAGCATTAAGCTCCCGGAGGGCTGCACCAAGCGAAGCACCCGCTAGGCGCGACACTGTCGGTGCTAGGTCTGCTTGTTGCTGCTCACTGAGGCTGTCGAAGGGAGGGACGGGCTGAGCATGTTCACCCATGTCAAAGAAGTTGATGGGGTCCAGTAACCTGCAAGGTGTGAGCAGAAGTGTGGATGAGAAGTGTGGCAAGGCAGGGGAGGGCAGGGCTGGTATGCGTGTGGGTGGGGTAGGGGGTGTGGGGCCGTGGGCAAGGCGGGGTGGGCAGGTGTGGTGCTGGGCAGGGCAGGGCAACTCTCTCTACTACCTAGCTCTACTACACTAGCTCAGCAACACTCCCTTGCAGTCTGACACCAAAGCACACCACAATTATGACGAGGTTAAGGTTACCTTGCAGCAGCCATCACGGGCTGACAATGCTTCAGTGCACGGTCCTTGAAGATCCTCAGCACCCCACGCACAAAGCTTGCATCCACCTTGTCAAGACCGCCCGGGTGTCCTAGTTCTGATACCCAGTTCTGGGCGTGTGCGACAAGGTCATCCCAAATCTTCAAGACCTGAATGCAAGGAGGGATTTAAAGGTCCTTGTCATGCAACAGAGATGCAACGTGTTGATGTTGTTGTGTGCTCCCACCAGAGTACCTACACTACTTGGGAACTCTTACCTGGCTAAGGTAGGGTTTATCACCCTCAAGCCGGTGGATGGCGTTGCTTATGGGTCTCATTAGGCGGATGACGGCATCTAGCTTCCTCCACCATGACGCTGCACATCATACATCATCACCCAATAGCAGCATGAAGAGGCCTACCACTACTGCGTGCCTGTTGCTGCCCGCCTGATGTTGGGAGGGGAGGCGGGGGGTGGGAGGGGAGGAGGGCAGGGCTGGTATGTCTCCAGATAGACATCTTGAATGATAGTCTTGACACGCTTTGGGCTGGGGCAGGTGGCACCAAGGGCACGAAAGGCCTTCTTTAGGAACTTGTTTTTGAGGGCGGCATGTGGTGTCCCCGTGGTGGCCACGAACAACGCCACATACTTGTCAGAGAGTTGTTGGTCATCTGGATGTACCTGCTTGCCTATGAGGAAGGCAAGACAACCATGTCTTACAACCATGAGTGTTAGATAGAGCAGATACAAAGAGCAGCTTGTAAGGCTGATTGATACACATACAGAAGGAAGATAGGAGAGATAATGACCTGTTGGATTGGGAAGTGGTGGTGGTTGCTCGGCGGCTGGGCGCTGCTTGCAATGCTTGTCGTGCTGAGACTGGGCGTGGCTCAGGTTGCAGCACGCCAAATTCGCGCCGCACAGGAGGCATACGAGCAGGACGACCTTTCTTGTTACATCAAGCTTTAGCCGGTAAGTGTCGCGCAAGGCATTGCTCTGCTTGAGCTGGTTGTAGAGGTCAAGCACGGAGACCGTGTTATTCTTGTACTTTTGTGTCCAGCCTTCGGCTTCGGCTGGAGGATGTGGGTCTTGAGTGTCGGGTGTAGGAATAACAGGGTTAGCCATAGCGCTAGTGGCGCTGATGGGTGCCGCCGGTGGGCCGGTGAGGTATTAATACCTCGTTCAAATTCCTCAGGGTATTAATACCTGGGTATTATTAATACCTGGCCGGGAACGCCCTAGTCTACATGTGTGAGTTGACATTGCAAATTTCCACCTGCCAGACACGCTTTGAATGCCTCCAGCACCTTCAGGGCCGGGAGGAGAAGCTGGTGGCCCTGGAGCAGCTGCTGGCTGAGCACCACTTGCCCCATGTGCCCCACACACCCTCGCCAGTAGGGCGTTCCCGGCCAGGTATTAATAATACCCAGGTATTAATACCCTGAGGAATTTGAACGAGGTATTAATACCTCACCGGCCCACCGGCGGCACCCATCAGCGCCACTAGCGCTATGGCTAACCCTGTTATTCCTACACCCGACACTCAAGACCCACATCCTCCAGCCGAAGCCGAAGGCTGGACACAAAAGTACAAGAATAACACGGTCTCCGTGCTTGACCTCTACAACCAGCTCAAGCAGAGCAATGCCTTGCGCGACACTTACCGGCTAAAGCTTGATGTAACAAGAAAGGTCGTCCTGCTCGTATGCCTCCTGTGCGGCGCGAATTTGGCGTGCTGCAACCTGAGCCACGCCCAGTCTCAGCACGACAAGCATTGCAAGCAGCGCCCAGCCGCCGAGCAACCACCACCACTTCCCAATCCAACAGGTCATTATCTCTCCTATCTTCCTTCTGTATGTGTATCAATCAGCCTTACAAGCTGCTCTTTGTATCTGCTCTATCTAACACTCATGGTTGTAAGACATGGTTGTCTTGCCTTCCTCATAGGCAAGCAGGTACATCCAGATGACCAACAACTCTCTGACAAGTATGTGGCGTTGTTCGTGGCCACCACGGGGACACCACATGCCGCCCTCAAAAACAAGTTCCTAAAGAAGGCCTTTCGTGCCCTTGGTGCCACCTGCCCCAGCCCAAAGCGTGTCAAGACTATCATTCAAGATGTCTATCTGGAGACATACCAGCCCTGCCCTCCTCCCCTCCCACCCCCCGCCTCCCCTCCCAACATCAGGCGGGCAGCAACAGGCACGCAGTAGTGGTAGGCCTCTTCATGCTGCTATTGGGTGATGATGTATGATGTGCAGCGTCATGGTGGAGGAAGCTAGATGCCGTCATCCGCCTAATGAGACCCATAAGCAACGCCATCCACCGGCTTGAGGGTGATAAACCCTACCTTAGCCAGGTAAGAGTTCCCAAGTAGTGTAGGTACTCTGGTGGGAGCACACAACAACATCAACACGTTGCATCTCTGTTGCATGACAAGGACCTTTAAATCCCTCCTTGCATTCAGGTCTTGAAGATTTGGGATGACCTTGTCGCACACGCCCAGAACTGGGTATCAGAACTAGGACACCCGGGCGGTCTTGACAAGGTGGATGCAAGCTTTGTGCGTGGGGTGCTGAGGATCTTCAAGGACCGTGCACTGAAGCATTGTCAGCCCGTGATGGCTGCTGCAAGGTAACCTTAACCTCGTCATAATTGTGGTGTGCTTTGGTGTCAGACTGCAAGGGAGTGTTGCTGAGCTAGTGTAGTAGAGCTAGGTAGTAGAGAGAGTTGCCCTGCCCTGCCCAGCACCACACCTGCCCACCCCGCCTTGCCCACGGCCCCACACCCCCTACCCCACCCACACGCATACCAGCCCTGCCCTCCCCTGCCTTGCCACACTTCTCATCCACACTTCTGCTCACACCTTGCAGGTTACTGGACCCCATCAACTTCTTTGACATGGGTGAACATGCTCAGCCCGTCCCTCCCTTCGACAGCCTCAGTGAGCAGCAACAAGCAGACCTAGCACCGACAGTGTCGCGCCTAGCGGGTGCTTCGCTTGGTGCAGCCCTCCGGGAGCTTAATGCTTTTGAGAATGCCGACTGGAACCCGGCCATGAAGAGGAGGGCCCAATCAATGCTTCAAATGCAGACACTCCAACAGCCAACACAGCCAGGACAGCCCTCCTTCACTCCTATTGCCTCCATTGAGGCTCGCCGGGCGTTCTGGAAGCTCCAAGCAGCCCCACAGTTCCCAATCTTGGCCAAGGCTGCGCAACGGTTGTTGTCAGCGCATGCTTCCACAGCAGCTGCTGAGCGCAACTAGTCGGTGTGGGGCCACACCTATCACAATGCTCTACGCAACAACTTGAGCGTGGAGGTCGCAAAGCGTGAAGTGTACCTGAAAGCCAACGTGCCAACAACCGATAGCGATGATGAGGCGCCGGCCGTCCAAGACACCCTGATTGACATCATGAAGTGAGCATCAACTACTGGCTGGGCTTGGCTGGCTGTGTGGCTTAGTGGAAACGGTTGTGCAGATAGAGATAGCGCAAGCAAAGTGGAATATTTTGACATGCTACTTGGCACATAGCATTCTCTAGGGAGTGTAAGAAGTGTGGTGTAAACCTTAGATCGAGAGATAATTGGGCTGAGTAAATGGACAAATTTCAGTAGTGATTGGACAGTTTTTAGTAATGACCGGACAGTTTTCAGTATTAATTAAACAATTTTCAGTACTGACTGGTCAGTTTTCAGTACTGACTGGTCAGTTTTCAGTACTGACTAGACATTGTCAGTACTGAATGGACATTATTCAGCACTGACTGGACCATATTCAGTACTGACTGATCAATTTTCAGTACTGACTGGAACATTGTTCAGTCCGAAGGTGAGCATACCACAACCCTGACAGGACTCGATCTAGGGACCTCTCGCATAAGTGCCACTTCCAGGTAGTAATGGAGTTTTACTGCTTTGTAACACTTAAAACCACCGGTATTACAGATGGGTAAAACGCTGTTAATACGCATAGCGCGCTGCTATTAACATAAAGTGCATCTCTATTAATAAAAGTGCAACTACGAAGAGAGATCACATACGTCAGTGATAACTGCAGAATTTAACTAGAAGCAATCATGCGAAACCTACATGGAATCCAAGGCTACTATCGCACACTCTCAAGAGCAAGCACCATTCATTAACGCAGACCACACTTCACCTCCAACCTCCTCCATTTTACTCCTTCTTAGGCAGAAGGTTCATCTGCAAGTAGTTCACCTGCATCCGGATACCACCCAGCTGCATTTGCAGCTGAAAAGCTGACATCTGCTGGGACATGCTGCTCATCTGAGCTGATAGCTGCCCTCCACAAGCAGACCACATGGGCGAGAAGGATTGGCATATGGGTCTGGCAGGTGGTGGGGAAACAGGGAGGGACGACGGAGAGACAGAACCCATGACACCATGGCCAGCCTTAGCCACTTGAGGGGGAGGCCCAGCCATGCTCTGTGCACCCACAATGGACGCAATTGGTGGAGACGTGCACACAGCCACAGAATCGACAGCATGCTGCGACGCAGCCACAACTGGCTTCGCCGCTGGTGCACCAGCTTGCACAACAGCCTGTGGCACATCAGCCACCTTCGCCACAGCCGATGCAGTAGCCACATCAGCAACAGCAGGAAGAGGTGTAGACACTTTGGCAGACATCATGGCAGAGGCCTTGGCACGCTTGGCTGCCCCATGGTGCGCATAAGCAGCCATGGCATCCCGCAACTTCCACCCCCCCATGCTCAGCCGATACTCATCTGTGAACGACTCATCCTCAGCCAGAGCAAAGGCTTGAGGCATCAGTGGTAGGGTTAACAGAACTGTGCCGTTGCGCTTTGGCAATAAGAGGGTCGTCCAACATGAGCTCAAACGAGTGGGAGCCTGCAAAAAAAGGAGCCAGGAGCAACGATCAATTCAGGTCAACAGTAGGGCAGAAGTACCGTAAAACAAGATGCGACCATATGCACGTCATAACCATCATGACCAGACACGCAACAATACACGCGAATGCAATCAGGACAAAACGGAGTCAAGAACATCGAACGGCCAAAGAATCATGAACCGTACCTGCCGAAGTTGATGCCAAACCTCCCACAGCTTCATTGCGCACCTCTTTAGAGCCAGGAGCAGCACCTGCAAAAAGGAATCAGAATACGATCGGAACGATAGCCAGAACGTGGCAATGCTCACAGCATCAATAAGGAGCTAAATGAAACATCACCTTGGGGCCGAAGCGCAGCAGGGAATCGTAGAGACCATTCCGAGCGAGATGCTCCAAGCTGAAGAGTTGCAACCTGGGGCTGAGCGCTATATGCTCCCACAGCGCTCAGGCGACCGTCTACGAAGCATATCAGTTTGGATGGAGTACAACATCACCACAAAACAACGTACTAACAGCGCCCCGGGTCAGGTGAGGTTATCAGGAAGCAGGCTGTATGTAGGCAAAGTCATTGGGGCATCAGCGGCGGGGTCGGCATCCTCGCAATCGATGTCAACGTCAGATGGACTGTCATCAGGCGTAGGTCCGAAGTACGGAGGTTCTTCCATACTTGAAGTCTGCAGGTCGGGCGATGTTCGCAATTCCAAACTCCCAAAATCATACGAAATGTGTGACATCCCGAAGACGCGGCTCCGCCGCGCAGAATGAAGCTTCGACGCTGTAAAACACCATTACACTAGATAATGGGGTCGCCAGGGCCGTTTTAGGCAGCTGCAAACACTCGGCCTCGGCACTGGCGCGTAACAGCTCTCGACCTCAGCCAGCGGCCGCGTCGCTACGCTCCGCGGCCGCTGGCTTCGGTCTCGAGCTGTTACGCGCCAGTGCCTCGGCCTCGCGTTTTACAACCGCCTAAAACGGCCCGCGACCCCATTATCTACTACTTAATACCTCTAGTACCGGTATTAATACCCGTAGTACCCAAAACAGCAGGCAGGTATTAATACCCGGCACGCCCTACTCGCCAGCTCCACCCAGGACTGTCAGGGCAGCATGCCTGGCAGCACCCAAGCTGCCGAGGGACAGGCTGCTCAACACGGCAGCCCTGCGTGCCACTGTTGCGTTGCGGCTCCCCAGGGAGCTGAGCACCTCCTGCACGCATGCAGCCAGGCAGCTGATGAGCCTACGCTGAAGGAGCTGCCTGTCTGCTGCCTTGAGTAAGCCTGGCAGCCGCTCTCTCAGGCTGGTGACCTAGTACAGTCTGAGTCTGAGGAGTACCCTGGTCTGGGCTTTAAGTCAGGAGTCCCCAACATGGGGTTGGTAATCTTCATGCAAGTACTCGCACCAGAGTGCACCGATTCCGGTAGCGTTTGTTGCATTGGCACCTGCGAATTACTCCGCATCTACTGGCAAGCGGCGCGTTAATCCTTGCATCAGAGTCCATGCCGGCGCAAGCGAGCGCGAACACACCTCAGCTGCTCACTATCGATTGTTCTAGTGGTGAGTAGCGGCACCAATGAGCGAACTGCGCTTGGCATCGAGCCAGTAGTACAATCACATTTCAGCCCGCCAGGCTCGCTCCGCGAACCTTTCATTGGTGCAGGCTGCGTCGGAAGACCATCGTCGGGCGAGTGGACACTCGACATTGCTGCAAACGCGACAAAGGTGCGTCTCTCTCTGGCCAGCCACACAGAAAAAGGGACCCCCTTGCACAAATCGGCATGTTGTGAGCTGACTTTGCAAAACTTCGAGTGTCAACTTTGTTCATTACTCAACAAAGCAGCTGCTGGAGAAGAAAGCACTGCATTTCATCGATCAGGCCGGTTGGAAATGACTTTGGCGTGACTCAATTTTGCCTTGCAGTAATGACTAGCCCACCCCGACCGCCCGGAACCTGCTCCCTCCCAGCCCCCTCCCAGCCCCAGCCCCGCCTTCCCCACCCCTCCCACCCCCAGCCCGCATTCCCACCCCCTCCCAGCCCCAGCCCCACCCTCCCACCCCCTCCCACCCCCTCGCAGCCCTAGCCCCGCCCTCCCTATCCTATCAAGCCTCACCCCCTATTGATCCCCACCCCCACCTTTCCACCTCCCACCCCCAGCCCCGCCCTCCTACCCCCTCCCACCCCCTCCCAGCCCCAGCCCCCCCTCCCACCCCCTACCACTACCCTCGCTCCCCTATGGGCCGCAGCCTGCGGCAGGCTCAATATGAAGCCCAATCGAAATCACCTAGGGCTGCGTATCTACACAGTCCCAATGGCTTGAAAGCCACAGCAAGGAAGGCTGAGGCTATCGCAAAGGAGGTGCAGGCAGAAAATGAGCTGCTGATGACTGAGGCTGAATTGCATCAAGCCATTGAGGAGGTCCATGCTGCCAGAATGCACGACCTTGAGGAGAAGCACCAACACCTACAGGCAGCACACAGGCAGCTGAGATTGGATAACGAGTCTCTTGAGGCAGTCATCGAGCAGTGCAACCTGGCCATTACAATTGCAAGGCGTGATGTGCACCGCCTAGAGGCCCAGCTGTGCAAGTTTAAGCGCCGCCCTTTACTAACCCGCCAGCAGAGGCAGCAACTGCAGATCCTAAAGCAAACACGTGTATCCATTGAGGTCTTGCGGCGGTGGGCTGACAGCAACTGCAGCCGGCTTGACACGCATGGCAGACCCGTTGGTGGCACAACAGTGCAGCCCACACCGGGGACGAGCCCACCTGAGCCCTCTGACTTCTTCATTCCCACGCAAGAGGCCTCCCCTGGAAAGCCAGCAGCAAGGACAGCAGCATACACAGCTCAGCACTACCTCAGCACAGCCAAGTTGATGTTGAAGACACAAGTCAGCCGTCGCCGGCTTCCCACATGCCGGCGGCTGTTCATCACCGAGCAATGTGTGGTGGCAAACACTCACCGGCCTGGCCAACACACAACTGTGGGTCGGCAGCTGCGTGTGGTATGCAAGTACCTGCGGCAACGAACCCTAGGTAAGGGCTGGGCTGGGCTGGGCTGGGCTGGGCTGGGCTGGGCTGGGCTGGGCTGGGCTGGGCTGGGCTGGGCTGGGCTGGGCTGGGCTGGGCTGGGCTGGGCTGGGCTGGGCTGGGCTGGGCTGGGCTGGGCTGGGCTGGGCTGGGCTGGGCTGGGCTGGGCTGGGCTGGGCTGGGCTGGGCTGGGCTGGGCTGGGCTGGGCTGGGCTGGGCTGGGCTGGGCTGGGCTGGGCTGGGCTGGGCTGGGCTGGGCTGGGCTGGGCTGGGCTGGGCTGGGCTGGGCTGGGCTGGGCTGGGCTGGGCTGGGCTGGGCTGGGCTGGGCTGGGCTGGGCTGGGCTGGGCTGGGCTGGGCTGGGCTGGGCTGGGCTGGGCTGGGCTGGGCTGGGCTGGGCTGGGCTGGGCTGGGCTGGGCTGGGCTGGGCTGGGCTGGGCTGGGCTGGGCTGGGCTGGGCTGGGCTGGAGATTGGGTAAGGATTGGAAGGTGGTGGTGGTAGGAACATGGTGCAGGCCAAGCAATGTTGATCCTGCATTCTGCATGCAGATCAGCTACGACAAGCCGAAGGGATCCACGTGCAGTTTGATGGCTGCACATGCAAGAAGCATGGCAAGGTGCTCGTCATCAGAGTGACAGCTGCTGTGCCCAAGGATGCAAGCCCCATAACGGGTGCAGGTTCACTACCAGCGACAGATTTGGCAAGAGCAGCTGGCCAGCATCAGCGACTCACCGCCCAAATCACAGAGGTGTTGGCCATCGTCCCCCTCCCTTGTGCCACAGCTGAGGCCCACGTCAAGGTCATCATGCGCGAGCTTGAACGCAATGGTCTGCAGGGCGCCCGCATTGTTAGCATGACACGTGCAGTCCCACGTGCAGTTTGATGGCTGCACATGCTGGTGCGGGTGGCGCCCCTGACCTGCTCCCCCCTCCTGCTGCACCCCCCTGGCAGCAGCAGGCCGCTGGTGCGGGTGCCGCCCCTGACCTGCTCCCCCCTCCTGCTGCACCCCCCTGGCAGCAGCAGGCCGCTGGTGCGGGTGCCGCCCCTGACCTGCTCCCCCCTCCTGCTGCACCCCCCTGGCAGCCCGTTTCTACTGCGGCGATTGTCCCTGACTGTTTGCAGGGGCTACTGGGCCACGTCGGTCGCGGCGGTCGATCGCGGCGAGGCCCGCATGAGCAATACACGCATGAATTTGAATGTTGATATTTGCGCCGCCAGTGCGCTCAGCGCAATGCACGGAAATAAATGAAATACACTTCACCCCGTAGCTGACAGAGTACTCTATCCGGGGATGTGCGAAGCATAATTAGAGACCACGTGGCTGGGACGCGGCGTCGTTTTGATTACCAGGGGTAGGTTTTCTGTTAGTTGGGGACACCTGACTTTAAGACGCTTCGAGACAGAGCAACCAAGGCCCAGGCCTAGCAGCCTAACGGCTGACGGCTTAAGCGGTGTAAGCCACATCATCAGAGACAGAGCAACCAAGGCCCAGGCTAAGCAACCTGTAGCAGTGTGATGTGTGCACTAGGCACTGTCCAAGCTGTTGCTTACATAAGAGCATGGGGTTTACCATGTCCTTCCAGAACAATAATGAGAACTTGCATGACTTCATGTTGAGCCCATGTGCACCTTTGTTTGTGCACCTTGCTTTGAAGTGCGTTACAGAAAGTCTGGTACCCCTAGGGGGAGGGCGGCCAAGCAGCCTAACCGCTGACGGCTTAAGCGGTGTAAGCCACCTCACACGCATGTGTTTCATGCCAACGTCTACCGCCCAACCTTTGAGAGGGGGTTGGACAGGGCATTAGGTGCTGGCCCGGGCACCACATCCTGATACAGATAACAAAGCCCCTAGTTGTAGGAGAGATATGTGCTGCAGTCTGAGATGTCCCAAGCCAGCAAAAGCAAAGGCCAAAGAGCATTCTCAGTTCGTCCTTGTGCGTCGTTCCGACAGGGGCTCACACATGGTCCTTGCTGCGCTCGCCCCCGTAGCTGGCATACCGGGCAGCTTCAGGTGGTACTACCAGCGGCTCCATGCTCGAAGCCGCGTCCCTCAACCTGCGAGCAGCGCGCGACCGGTTGTAAGCGGGCCAGCCATCCAACGCACCGGTAGGAGAGCTGCTACATGGCCGGATGTGGCTGCGGCAGTAGGGCTAGGAATGACTCACTCTATATCTGTGTGACGCCAGGCTGGCCTGGTGCCAAGCATGGGAGTAGTCATGGACCTCCAAGCCGCCAGGCTCCTCTCAAACCACGAGACCGTAGCTAAGAGACCATCTGCCCGCGCCACCTGCATACCTTGTACACAACAATGGGTGTGGAGGGGCTGCCATGCTGGTGTATTTGCAGCCATGATTCTTGAGTGAGCAGCCACGAGCGCACCACCTTTGTTGGCAGTGCATACCAGCACAGGCCCAGTGGTATCATTGGTTCTGCTGCCTACCTGCTAGATGTGCTGCACAGACCCTTACATGCGGGTGCCAGAGGGCAGATGCGCACCATCTAGCCTTACCTTTCTACCATGTTGCAGCGATGAGTGTTGCAGGGAAGCTGCCGTGCTCAGCACTGCCTTGGCATGGCCAACAAAGCATGCCACTGCCAGGTGGTACAGTAGCACGGCTAGAGCTGCAGAGTCCACTGCGGAGCACAGGAAAGATAGAATGTCTTCTTAGTTAAATGCAGACATGCGTGATACCCTTGCACACCCTCGCACATGCACACAGGCTCACCATCAATATCACCATCACCTTCATTACAACATGGTGTCTGGCAGGATCATGGTCAGGGATGACGGTGTACAGGCAAGGGATGTATGGGATGCGACCACTGGACGCCCACATAACCCACCGGTGACAATGAGCATGCTGACAGCTGTCTTCTGTGCCGTGCTGGAGCATAGTGGCAGCAGCAGCAGCAGGTACAGGTGCACCAGGGTGGCCTTAAGGCTCAGGGCCTCCAACCAGTTGAGTAGGGAGCTGGTGAATGGCTGGGCCCAGGTCTGCATCAGCCAGCAGCAGCAAACACGAGTGGAGTAGGTGTGAGCTGGGTGCTGGTGCCCTCACCACTGCTGTAAACAGTCATGGGTGGCTGCAGTTACTCAAGGCTGCAGACAGGCACACCGACAGGTAGACAGGTGCCAGCAAGAAGCAGGCAAACAGTCAGGGTGGGTTTCCAATAGGAGATCAGGGTACAATTGGTAGGTAGCAGCAATGGCTGGTGCACCGCTCCCCTACATGGCCTCACCTGTAGTGCCAGAGCCGCCAGGATTACCGCCATGACTGCCAGCACTTGGGCACTGCCTGCGTGGTGCACCAGCAGCACGCTGGCAGCTGCCACCGCCAGCTTGCGCAACATGATCACACTCTCCCACATGCAGCACCTGCAGCCACATGCAGCAAAGACTATAGCTGACACCTCCCTTGCTGGCAGAGCAAGCTTGTTGCAGAGAAGTAAGGCCAGCCGTGCTCAAGGTGCGCCACTGGCTCTGTACACATATTCATCGATAAGCGAACGGTCCATGCAGAGCCCTGTGCCTACATGGATAACTGCAAACGTGACATATGGCCAACGGATGGTTAGCGCCCTCAAATGGGTTGCGTTAATCTAATTGTAATTGTAGTCCCCCCCTCGAGGAAAACACAAGAGCACCCAGCGCTGCCTGCCTCAGGCATGGAGTACTAGCATTGTTCCCAGCATGTGAATGGTTGGCAGAGGCCCGCAACCATCCTGTCAAGTAGCTAACCAGGCTGAATTAGGCCTGATCAGGGTAGCAGTGTAGGTTCTGACAGGGAGCCCAGTGGTCAGGGATTGGAACGTGCCACTGGAAAGGGGTTCGGAGCTGTCCAGGGTGCCCTGATAAAAATGCTGCAGTTGAGGAGGTATACCCACAGGAGAACAACACCATGGCACCATGTCACTCTTTAATGAGCAAGCATAGTGTTTTGTTTACCTGTCTGCATACTCTGCAGCCAGCAGTGAGCTCGAGACGGCCGACGCTGTTGCTCTGGAGCTGTAGCCCCTGCGGGCTGCTGTGTGGCCAGACCACACAGCGCATGCCATGGGCAAGCCAGCAGCCAAGAGGAGCAGACCAGGGACGCCCACTGCCCAGGTCAGCACCAGGTGTGGACCTGCACACAGAGGGCACATAGGGAGAGCAGTGGGACAGCCACCCTCCGCAGGTGCTTGCGGCGTCACTGCCTGTCTTCTACTTCATCTCTTATGCAGGGTCAAAATGGGTACAGCCTCATTATCATGTAAGCAAAGCATGGCAGCAGCTTACCCTGGTAGCAGAGCTGCTCATAGTCTTTGCGCCAGTAAGTGCCAGTCACAAGGCCAGCTTGGGTGGCAAGGGCGTTGTTGCTGCCATGGTCGACGTCCTGCAAGACATGAGCATACATTTCCTGCCCTTCAGCCCCTCAGCACCACCTCTTTCAATCGGACGTAGTGGCAGCATCAGTGGGAGCAATAGCAAATGCAGCCCCCTTCGCCACTACAGCAGAGGCTAGGTGTGGCAGCATAGGCTGAGTGCGGCAGCAGCAGCAGCAGCAGCCATGCCGGCGGCAGTGCCACTTACTGCAGCCAGCTGTTCTACTCAGTAAGCATGCTACCTGGTGGTAAGCTTTGCCTATGTGTGCTCCCAGACTCACTGCGCATGAGAAAATGGACAGCAGTGCAGCCACCACGCTCGGGTACAAGTAGATACAGCTGGCTGTCAAGGCAAGGGCAGCCCGGATCTGCACATGCTGCCACATGCTGCCAAGAACCTGCACATTGGTCGGAACCAGCACAACAAGTGCATAACAACATCATCAAGGATGCTGAGGAACATCATCAAGGATGCCCGTTTAGTGTGGCAGTGTAGTGTAATGGGGTCCTGTCCACTTTTGCTGGGACCACAGCACAAGTCGATGTGCTGCCGGATGAGAACATGATATACAAGGAGGCTGATAGCTTTTCTGGCGGTGCAGCACAGGCAAGCAGCACACATGGGCTTGCTTGCAAAGCATGGGGCTTGCAGTGAGTGGGCCTGCTGCTCGCCTGGGGTGTGGAATCCCTCCCCCGTTGCTTTGCTCCTTGGATGCGGCATGCGATGAGCCAAGCTGACCACAGAGCTGTCAGCAGCAAGGGAGTGTATAAGGGGGCGGCCACTTTGAGGAGGACCTGCAGGCAGAGCCAACCTCAGTGAGTCAGGGGAAGGGGTGTCAGGCCTGGGGTGGCCGTCATGGTGGCTGCCACGCCACGCTCTCACCCTGCTGTACTGTATTGTGGTGTGCAATGACAGCTACTCCATCATTACAATGTGACAATATCTCCCTGACTATGTCTCTGAGTCAGCAAGCAACCTCGGTGCACAATGACCATCCATCAACTTGTATGACTAGCTAAATACATACACAGCCATGGGGTGGGAAGTGTGCTTAGGGGTGGGTAGAAGGGAGTGGCCTCTCCTTTACCACCACTGCGTCCCTTACCTTTTGGATGGCCTTGCTGAAGCCCGACCAGCTGTCTTGCAAGCTGCAGTCCAGGCTGACCGCTGTGCCGTGGTCCTGAGTCAAGGTGCGGTACAGCTGCAGTGCGGTGCAGCACAAGAGAGTGCAGGGCCTCATGGTACACATAGCAGGGGGCGGCACAGCGCAGTCACGGGGCACGCAAGACGCCACACATCCCAGGACAGTGCAGCACGGCACAGTCGAGCACAGCATTGGGCAGTAGTGTGGCACCCAACTTCACATGGCACACTCTATCAACAAGCCCCAGGCACACTGAGCAGCTCCATGCCATCACTGGATGCCAGCTCAGGCCCTGTACCCATCCTTGCCACTGGCCCCCTGTTCGTGTTGTCAGGCTAGTCAGGCAGCATGGAACAGCAGCCCCATGCCCACAATTACCTGTAGGTACAGCGAGAAGATGGAGGGCACCGACAGGGTCACGGTGCCAAGCATCGCCAGCACTTGTAGCTGCAGGCACAGGGGCAGCAGTAACAAGACATTGTGATGATGGCTGTGGTGGTGACAGTGATGATGATGTACATAGTGATGATGAGGACAGCCGTGCCTGGGGTGCCTGCATGAGTGGCCTGTGCTTGCAGCAAGGGTCAATGACACCGCCCTGGCTTACACGACTTGCACCAGTAAGGTTGCATGTTTGAAGGGGTTGATGAGCCAGCCCGGGCTCACATAAGAGAGCAGGATCTTGAGGACCGCAGGGCTGTTGCTGTGCATGCTGCTGCAGCTCAAGCTTGCTGGCTGCTTCGTGATGCCAGGAGTGCCGGGGCGCATGCTGCCCTCCTGCTCAGGCAACACAGCCAAGACGGTGAGGCCCAGAGTGCATGAGGTACACAACCATGGGCAGTTGCAGGAGGCTCATGCCACACATCAGCTTCACTTCTGCTCTAGGGAAGTTCATGGATGATGCTGATGCTGGTGACTCAGCCACCATTGACTGTGTCTCTGCAACAAGCTCTGCGCCCAGCAGTCTGAGAATTTCTCACGCTTCTGCTCACCATCCCGTGACCAGTCCACTCAGACACTGCCAGGGGGCCATTGGTCGCGCTGCTGTCGATCTTGCTGCCAGCCTTGCCGCCCAGCATCACCAACGGGGTCAGACCATTGGCTGAGTCCCGGTCTCGTGCCACACTAGCTGCGTCACCTCCCAGCGAGTGTACTGTGCCCAACCCCGCCCTGGCCACACTCACTCCTCCAATCAAACTGCTGATGTGGGCCACCACTCCCCCAGCCCTGGCCCCAGGGCTAGGCAGCTGCAGGGGTAGGGAGTTCACATGCTGCAGGCTGCTAGGCGAGGCAGCGGCAGTGGGTGGAGCGGCTGAGGCGCCGGGCAGCCCAGCTGTGGGCAGTGCTGGGGGCGAGGGTGCTGGGACAGAGCCTGGAGCTGCTGCCCCAGGAGGAGAGAAGACCGCCAGCGCGGCGGTTGCAGTGGTTGAGGCGGTGCCTGAGCGGCTGGGTCGGGATCCCCTTGAAGGTGGCAGACCTGAGGGGTGGGCTGAGCCCAACAGGGCGCCGGAGATGGTGCTGCGGGCGGAGGGCGTGCCTGCTCGTAGACACAGCAGGCAGCATGGCCAGGCTGGGGCAGAGGCACGGGTAGGCTGGACAAAGGAAAGGCTGTGCAGGTGGCAAGCATGTCCGTATGTCAACACCAGCACCAGCATTAGCACCAGCAGCACACTATGATGAGTCATATTAATGCACTGCCTTGCCTCCCGGTCCTTGGCCTCACAGTGGCATCACATGCAGCAAGGGCACAAGTCACAAGGGGCAGCATTCCTGGCAGTAGCCAGTTGGACCGCATATTGGTAATCTCCATGTGATGATTATGTTGGCCAGTGGCAATGTGCGGCCACAAGGTGCATGACTCCTGCCATGCTGGCTCAGTACCCCACAGCTTGTAGGTTGTGTGCCTGGCAGCAGCCAGCAAGCCAGCCAGCCGCATGCCGCACCCCTATGACACCCCACCTGCTGCCCATCCTCCAGCTGATGAGTTGACTGCATTGGCAGGCGGCTGGCCCGTCCCCGCTGCACTGGCCCTGCTACGCCTCCTCAACTGCTGCTGCTGATGCTGTATGCCCATGCCCTGGCTCTGGCCCTGCACCAGTGCTGCTGCCGCATCCCTCTCGGCCTGGTTAGCCCCAGCCCCCAGCCATGGCCCCTGGTTACTGTCCTGCACCACACCGCTTGGCATGCTGCCCCGAACAGCGCTGCCGCCCCAGCTGCCTGCAAACACCGGCCTGCCGGCAGCCTCCCCAGGAGGGGAAGGGGGTGGCTGGGTCAGCCCACCGGTGCTGCAGCTTGCTCTGGGATACATCTGGGTCAGGGCGGGGGGCTGAGGGGGGCTGCCCGCTGAGCTGGAGCATGGGCTGACAACAATGTCGTCTGAATTCAGGGGAGGGCTAGGAGAGGGGGGCGGTACTTGTGGTGCTGTGGGTGGGTGTGGAGGCAGAAGAAGCTGCCCAGCAGCTGCCTGGAGGTGGGTGGGAGCTGTGGAGAAAGGCAGACTGCTGTGTCTGGAGGCCAAGGCAGCGGAGGAGTGGGAGTGAGGAGGGCCTAAGGAGTAGTCTGAACCTTGTGCATTCACAGGTGGCTTGGCTGGCACATATGCAGCTGCTCCAATTGCTGCACCTGCTCCCCCCACGAACGAGCTCGAAGGCAGCAGGCGGTAAGGGGAGGCTGCGGCATTGGCTGGTGACTGAGCAGCTGAGCGGTAGGGGGTGAGTAGGGCTGCATCAGCGCTGAGTGCAGGTTGATGTGAGCTCCATGCGGGAGCATCGAGGACCTGGCCCCTCTTGATGCTGGCAGGGAGGGCGAGGTCGGGCTGCATGAGGGGCCCTGGGTGCTGCTGCTGCACTGCCAGGCCTATCAGGAGCAGCAGACCAAGGCCGGTCAGGAGGGTGAGCAGCGTGTAGTGCAGGGTGTTGTGGGCCCTGAGGGACACAGTGGGCAGCAGCAAGTGAGCAGACAGCATCAGGTGAGCCACGGGCATCAGGCGACATGCGGCATACGGCAAGCAGGCTGCGCAAGGCGTGCATGGGGGTGCCAGGTCCGAAGGTAAAGCAGCCCTAAGCAACTCTCAGGCCAGAGCAGGCCAGACCAATGACACCCGATCATACAGGCAAGGCAATGGTTATGAGTAGGTTGCTCTGCTGCTATGCCCTTGCTGTCAGGCATCTCACCAGGGAGGGCAGCTCAGGCATCTGCCCTCTTGGATGGCGCCCCAGCCAGGCATGCAAGTAGCGCACAGAATGCCTGCATGGCCCTCTGCACACATTGCATCCTCGTACATGCGGGCAGCGTTGCGGGCGTCCACCCTGGCTTTGCTGCCAGGCCACACCATGACGAGGTCTTGCCACACCTGCAGGCCAGCCGGCAGAATACAGGGGCTGCTGCTGGTGCAGACACAGGCAGAGCTTTACAACCAGAGCTTACATGCATGACAGGCTTGGTGAAGGAGCAGAGGGATCAATGCCAGCGCTGCATCTACCAGACAAAACCACAGTGCTCACAAGACACATAAGATGTGTTGGAACTACCAGTCTGATACACATATGGCGGGCAGGTGTTTTCCTTGTTCCTTATCCTTAAGGGTCATGGGGCAGAACCCCTCATCACACATTGTGTCTAGTCACGCCATGTGTTGTGACAGGCCGACAGGTGTTTTCCCTGTTCCTTATCCTCGACCCACCTGCAGCTTGCTGGTGTCATGGTCCAAGACCTCCAACGCTGCCCAGGGCCCTCTGGAGATGTGCAAGGCGTGTCCATCCGCCCCGCCTGCCCCAGTCAGCAGCGCCACGTTGCTGCTGTTGCTCAGGAGCCAGTGCAGGCTGCCGTGCAGGCTGTTGTTGCTGACCTGGGCTAGGAACTCCATCACCACAGCCTGAGCCTGCGCCTGCAGCAGCTGGCGGGTGGCGGTGAGGAGCTGGGTCTGCAGCACTGACACCATCTGGGAGCGACCATCATGGGCACAAGCGCCAGGGTAGGGGCAGCGCTGCACCACCTGCGGCACAAGCAGCAGCGGGAGGATGTGGCAGCTTCAGTGGGGTGTAACGAGGGGTGCATCAGGCAAAGACAGGGCCACCTTGCTTGGCAGTTGTGGCCCGGCAATGACTGTTGTACTTATCACAAGCCCATAACACGAACATATGGACCCTACTGCAGATGAGTCCACGTGCACTGTGTGGTGGTGGTGCTGCTGACGTCTGCACCCCGGGCTTACCTGGGAGAAGGGGTTTGAGTGCCAGTAGCCATTCTGAGGTACTATCAGCCCTCCTCCCAGCTGGGTGTTTGAGCAGTCAGCTCCAGGGGGGCATGAGTGACAGATGTGAGAGTGGGGGTCTGCGGGCAGAGCAGTGCAAAGGGGTTGGTCCTGAGCTGCTGCAGTGCCATGCTGTGCCTGTTTAGGCACAACACGGAGATCTATGCAAGAGTGTCCCAGGTTGTGTGCGCAGGTGGCTGGGCATACTCAATGACAATACAAAACTGGTGACAACGCTGAACCAAACGCTGCTTCGGCCCTTGTATTCTACCCAGCCCTCGTGTCTCAGCTGTGGTGGAATGCAGATATAGAGGTTTCAGTGGTGGCATGCAGATGTGGCTGTGTGGGGGATTGTGGCGCCAGGGCCAGGTGGAGATGCCAGGGTGCGGCTTATGACGCCAGTGGGTGGCGCACCTGTGTTGAAGGTGCCGGCCTCACAGGGCAGGCACTGGTCGCCAGTGGCAGCCAGGAACTCGCCCACAAGGCAGTTGCGCATGCCCACTATGACCTGCAGGCGATGTGAGTCAGTTAGCCGTGAACAGTCGAGGAGGGCCGCTGAGAGAGGGGCAAGGGTTGCTTGGTGGGAGTGCCTAACACAGGTTGCTCAGCGGCACACGCTAGCACAGGTGTGTGCTGTGCTGGTGTCCTATGTCTTTTGCATCATCACCTCAGCCCTGCACAACGATTGCAGACCTACATGGTTTGGCCAAGGAGGTTGCATGGTCCCAGGCATTCATAGCCCAGGGCGCTGGCAAGCAACAGCCAAGCAGCGGCCATCATCAAGCAGCTGTCATGTAGTCTGAGCCTAATGGCTTGAGTAAACAATGGCATGAAACTGCCAAATTGGCCAACAAGCAAGGCAATGCAGTGTGGCACTCACTGCAGCAGTGTGCAGGGTACGCAGCGGGCTGGTGGCTGTGAAGCTCATGGGGTGCAGGCCGGCAGTGCCCCGCAAGCGCAGCGCGGTAAAGTTGGCACTGCCGTTGCGCGCTGCCAGCTGCGTCTGACCGCTCAGGGAAGGGGCGTGGCCTGTCACTAGCACAGCGCTGCTGCCCGGTTGCACCCCTGTGCAACACAGCCAGCGCCTCTGACTTTCATTAGGAAGGGGTGTGGTGCTGCAGAAAGGGATGGGGTCACTCACTCCTGACCTAGCATCTGCTCAAGAAGGGATGGGGTTTCCATACTAGGGCAGGCTGAGCTATGCTATGCTAGGCTGATAGTGCTTAAGGTGTCATTGTTTTAAATGCAGGCACCAGCTAGGCATGGCTCAAGGTGTGTTTGCAGCGGGTACTGACCTGACACCACCTGGCTGTAATGATCCAGGACGTCCACCTGGATGGTCAGGTCATCGCCTGAGGTGTAGAACGGTATCACGGGTGGAGCTGACAGCGCAAAAGGGGAGCTGGCCACAGCAGGCCCATACCCCCCTTCTGCTGTGTTGCCCTGAGGCAGCAGTGGTGGTCAGCAGCAGGGGCAGAAGGGGCAGCATGGACGTCAGCATCAGCAACACCATTCCTGAGTAGCCTGCAAGTTTGGGTGCTGTTGCAGGTCGTGGCCACTGCCTGTATTGGAGGCACAGCTGGCAGGGGTGGCGTTCACAGGTATGCCCCTTAGCTGCCATGCCTGTGCCTGACCAGTAGGTTCTTGTAGTCGGACTAGTGTGAAGTGACCCCAGCCAGGCTCCATCACAAGCAGCCCAGTGGTAATTGGATTGGACAGTGCAGGCGGCTCCCCCACACACATCTCATTGGCCAGCCAGCTTCTCTCACCTCCCACTCGTCACAGGGCCCCAGGGCATCCCTCTGTGCCACCGCCCAGTCCCTCTTGGCATACTGCTCATCCTGCACCAGCCTCAGGGCCTCCAGGCGGCGCGCATCAGCCGCACACACCACGGTCAGGCTGTGCTGGTGCTGCCAGTACACTGCCCCTCCCCCACCCCCCAGCGCGGCATTGCGCTTCATGGTGCTGTTGTAGAGGATCAGGTGGAAGCAATCCTGGCCAGGGTCACAATCGCCTAGGCCAGAGACGTGCAGGGCACCACCACTGATGCCAGTGTTGGCAGTCCAGTCACAAACAATCAGCTCTGCAGCCAGGCAACAACACAACACGCTGGACCAAGAGGCTGTGTTGTGTGTGGGCCTGAGCAGTGTTGACTGATCTCCATGCGGCGGTGCCAGCACCAGCACAACACATTGCAGGTCAATGCCGGTGGTACCTACTTGGACTGTGCCTCTGCAAATGCCATGCAACAATGGTGATGACGGGTGTGGGTCAGATGTTTAGCATCCCAGCTCGGCAAGGAGTCACCCTCGTTGCTGTGTGACTTCGTATGCTGAGGCTAAATACTAGCCATGGGCAGATCCATCTATCCCTCAGACAAACCAAGCAGCCACACCAGTGTTCACCACTGTGCCACCCTCGTCATCGGCCAAACTCCGAGTCGTGCACATACCATCCTATGGGTGCTGAGTCCAGCTCTCACCTGAGGTCAGGGCTGGCTGGTAGCCCTGGATGCACAGAGCGCCGCCACCTCCCTGGCCGCACCCTAGGTTGTTCACCCAGGCCTGCTGCACAGGGCTCAGCAGCCGCCGCTCCAGCATGGCTGAGTTGTTCACAAAGCCCACACGCACAAACTGCAGGCCAGCCGGGCACAGAGCAGGTGGCTGAGACCCTGCGAGGGTGGGGATAACTACGTTGTAGGGGCATGCCCCTGATGTCGGCGGCGGCAGGCAGGGCGGGGGCAGGCAGGCAAGGGGCTCGCTGGTTCCTGATGAGCATGGCCATGGCACATGATGAGGATGGCGATGATGGGGATGACAGCAGAAGCTGCAGGTTGTTGCATAGCTGTAAGCAAGTTCCACCACCACAGTGCAGCAATTGATTGAGGTGCATCCTATAACCAGCGAGTGGCACTGGGCCTTGCCAGGGTGGTGCAGCTCCCTCTCTCCTGCAAGATTGCTGACCTGGCCATAGCTGGCGTGCAGGACCACAGCGCCCCCCGTGGCTGCTGTGTTGTTGGCCAGCAGCAGGTGTGGGCCCGTCATGTAGGTGGGGCTGCCACCCGAAGCAAGCAGCGCTCCGCCCACAGCTGCCCGATTGCCAGTAAAGGTGACGCCCTGCACGGGATTAACACTCAGGGTGGGCGTCCCCAGCATGGCCTGATGCGCTGCTGGGCACCTGACTAGGTGCTTGGCCAGGTGCCTGATCAGGCGGAGGCGGTAGCAGAGCGCTTGCCTCACCATCCTCATGGCTAAAGTTTGTGGGGTGATTTGTGCTAGAGTGTTTGGCCGGGGTAGTGAGGGCATTGGTGCTGTGAGTTGGCTGACAGGCATGTGTAGCATAGAGCCTTGGAATAACAGGTGAACACATAGGTGCATGCCATGGCTTTTGCTCTGATGTTGACTAATACCCAATGCATGCAAAGACTCCTGCTTTACAGTGCACAGGGTTGCTGCTATGTTTGCCGCACCAGGTCAGAAGCGCTGAGACCAGCGGATGCGTCTTCGGCGCCTGAGCCGTCAAAGCTAAGGTCCCCCATGCGGTCCGCATACACCGCCCCTCCCAGGGCAGCCTGGTTCTGAATGAAGAGGGTCCCACCTGGACAGCACAGGGAGTGGGCTGGCTGGGCGGTAGCAATGTGCTCTGGCTGAACCATTGTTTGCCATTTATGTGTCCTATCTGTTGCAAAATAGGTGTGCCGCACGCCCAATCACAGCTCTGCCGTGCTGCTGTACCATGCTCTGCTGTACCAAGTTGCCAAGGGGCAAGGCCAAGCAGCCGTACCAGCCTGACCTTTCCTACGGCCATAACCACCATCATCATTATGCTCTGCCGCACTGTGCTCAGCCCCGTGATTGTTTGAATGGGCATCTTGACATACATGCCCTGTGCCTCTCTACGCTGCAGGCCTTGATGCCCTGCTTCGCTGTGCATATTGCATCCTCCCATAACCGTGTGGAAGTCAGCAGGCAAGTCACCCACCAGACACCACCAGGACGCTGGCTTGGGCGCTGATGGCGCCCCCAAAGCTCTGGCCTTGGTTCAGGGGGTCCAGGGCCCAGTCAGGGCCTACCAGGCCAGCTGTGTTGTTGATGAAGCGCGCGCCTACCACCCTGAAGCTGGGCACCTGCAAGGAGGGGTGCAGGCGGACCGGGTGGGAGGATATGCATGGGCTAACAAAGCGCTCTGATATCCATGGCCATGTGGGTACAGACAGAGTACAAGAACTGAACAAGAACAAGAGTTCTAGACCACCACAAGGCAGTCCTTGGGCTCCTTGTGCCTCATCTGTCATACCGCCCTGATTGGACACCTTACCTTACCCGACCTAACCTGACCTAATCTTGACACTGGGCCAGGTGAGAAAGACACAGTTTTTTGCTGTAGCCAGGCACAGCACTACCGCCTGAGCATGTGCCTGGTCTGCATTGTGTACTCTGTGTCTGTGCCCTGTGCATGCCCCTGCGGCTCCTGTGCCTGCTTACCTGAGCAGTGTCAATGCCTCCGCCGCTGAGAGTCGCTACGTTGTCTTGGAAGGTGCAGTTGGACGTCGTCACCTGGGCAGGCCAGCATGCAACAGTGGTCCACTGGAGGGCTAGGCTGATTCAGGAGAAGCTGGTAACCTTGGTCCCACTATATAGGCCATGCTTGCTACAGAACAGCGCATTGACATCCACCCAGAGCAGGAATAACCCGAGGGTCATAACAATGCATGCCATGTCCTAGGATTGGCAGGCAGTGATGCTGGCATCTGCAGTAGGGTGTGCCTGCTGCTGCTGCTGCTGGTGTTGATGATGATGAGGGTGAGCTGTGCGCAGTGTTCACAACCTGCCTCAAACATCAGAACAGGTTTACCTGAATACAGCAATGCTTTAACGTGCGAGGTATGGGACCCTAGGGGAGCCTGGTGCATGACACTGTCCTCACTCTGGCGGCTCAAGTGAATGGGTTATGGCATCAAGGGCATCAAGGGAGGCAGATGAAGGTAGTGGAGGAGGGCAGTGCATCACATCCACTAACCGCGCTGGTCTAGCATGGTGTGGCCCTTGGCTGCCTGCTCCCACCTGCTCGCAAGTGCGGACCATGACTGCCCCACCGCTGTATCCAGCACTGTTGGAGGCAAAGGAGCTGTTGTGGAGGTTCACTGCCACCAAGCTTGGACCCTGCAGCATGGCACCCGCCACCACCACCACCACCACTACCATGTCATCATCACACCCTGCAGAATGGCTGCTGGGGCAGTTCCCGGGTGTGCACCATTGTGGCACTCAGGGAAGTGCAGCAACACTACATTATCACAGTGGCGTGATGCACCTCCCTTGTCACTACCATTGCACCCTAGACCCTGCAACACCCTGAGTAGCTGAAGCATACAGCCATTCAGGCGGCGAATGGAGGGCGGAGCGCAGTGGCAACGTGACATGCTTGCTAGGCAGGATGTGACATGGCAGCAGCAGCAGCAGCGAAAGCAGCAGTAGCGTGAGCAGCAGCAGCAGCAGCAACAGCAGCAGCCGCAATAGCAGGGGCGACAGCATCAACAGGAGCAGCAGTGGCGACAGCCTATGGAAGGATTGTCCTCCTGCCACAGTATGGTCTGACTCACCCCGGCCCCCATGGCCCCTCCAAACCCGATGACATTATCACTCAGGGAGTCGCCATACTGCCCAGCAACGTTGGCGACGAAGGAGCTGCTGCTGATGTTGGCGAGGCGAGTGTCACCAGCCAGGTGCAGGGCGCCTCCCATGATGCCAGCCTCATTGGAGTGGAAGGCTGATTGCTCACAGTTAACTAGCACAAAACCCCTGGACAGCGCCAGACACAACCAGCAGCAGTGTCACCGCAACGGCTGGATGATGGGGCTGGCAAGAAAGGCTGAAGCTGACTGCAGCACAGAAGCTAGGGGGATGGGTGCGGTATTGGAGGGGTTGTCAACAGGGATCAGCGTGCCAAGGTACACGCAAACCCTGCTGAGAGCCCATTAGAATGAGATATGTGTTCTGAGCTGGGACGGCCCACAGCCCTGATAACACACGGATGCCACAGCCCCGCCTAAATGTGTGGGAGAAACGTGCGCTGAGCCTTGCTTGCCTTGTGACAAAAGACACATTCCCACCTGATTGACAAGCCACCTCCGTGGAAGCTCGCATAATTGGAGTTGAAGACAGTGGAGAGGGCACTGAACCTGACGGCTTGCTGGCCTGACTCAGGGCCCAGTGCACGAAGACCACCTCCTTCTACGTATGCCGATGTCTTGGGGTCTGCCAGCTGAGCTTTCAAGGCATCGACCCTGCAGCATGGCGTCTGAAATAGCTGTGGCAGCAGCAATGGCAAGGACAACAGCATAGCAGCAGCAGCAGCCCGTTCCAGCACAATGACAACAGCACAGGAAAAGCATGGCTTCAGAGTGACCCAGTGATGGCAGTTGACCTTGCTGATGCAAACGTTATGCTGCTGTCAATGCCGCCTGAACAAGCACAAATGTGCCAATGCACAAGCAGAAGCAGCGCTTGGCAACACGCCCGCTATAGCTGTGCTGGTGGCCTGGGCTACATGACCTGACTGCCAAGGGCAAGAAGTACCCTGAGCTGGGCTACAAGCGTTAGTAGTGTGCCACCTCTTAAGGTGCCTTCAACTTATATCAGCGCATGTTTGTCATGCCAACAGAAGGCTATCGCCCTGTCACAGGGCCCAGGCAGCAGGTTGTAGGCACCCATGCCATGTGTGTGAGTACACAACTCCATACACACAAAACACTACCCCTAGTGAGGATCCTATCATTCTACCCTTGCGCTGGTACTTGTTGCCTGTCAGGCTGACGAGGGAGGTGCTGTCAAGTGATGGCACTTTGCAAGTTCGTTCAAATCAAGGCCATCCCTGGACAGTGTGACGGTAGGAGGGCAGGCTGAAGCACAGCTGTCACTCACCCCATGAGCTCCCCTGCGGCATTGGCAGTGAAGTTGCATCCATGGACCTCCAGTGAGGAGGCAGTGACCAGCTCCGCCCCACCGCCTGCCAGCCCAGCTTTGTTGGCAGTCAGGCTGGCAGAGAGGAGGTGCATGGGCCCCAAGGTGCTAGATGCATGCAAGCCGCCCCCGGTAGACTGTGCGCCCAGGGCCATGTTGCTGGTGAAGTTGGTGCGCACAATGGTCAGAGCCTGGGAATACAGGTGGCAGGACGACCTCCAGCAGGTGTTCTTGACACTTGAGAGGCAGGCAGGGCAGGTACATGCATGTGACTGCAGCTTCAGCTATGTTGCTGCAGCAGGTGTCGTGCAATGTTGAGGATGGGAGGGGTTCAGCTCAGGCAGGTCAGCACCTGGACGGGTGTACATCAGCACGTGGTTCCTGTCTAGCTAGCATCTACAGCGGCACACAGTGCAAGGGACATGATATCAGTCAACATCCGACTCTGTCCCACTGCCATGGTCCCAGCATCACCCCGTTGCCCTGTGCTCACATGTGCAGTGATCCAGGCGCCGCCACCCTGGCCACTGACAGGTGTCACAGCATCCTCTGCAGCCGCCGCTGTTCCTGCCTCCCCGGCCTGGTTTGCAATGAACCTGCAGCTGATCAGCTGCACAGTGGCATGGGAGGACTCCACATACAGCCCGCCTCCCAGAGCCACAGACTCCCCGGCCAACTGGGAGAAGTTGACCCTGAGGGGGGTGCTGCCCATGGACACCCGCTGACTTAGTGCATGGCGTGGTCCAGGCAGCACCTGGTTGTGGCTGAAGGTGACGTTGAACAGCACCACCTGCTCGCTGGAGAAGAGCACGGTCACTGCGCCCCCCTGGCCTGTGCTGCTACAGTCATGTAGGCGGCTGCTGTTGATGTACACCTGGGACACTGACTGGGCCAGCACAGCCCGGCCAGCACCCTGGAACTGGGTACGAGTGATGAAGAGGCCTGACATGCTGACAGCACTGACAGCACCCACATGCCGGTTTTTGATGTTGCTATCTGTGCTGTTCACTGTGTGGTGCGTGGTGTTGCCTGAGAGGAAGTGGGAGTCAGCAACAATGAGGTTGCTGCCAGCGCCTTGCACGCGCACAGCTGAGTGGCTGCCATAACCCTGCACAGTGAGTTGACAGCGTGATGGGCGGGTGCAGGTTGCCACAGGGATGAAGGGAACTGCAGCATAGCACGCACCTGGAAGCTGCAATTGCGGATCACTGTTGTGAAACTCCCACCAGCATGAGCTAGCCTGCTGCTGTCTGACACAACGCTCCCTTGCTCACAGCCTGCGCAGCCGCAGTGTCCCAGCATTTAGGATGCAAGGGCAGCTGTCTGGTGGTCGCTAATGTCGGCTGCGGGCTGTGCCTTACCCAGGAAGGTCACGTTGCTGACCCCGACCCGACCGATGCCGGCACCGCTGAAAAGAGCTTGCAGCGCAACCCGTATAGCCCCGATGCACGTAATGATGGTGGCATCCCTGTCTAAGCTCGAGATAAAGACGCCCTCCGGCAGAGATAACGGCGATGTTAGCTCGAAGCGTCCCGGCGCCAGCACCACTGAGACTGGCGCAGCAGTGGAAGTCGGGGCCTGCGCCCAGACTGCGGTTACACCCGCTGAGAAACAGCCCTGGACGACTCCCGTGGCCGATGCCGCGCACCCGCTTCAGTATCTCCTTCAGTGCATCGACACTACTGACACTAACGGCCTGGGGCACCCCCGCTGACTCCTGGCCGGCGTCAAAGTTCAAAGCTCCATTTTTTGCCAGTGCTGATGCCAGCAGCTGGATAAGGACCAGTAGAGTCGGAGATGCACGCATTGTTTCAGCGCAGTTCCCTTCACAGCCTTGCTCATATGCTCTGCAAATACCAAAGGATCAGTGCTGCCATACTCAACGTCCTAAGCGCGCCTGCGGCCGACAGCTGGCGACAGACTGTTATGGTGCATGGCACCTTGGACACAATATTGTGAGGATGTAGCGGAGCAAGTTGCGCCGTTTGTCAACGAACAAGATGCTGCGGAGCCCCCATGGGCGTGCCTTTGATGCAACCTGTCCAGCATTAGTCGTCCCCTCCAGCTATGCAAGCGTCTGCTAAAGGTCACCCCCGCCATTGCACGTGCATTGAAGGGACAAGTGGGTTCTCTCTGGTTTGCATACAAGGATATTAAACCTGGCAGGGTCACAGGGGCAAAGCGATAGTGCAGCTGGTGGCCCACCAGTGGTGGGCGCCCATGCCTTGTGCTGGGGAAGTATCCCATACAGACAAAACACCGCCCCTAGTGAGGGGACCTGGTTATGCCTTTGCATGGGCATTGGTTGCCCACAGGGCTGTCGAGGAAGGGGCTCGTGAGGTACCCTGCTTACCTGACAGCAGCTCTGGGCCTCCTGGCCGCGCCTCAACCCTTGCCACCGCCACACAGTGGGCAGCAGCAGGGTTGCAGAAACAGAGCACGAGACAGGAAGGAGGGATGACAGGAGGTGGCTGCAGCAGCTTGGCCTCGACCTGGCACCTAATACTGCAGCTGCATCAGATTTTGGGCCTGGATGGGGAACACTAGCAGTGGAAGCAGCAGCGGCAGCAGCAGCAGCAGCAGCGGCAGCAGCAGCAGCAGCAGCAGCAGCAGCAGCAGCAGCAGCAGCAGCAGCAGCAGCAGCAGCAGCAGCAGCAGCAGCAGCAGCAGCAGCAGCAGCAGCAGCAGCAGCAGCAGCAGCAGCAGCAGCAGCAGCAGCAGCAGCAGCAGCAGCAGCAGCAGCAGCAGCAGCAGCAGCAGCAGCAGCAGCAGCAGCAGCAGCAGCAGCAGCAGCAGCAGCAGCAGCAGCAGCAGCAGCAGCAGCAGCAGCAGCAGCAGCAGCAGCAGCAGCAGCAGCAGCAGCAGCAGCGGCGGCGGCGGCGGCGGCGGCGGCGGCGGCAGCAGCAGCAGCAGCAGCAGCAGCAGCAGCAGCAGCAGCAGCAGCAGCAGCAGCAGCATTGCCAGAGTTTCTTTCAGACTGGGCCAGGCTTTCTCAGTCGGCGAAAGGCACCCTTTTAGTAAACGGTTAGTCCACTCCGGACAAACACAACTACTGGTGTGCGGGTTGATTGGACTGAGAGGAAGTTGTTGTGCGGCTTCGCGAGAGCGACATTGCCCCGTGAACACACTCCCGTGAATTTGCGGTTGTAGAGTAACGCCATTGTGGCCCGGCCAGAACTTCGCGCCGGTGGAACACACCTGTGGCCAACGATGCCGCACGGACTAGGCGCACCGATCCGTGCTGCGGCGGTGAGCGCAACTAGCCGACGCCCCTCTCACAACTTGATTGTCGCTTACGCAGCTGTACACCTTACATCGCTTTGATGAGCGCAGGGCCTCGCATGCTCGAACTACCGCGAGCAGAGCCGACAAATCACGGCGCTTCTGGCCAAGCTTGCGGACCTTGGCGCCGCGCACGAGATAAGCTACCCCACCATTGGTGAGCGCGACTTTGAAAACGTCCCGTGCTTCACGGACAAGCCAGCCAGAGTCAAATCCTGCGCCTGTCAAAACCCTACTGACCCAATTTGCTAGTTCGCTTCCTGCTCTTGCGCGACAGTGGTGTGCGGCGACCAGTCAGCGGGCAAATCCAGCATCATCCAGCGCATCAGCGGCATCGACCTGCCGCGGTCCAGCGGCACCTGCACCCGGTGCCCGATGGAGGTGCGCCGCGCAACGGTCACTGCGGGAGCCCGCAATGCACAAATGTGCGCACTAGCCTAGGACAAACACAACACGCAGGCTCTGGCTGGCTGCAGGTTCGCATGACCATGAGCGAGAATGCCACACAGTGGTCCTGCAAAGTTAAGATCAGGTGTGCCAAGGGGGATGCATGAGCATGCCATCAGTGTCCATGCCATAACAGGCTCCTCTGGAACATGCAGTAATGTGTCCCTCTTTGAGCTGTAATGAGCTTACAATCAGCACATGGTTGTCATGCTAACTTTGAGCTACAGCCCTGTCCTAGGGGCCAGGCAATAGTGTAGGTGGTAGGCGTCCATGCCATGTGTGTAAAAAGAAAACTCCATACAGACAAAACACTACCCCTAGTGAGGGGACCTCGTTCTGCCTTTGCATTGGCAGCTGGGCTGATGAGGTTGGTGCTAGTGAGGGTGGTGCCGACAGTGACCCTGAGTACCCTGCTTACCTAACAGCAGCTCTGGCCCCCCCGGCTGCGCCCAGGGAATCAGCAACAGAGCACAACACAGGCACAAGGGGTGGCAAGAGGTGACTGGAAGAGCTTGGCTCTTATGTGTTGTATGTGCAGGTATGAATGGGATGATGACAACTTAGAGACATTGTCCACAGTGTCCTGGAAGGACTTTGGGCCTCCCTTGTTTGACAAAGCAGCTGTGGGCCCTGTTGTGCAAATGGCGCAGAGGGCTGTGTTGAACCCCAGTAAGTTGTACAGAACATGTTTCAACCTACCCTTGCGAATGCAATGTCATGTCGTACCTATTTGTATCCCTGTCAAATCTTTTTGCATCTCGTAGGCAGCCTGTATATTGGCTACGTCAATTATATTATATTATAGGTCTATTATACAGACGTGCTGTGATTGTTCCTCTGTTCAGGCAGGAGCTTTGATAGCGTCGAAGATCAAGCCTCTCTTGCTGCATTGGCTGGAGCTGATGAGCTTGGCTTCACGCGCAATGTGGTGGGTCGCCGTCAGCCCTGTCATCGCTTTAGCTCCTTCAGCCTGCCATATGCCACAGTGCATTCACTACCTGGGCTGCTTGCTTCCAGGTGGTCCTTGAAATCCAAGGTGCAGACATCAGCCTGTCGCTGATTGATCTCCCCGGCATTATAAGCTCCACAGAAAAGGAGGAGGACCAGTACCTTGTTGACATGATCAAGGATATGGTGAAGCACTACATTCAGTGAGTTTGCAAGTTTGGTGATGTTGCTTACCGTCAAGGAGTGGTGTATGCTGGGTCTTGAAATGAAGGACTGTCGCTTGCTGCCCGTTGCTGCCTGCATGCCCTGTGCTTCTTGCCTTTTGTATGCAGACCCCCACAGACCATCATTGTGCTGGCGGTGCATGCGTTGTCAGACATCCAGAACCAGGTAAACCCTCTCCCAATCCTTGCAATATGTTGACTGATGCCTAGGGGTTCAAAGGTTGGCTTCATTTGTTGCGTCTCCTGTCCATTGCCCAGGTTGTGTACAAGATGGCGCGGGAGGCTGATCCACATCAGCAGCGCACCCTGGGCGTCATCACCAAAGTCGATGTGATCCCACCCGGCAGCCACGACATGTGGATCCGCATGATGCGAGGGGATTCGTTCCCCTTGGACCTGGTATGTGATAGGAAGGTGATGGCTGGGAGGCTTATGGGTGCATGGGCTGCTAGTGGTGAGTGATTGATAGTCGACATTCTGTGAGGGATCCTCTTTGCCTGTGGCCGAAAAAACACTTAGCTTAGTGAGCACAACAATGCTTGGACTCTCGTAGGTGTCATGCCGGTCACCACCACGCGCAACGTCTGACTAACCTCCTTGCTGAATGCTGGTGTGCAGGGCTACTACATGGTGGTCAACCCCAACCAAGTGGACCTGGACCAAGGCACCAGCCATGAGGTGAGTTGTATGACGTGCTTGCCTGATGTGCAGGGTGGGCCATCATATGGTGCCACACCTGACAAGGCTCCGAGCCGTGTCTACAGCAGAGCTGTGCCTCCCTACCTCCCCAGGCCGCTGTAGCCAAGGAGGAGCGCTTCTTCCAGGCTGATGCAAACCTGAGCTGTCTTGCACACAATCCGCGGTGGAGGAAGAACCTGGTGAGTGGCTGCTCATGGTTGTGAGGTGGGCTATGCGATCAAAGCGTGGTGCTTGACCTAGATGTGATGCGTGGTGCCTAGATGTGAAGCGTGGTGCTTGACCTAGATACATGCTACTGTGACGAGCACCAGGCAATCTGTGGTGTGGCTGCACCTGGTGTCCTATGCCACTGTACACTGGCAATGGCTGGCTGGTTGCAGGGCCTGTCCAACCTGACAGCAGCACTCAGCAAGCAGTTGGTGGACCGCACCACGGCTGAGCTGCCTCACATGAGGGCCAAGGCGAGTGTGACTCTTTCTTGGTGGCATGTCGATCATTCTTGGTGGCATGCCCATCCTGCCATCCCAGTATCTGACAGCTGTGAGGGTCTTATTATTCAGCCTTTGCGTGGTACTTGCCCGCTGGGCTGGTGACGTGCCAAACATTGTATGTATGCTGCCTGCCTGCTTGCCTGCCATGCTCAGGGTGTGAGGTGCATCATTTTGACTCATGCGGGAGATGTTGACACCATCTCACCAGTGAACTTGCGCGCAGGTGGAGGCGGCTCTGAACGCTGTGCAAGCTGACTTGGCACTGCTGCCACCGGCAGTTCCTGAGCTCAGTCGTCCCGGCAGGCTCATGACCATCATGAATGATCTGGCTCTCGATATCCGCATGATTGTGACAGCATTGGAGGCCACTGGGTCAATTGACAGCTATAGCGGCTGCCACAGCAAGCTGTTGGACGCTTTTGCAAGGTGCTGCTTGGCTGGCTGCCTGCCTGTTATAACTGCTGGCTGCCTGCCTGTCTGGTATGCTTGGTCGCTCATCCACTACCAGGGCTGTGTCCACAGGAGCGTGGAAGCGTCAAGGCCGTCCTTCTGTATCGCTGCTGAGGGGGTGGAGTCACACAATGTATGCGACGGGAGTGCTGGTGATGAAGCTGACGAGGGACACTGCCCCATCAAGAAGGTCATGACGATGGAGGAAGTAAAAGGCAAGCAGTTTGCCCATCCCAATGCCGCTTACTGTCACGGTGATCCAGATGCAGTATGCATGCTTGCTTTGCAGACATGTTGCACAAGATGCGTGGATACATGCTGCCAGGGTTCAAGCCCTACTCTGCCGTGCTGCACATCATCAAGCAGCACCAGCCTTCTTGGAAGCAGCACGTGTTAAGGTGCTTGAACGACACCTCAGCAGCCCTGGCACAACACTTGGCGCCACTGGTGGATCGCCATTTCCAGCTCTTCCCAAAGCTGGCACCATCCATGTGGTGAGGTGTGCCTGTCATTCGCGCCCTTATCCATGTCCATCCTTCCGCAGCAAGCCTCTGCCAGCAAGCAAGATGCAGCTTCTTCGTGCCAGCTGTTTGGTGCGGTCTGCGTTTGCAAGGTGTCACCAGTGCTGGGTGTAGTACCTGTCTGGTGCTGCAGGGCATGGCAGGGTGGAACTTGAAGCACCAAACACCATGCACTGCATATTGGGTGCTGATGTGCAGGCCACTGGTGCATAAGCTGCTGAAGGAGAAGCAAGGCAGTGCCCGAGAGAAGCTTCAAGAGCTTGTTGACATGGAAATGGATGATCCTATCACCTGGAACAATGACTTCTTCACATGCCAGCAAGAGTTCCTGGAGACTCTGACGCAGGCATACCAGCAGGTAGAGCTGAGGACACAATGGCTACCATTTGAGTGACTGACATGACTGTGGGTGGTGCACCATGCAGAGGTTGCTGACTCAGGCTGCTGCCTTACGCATGGAGGTGGACCCAAGAGGTTGGGCATCCCTCCCTCGCTCCTTGCCAGCGCAAGCTACGCCAGCTGCCCCGGCTCGAATGCATTCTCTTGTGGGAAACTCAGTAAGCGCTGCAAAGCACCCTAGCAAGTGGCATGGTGAAATGATACATCCATCAGCATGTCACAGTATGGCAGGACGCAATGGACAGTAAGCTGCCACCATGTGCTTCAGGGCTGCTCTTCCTTGCATGGGCGTGTGCTCTGGTGCCCTAGGTGCAACCGGCTGAGACATCTTCCGTGGATATGTCCGCCCTTGACGTGATGGCTGCTTGCATGGCCTACTACAAGGTGTGCACCTAGACTTCCATGCTTGCTCGCATGCGGCTGCTTATTGCATGGCATGTCTGTTGAGCAAGAGCACATGTGTACAGTACACGTGGAATGCCCTTGCCCATGTGACCGCTTATTGTGCTGCCTTGACCTCAACATGTCCAGATTGCATCCAAGCGCTTTGTGGATTACAGCATGCTGGTCATGAGGGCACACTTCCAGAAGGCGATTGCCAAGGGCTTCCATGACTTCATGGACAGGTATGCAGCTTGCCAGAGCCACCCCCACATTCTCGTCACTTGTTATTTCAGAAGTGTGCGTGACACGTGAAGCATGCATGGTGCATGGTGATGGGGCACCAAGGTCATACACCCAATTCATCAGTCCCCCTGGTGCAATGGCCCCGCTGTTTTTGCTGCACTTCCACGCAGGGAGATGTGCAAGTTGGCAGGTTTTGACGCGGCCCATGGTCAGAGGCAGCACTGGTCCTGGAGCAAGGTGGTGCTGGGCTTCCTGGAGGAGGAGCCAGAAGTAGCCCAATCACGTGTGGATCTGCAAGCCCGGGAAGAGAAGCTGCTGGCCCTGGAGCAGCTCTTGGCAGAGCAGTCAGGGGGATGGCTGCTAAGCTTGCCGGAGCCGTCACTGCCACCAGCTACCCGCCAGCGTGTTGAAGAGCCCGCCTTGCTGCCTGATGGCCCTGGGGAGTCCAAAGCGGGGCTGAAGGGGGAGTGGTCCCCGACCCCATATGCACTGGCTGCCGCTAGCGCCAGGGCGCTCCGTAATGTGACGAGCTACATTGCTCCTACATCCTTCCCAGCATCTGTGCGTTGCCACCAGCCTCTTTGATCAGCCTCCTGATGTGTTGCAACCATAGCACGAATGGTAAGATGGGGCCGTTGAGTGTTGGACCTTAGCTGCACAGTTGGTCATCACACTGACACTGTTGGTCACCACAGCAACACTGGAAAATGCCAGGCTATTAGGACCAACACCGCTGCTCGCCCTTGACCTCCATGGCATAGCATGGCATAGGCGCATCAAAAGCTTCGATGAAGAGAATCTTGCCATGACAACCGGTGCATAGGTCTGCTGTGGTCAATGCACTGTAAAGTGCACCTCAATTTATGAGTGCACAACTCCAGCCAGCCAGAGATGTCGCCAGCCAGCACAGCACCTGCCAGCAACAGGGAGCTCAGCCAGCCGTCCAGTACCAGCCTCCCCGCCCCCATCCCACTCCCTGCCCTGTCACCTCACCAGCAGCCCCTCGCCTCCATAGCTTCCCTGACAGCCTTCTACACAGCCATGCCCATGCTCCATGCAAGCAAGGGTGCGCCCATGCAAGGGTCGGAGCCCATGCGAAGCCCTCCAGGTTGGCCCCCCTCCTCGCCTCGCACCTTTGTGCCTTCACGGCTGCACCCTATCCACCAGGAGGTGTATGGGGCATGGGGTTGGCATGGGACCTTTTTGGTGGTGTGGCTAACTGGTGAGCGGTGTGTAGTTCTGGAGGGAGGGAAGGAGGTGCGTGGCGGACACCGTCGCCCGTCACCTGTCACCGACACCACCGTCACCACCGGAGGCATGACCTTTGACATCGCACCTGACGTGCCTAATCCTTCCCAGCTAAAACACAACACATGATCCAGCGTGCTCCAGTTATGTAGTAGCATGGCTTCAGCACGAAGTAGGGGGACTAAGATAGTCTGTCAATGATGTGTTGCGAGTCTCGGACGATACCTGCAAAAAGCAGTACGCTTGGTGAGCTCTTTGACAGCACGGCTGGGACGAGCTCACGTCTTAGCCTCCGCCGTGCTCACCCGGCCCGACGCTGCGGCCGGTCCCGTGAAGTGTGAGCGTCGCAATCGAGGTGTTAGCGAGTACAAATGGTCCATACGCCTACACCTCAACACTTGCACTCCCTGCACGCACAGACCAGTCCAAGCCCAGACTTCCGCATCAACTCGTCCCCACTCCGCAGGTGTGTGCCCAAGGCTGCCTGCATTTCGCACAAGCAGATTGCTGAGTATCTACCACCGCCGGTGCTGTCCGCGCGTGTGTCCTGCATCCTTCGCTCGATTCCCTTGCTGACTCGGACTGTCTCGGGTTGTGCAGTTCTACCGCGATGAAGGCCGCAGTGCTCGCCCTCCTCGCCATCGCTGTGACAATGTCAGTGGCGTACGCACAGCCCCCTCCGGTGGATTGGATTGGTGGTGGTGAGTGACCCAGTGCCTCGAAGGTCCCGTACTGCCGTGCCCTTTCATGAATGCATCGCTCCCTCGGACGCACCAGCTACACCACACACCGCCACTGCCGTGGCCACTGGCACCCGACTGTCGCATCAACCAACCCGCATCGATCTCTCCGCGGACTGAGCACTGCGCTATCTCCTCCTTCAGGCGCATCCGCAACAAACGTAATGTTGATATTTGCCGTGGTGCTGCCGCAGGCCCCGACCCAAACTTGCCACCTTGCAACCCCATGCAGCCCAATGTCTGGGCTTGCCAAGCTTGCGACTCCACGGCAAAGGCTGTGGGCTGGGAGGATGTGAACAAGGACTTCTTCAACCGCATTGGCTACTGGAACCTGGTGGCGAACTGCCGCGCATGTGTAACGGGCAACCCGTCCAACCCCTGGGCCTGCCTCCAATGCGTGGACAGCAACGCCTTCCCTGACCCCAGCGGCCCCGTGAAGGACCTGGTGCCCAGCGATGCTGACAGTCAGAACTCACAGCTCATCAACGTGGGCGGTGAGTGTCCATGGGGAGGTGGGAGGGAGGTAGCTTGTCTATGTCTGGTAGTGGCTGTGGTGGGGCGTGGCTATACCGGTTATGGTGGTCTGGCCAGGGTAGTGATAGTGGCAGTCACTTTTCGGCATAGAAACCGCCTGTCATGAGGCACAGAGTACACGGGAACCTGCTTGCACAGTGGAGGCTGCATGACGCCAGCTGCAAGCCATATGCTGCCAGCCCCGTGCTGCTCCTGAGCCTGCCTGAGCCCCTGGTCTGCCCCGCAGCCTGCTTCAACTGCCTGACCAAAGACACCAACCCCAAGACCAAGGGCCAGCTGGCCTACGCCTGCCCTCAAGTGTGCAAGCTGTACAGCTTCAACAGCCTCATCCCTAACTCCGCCTCCGTCTTCACAGCGCCCATGTTCCAGTCCTGCACCTCCTGCTTCAATGTGGCCCTTGACAGCAACAGCTATGTGAGTGATCACCAATGCAAATGTGTTGATGCATCACTGTGCATCCTTGCCTAGCCATCCTTTCGCTACCACCATTGCCCCTGCACCGTTAGCTGTTGCTGCTGCCTTTGACTGCTGTGCGCTACCTCTGCTCCCTCACTACTGTGTGACCCATTCTGCCTCGTGACCCTTTGCTGTGGACCATGAACATGCCCTGCTACTTCCGCATCTGCCAACCTCCTCCCTGCTTCACCTTCTGTTGCTGCGCAGGGCTGCACCCAGTGCATGCAGCTGGCTTTCAAGGCCACCAAGCAGGTGGGGCCGTCGCTGGCCTACGACAACGCTGTGCAAGCTCGGACGCCCACACGCGTTCCCATCGACTCGCTCCGCACTCAGTGCCTTGAATGCGTCAAGAGCGCGAAGGCCAACGAAGCCTGGAAGTGCATCAGCACCGCCACCGCGGCCTTCAGTCAAGCCGGGGTGCCGGTGCAGCTGTGAGGGCAGGTGGCCTAAGCAGCAGAAGGGGTTGCACGGGGGTGGCATAGAGAAACCAATGGTTTTGCTAATGTGAATGATGATGAATAGATGATGTTGGTGCATTGACGATGATCTTGACTTGCTAAAGTTTACACCATGCGCATCAGCTGGTGACACATGACAAAAGTGTCCGGGTAATAGTGATGACGAGTGGCATGTGAGCAAATGTACATGTTTAGTACTCAGTCCCATTGTGAGCCGTGCTCTACAATCTGCTGTGGTTCTCTGTTGTCATTCAGCTTGCATCCGTTTGTTGTGTCTAGTCATATTGGTGTAAAGCAACAACTAGAATGACACAAGACCGATAAGCTTGCATGCTCGACGCAAGGAAACACAAATCTCCAGCCAATTCACGCCCCTAGGAAATGTGGCTGTGCATGCAGTCACCCCCCATGCAACAAGGCCCAGTGTAGTCGAACACTGACGCTGATTGACTTAGTCTGGACTTGCATTGCGACGCTCAAGGCACAGGAGCCACTTGTTCAACAGTTATGTGTGCAATCGTAGGCCCTCAACACAGAATGGTAACCCTCCCTATGTCATGCAGTGTGTCGACACAAGGCAACCTAGCCCACCAGCTACTAGATGTCTCCGTCAAGTCAACCAAACACACATGGACGTCCACCTGCCTGTGCGCCCACTACCAGTCGTCTCTGTGTGCGCTGGGCGCTGTCGGCTTGAGCTTCACCGCGCCCAGCTTACCGCGTCCAACCGGCTGGGGAGCAGCTTCCGTGCCCGAGTCGCCGCGGTCCGACCCCGCGAGGCTCAGAGAGGAGGACGAGCCGGGCTTGCCCTTGCCCGCTCCCAGCGTCGCTGTCCCAGCAATGCCATTGCTGCCGCCTCGCCTGCCGTTACGATGGGACGCGGCTGCCCTGTCCTCCCTCACCAATGGCCGTGTTCTCCCAGACCTGGCTGCGGGCTCGTCAGGGGCCGCGATGCTGAGGGCAGCCCGGGCAGGGCGAGGGCTGAGCGGGGGCAGGGGGGCTGACTCTCTGCTGACCCCTGGTGCCCCAGAACCCTGGCCTGCCCCAGCTGCTGCTGCGCTGCTGTGTGGGTCAGGGTCAGCAGTGGAGGGGATGCTGTTGTAGTGGGTGCCGCCTGGCCCTGTCTTCAGCTGGGCTTTCTTTGCCGAGGGGCCAGAGGCAGGGCTGGACCCCCAGCCTGGCTGACTTCTAGGTGCTTCCTCATCGTCTGACCAGTTGTCCCATCCATCCACAGGTGCAGTGTTAGCAGGAGGGTGGGGGGCTGAAGAGAGAGGGAGGTAAGGCTGGGAAGAACGGGTGGGGCCACCGGAGGGGCTGCGATAGATCAGGTCATGTCAAGCCAGGCCAGGTCAGATCAGATTGAGCCAGGTCAGGTAAAGCCAGCTCAGCCAGGTTCAGGTCAGGCTGGGTCAAGCCAGATCAGGCCAGGTCAAGACTGGGCGAACTAGATCAGGTCAGGTTAGGTTGGCTTAATCTCTCTGGCAATAGCACCAGCAGGAGGCAGCATCGACATTGTTCAGGGCTGATGTGATGTGGGCTCACCTGCCAGGCCCTGGTCTATTGCTCCCATTGAGCGGTGAGCGCAGCTGCCAGCCCAGCCTCCGACTGACGAGAAAGCCTGCCACCAGCACCAGCACAAACGCTGCACTGCCAGTGTACCTGCGGCCGGTGTATCCCAACACATGACCACACACTGTCAAGTGAATGCGTGACGATCAACACCATCTAAACACTATGATACCCTATGGACCGTGTAGATTGCCAATGTGCAAGTGGCGGCTGCGCCCACCCAGCCCACCGAGGGCAAAGGCAGGGTCAATGCTGCCAAGGTCCCCCTCCCAGCACCACAGCCAGGACAGTGGGTTGATGGGGACTGCAATGCAGCACTGAACATGCAGCGCAGCGGGGAGAGCTAGTTGCGCCCACTGGAGCTGGGCTGGTGGCCTAGTCTACCTGAGCTTGCCACGTAAGGGCAAGGAGTACCTTGCGCTGGGCTACAAGCAGCTGCAAGACTGGCCACCCAAGTCTCAGCAGCAGCAGCAGCCGGCGGCACAGTAATGTGTCCCTTCTTGAGCTGTTATGAGCATACCTCAGCGCATGTCTGTCATGCCAATAGAAGACTACAGCCCAGTCACAGGGTCAGGCAATCATGTAGGTGGAAGGTGGCCATGCCATGTGTGCGTGGTACTTGTTGCCCACAGGCCATGTGGGGGAGGTGCTACCCCAGGTCCAGTGGACGGTGCAGTGTGGAGTGGGATATAGTGCATGTTTGCATCACGAACACAACACACGTATCCGCAAGCTTGCATGCTAGGATGTGTGATGCGCGTGACAGGGCCAACAGCTTAGTGACACCCGACGCAAGCTAGAGCAGGTTGGCGGTCCCGCAACAGACAGTGTCGCCCTGATGCCTGATGCAGCAACACGCGCGTCTGCTGCACAGCACCATCAGCCCCACCAACCCCAGCACAACCAGCGAGGGCCTCCACCCTCCACCCTGCAGCAGCCCCACCCCTCCCAACCTCCAGGCCTCCCGTGCTGTCCCCATTGCTCCGGGCCCCTGATGATGTGCTAACACCCCTGCACCCAACACTCACATGATGATGTCCTCCTGCACCGCCCAGCGCCCAGCAGCTGCAGCCATCTCCGTGACAGAGGTGAATGCCTGCGTGGCCATGACCGTCACTCCTCCTGCGGCAGCCCCTGAGGGTTTGTGGGTGTCTGCACCGCCCTGTACAGACCCGCCAGGGGATAAGAGGAGGGCCGCAGGGGCATGGCCTGGCACCGCCTCCTCACCCCCAGCTGAGCCGTCTGGTACTGCAGATGTCACAGGCGGCAGTGCCACTGCTGCATGGCCCCCTGCAGGTGGAAGAGTTCCACCTGTGGTCAGGGAAGGCGCGAGTACCGGGTCCCCTGGCGTGCTTCCTGCTGTGGGCAGGCTGGTGGGAGGCGGTGGGCTGCTGCTGGATACTCTGCCAGGCAGTGGGCCACCTGCCTGGCTGTGCTGCCTGGGCAGTGGTGTGCCCTCTGCCTGCGTGGGCTCGCCAAAGGTAGTGGATGGGGCGGGCCGGGGCGGCCGGTGCCGGCGGTGCCTGCCTGGCCTCAGGCCGCTGCCATTGGTGCGGTGCCGACTGCCTGGCAGGCTATGCTGCGGGGATGGTGGGCTGGCAGGGGGAGAGGTCAGCATGCTGGTGGTGGGGCTGCTGCTTGCTGCCTGAGGGGGTGTTGGCAGACCCATTGAGGGCTCAGGGCCACTGCTGTTTGTGATGGGCGAGGGGGAGCTACTGCTGTGCATGACACTGCTGCTGCTGCTGCTGTTGCTGGTGCCACTGTCACTGCTGTTGCTACTGCCCAACCTGCTGTCACTGTTGGTGGTGCTGTCACCGCTCCTGTCACTGCCAGCACTGCTGCTACCATCAATGCTGTCATCGCTGCTGTCATCGCCGTCACTGCTGTTGTAGCCGATGGCATCAGCCGCGCTGCCACCTGTAGTGTTGAGAGTGGTGCTGGTGTTGACCAGCTGCTCAGACGGGGAGGGAGTGGGTGAGGAGGGGGTGCTGTCGCTGCCAGCTCCAACACCACTGCTGCTGTTGCCAATGAAGCTGCTTTGGGCGTGAATGCTGCTGCTGCTATTCAGGCTGGTGTTGCTGTTAATGGTGCTGCCGCTGATGTCTTGCGTGCTGGTGTTCGGCACAGGAGAAGGTGGACTCTTCCAGCTCCCTGAGGTGCTGGAAGTGGTAGATGTGTTTGTCGCATTGGCACCATGGCCCACAGCCTTTAACGACAGCCCCGGTGGAGGCCTGGGTGGGTCTGCAGGCATACATACATGCAAACAAGCACGTGATATGCACCTTTGGGCGGTGTGTCATGCATGTCACACCCTAACACAGCGAGCAGGGCCATCTCAGGATTATGTCTGCAGCATCAGCATTCAGACCCCTGCTGCTTGCCCTGCGCCTGTCATCGTATGAGCAGTTGTGGTGTCGATATGCCTGATCTCTTACACTACACTTTCTGCCCAGCCATTGCTACCTTGGTGCAGGGGTGGCCGAGGTGGTGGGTTGGTGGTGTTCGCTGCCATGCTGCTCTCTGACATGGCAGCAGTATTGCTGCTGGCGGTGCGGTTGCTAGTTGGGAGGAAGCTGTTCCCAGTAACCGAAGACCCGGCGGTGCTGCCTGCGTCCTCTGCTTGTGCTGTGCTGTTGTGTGCCTTTGCAGCATGGGCCATTGAGCTGTTTTTGCTGTAGTTCCTGGAAGCCAGCTCCTCATTGGTGCTGGCTTGCACCTCTGCATGCTGCTGTCTGATGGTATCATGTGCTGTATGGTTTTGATTGGGACTGTACTGTTGTCGTTGCGATGTGGGACTGCTAGTGTCTGCAGGGCAGTAACGAGGTTACTGGTCTCCCAGGCTGCAGCAACTGCAATGACAGCGCAGCACGGCGTACGTTGTGAAGTGGAGTTGGGGACACCTGTACCGCCCGCGTCACTACTGTCCCGCAGCAGATGTCGCACACCGTCAAATGTTGTGCGTCTCGCGTAGAGCTCGGCGACGCCCAACAACAAATACAAAAAGATAGTCCACCTCATCCTGTTAATCCAACCATTAGTGACGACTACAGCGTTTCCGTGCCTTATACCGGACAGCTCATTTCTTGTGAGCGAGTGTGCGAACGTTCCTAGTGACGGTGTAACTCGCAAATCAATGACGACCCATTTCTTCAGGTGCCCTCATGTAGTGCTGGCAAGTAGGGAATAGGTTGGCAAGCACAGGTAACCATGCTTGCGGAAGCTCCCGACGCAGCTGGTGTCCCAGTGCAGCACTCTTGCGCCAGCAGCGTGGAGCAGAGGTCACAACACTGCGCGGAAAAGGAGTCGACTCAGGTGCTGCTCCCATCGGGAGTCATGAACTCGTCAGCTCAATGCGGGACCAAGCGCAATGTCACGCCGCTGGACATGCAAGAGGGTGTGCTCATGGAGTTCGCCTGCATCATACGGCAACGTTGCTGTCGCCAGCCAATGCCAGCCTTGCACGACTTGCAGGCTTGCTTGAAGGAGCCCCCACAGCCCAGGATTCATTCACCCACCCTATCCCAGTGTGGCGTCGACGTTACATGGTAGGTGTCTCAGCCAACATAGAACACACCACATGTTACACACATGCCGAGTTTCATAATCGCAGGTTTGTATCTTCACACTCATGGCCACCTTGTTGTTCGCTGACCAGAACCTTTTAGCTCCCAATGTGAGTGTAAGCCTGGCCCAGTGTGTTACGCTGTGCATTGTTAAGCGTGGCAAGAGGAAGTAGACGTCAATGAAAACAAGCATGCGTTGCTGCCCCTGACCCCGCAGTTGACCCAAGTGGCAGCTGACCTGGGCATCAGTGAAGAAGACAAGGACCAGCTTTTAGGGGGCTGGATTATGGCAGCGTTCTTTGCTGTTGGTGCACCCTCAGCAATGCTGGTGTGTGGTGGCTGCCAGCACCATGCTGACATCACAGGAAAAAGCAAATGCAGCAGAAAGAGCAGGAGAAGAAGCAGTGGTGGGAGCAGAGCAGCACCGAGGCTGATCTTGCTGGCAGCTTGATATTGCGGGCAGCAGTGGCAGCCATGGCAGTTGAATATGTCCTCATAAGCTAGCATCATCAGGTGCTCTGATACCGAACTGAACAGGCAGCATGCCCTAATGCTTTTCTACTGCACATCACCAAGTGTAGCTTGAAGTTGGTCCCCTCCTCTCCTTGCCATGCAGCTATCTTGATTGCAACACTTTGTCAGCACCAAAGGTGCAACAAGTGTCAGAGGTGCATCACTCCCACTGCAGACTAGCTCACCCTGCCTGCCTACCTGCCGCCTGCACAGGTGGGCTGGCTGAGTGACAAAACCAACCGGCGGAACCTGCTTTTTGTGGTTGTAATGCTAGGCTCCATGCCTTGCCTGGTGAGGCTATGGATGTGCAGCAACGCACTGCTTGCAGCCATTGTTCAGGCTGCTGCACACCGCCCGCTGTGGTATAGCAGGTGGATGTGCACAGCTCAGTGTGACGTTTGACTATGCCTGCAGTGCACCTTCTGGGTCACCAACTATGGCCAGCTGCTGGCCCTGCGCACCCTGACGGGCATCAGTGTGGGCGGCTGCTTCCCACTCATCTTTTCCCTCCTAGGCGACCTGGTGAGTGACCTGCAGCTCGTGCAGGTGCTGTATGTACCTTTTCAGGAGGCTATGATGTGGTTTAGAGCGGGATGGCAGCGACTTGCAGCTCATAGAGCTTCAGGCGTCATCTCTATGATCACCGTCATCATGACTGCATGGTGGCCGCACCACATGGGCTCACGCCAGCATGTAGCATAACCAAACACCGCAAGCATTGCTGCAACACGTAAGATTTGCTAGATGCGGGCATGCCATACCTAACATCTGAGAATAGCCATCCATGCCTGCAGTATGCACAAATGCTTCAGCCAAAGTGGGCACACATACATCAGGTATCAGCCATACAGGGTCTCGTCCATTGAGGGTGAATGAGCAGTGTAGGATGGCTATTTTGCTCCAGGCACACTCATGGTCGCTGCTAGTAGAGGGCCCAGATGGTTCAATTTGTTGCACGGCAGGGGCAGATCTGGGTACTGGTATGTGACTGTCCTCATCACTTTGTCTTGCAGTAAAATAAGTGTTGGGCATCAGTCTGGTGTTGTGCAGCAGCATGTGTTGTGATGCCAGGGGCATGTAAAGCTGAACAGTTCCTTTTCAGTGTGGTCAGTCTTTGAATCAGCGCACTTTGCCTGGCTGTCATGTGTGTCTGCAGTTTCCCATCACGCAGCGGGCGGCAGTGTCTGCTGGGGTGCAGATAGCTACGGGAGCAGGCATCGCGGCTGGCCAGGTGTGCCCCTCCTCCCAGTCTCCCCTGAGACCCCAGCCTGCCTACCGCACCTCAGGCTGCTCCTCTGGTGCCAGCTGCTGGTGTGGCTCACCCCCTGCCACACAACGACAGGGAGCTTCTCAATAGCTTTGCACCCTACTTAGTGCATACATGTGAACCCTGAGCAATGCTTGCTAGTAGGTGCTGCAGTGTGCGTGTGCTGCAGGCCTTGGCTGGCATGCTGGGAGAAAGCAACTGGCGCATCCCCTTCATGGTGGTGGCAGTGCCAGCGGTGGTGGTGGCGTGCATCATGCTGCTCACCACCCAGGAACCACCTAGAGGTCAGAGCAGAGGAGCCCCAGAGTCCATTGTATCCATAGCGTGCCTTTGCCTCAGCACTCCTCTGAGGGTGATACTCAGGCCACCCGAGCCTCTTCCTCTTTGCCACTGCCTTTCAGCCCAAGTATCTGTTGTCCATAACTGGTGCCCCTGAAGGCAGCATATTCAGAGGCCCCTCCGTCCTGTTGCGCTCCTCAGTGTTGTCGGCCTGAGTGCAGTAGGCAGTGTATACAGGGGTCAACCCCTCCTTGTACTCCTGCACGCTGTACAGGAGCTTTTGAGGAGGCACTGCAGGGCGTGTATGCTGAGGGTGAGGCATACAAGGACACCATCACCTGGGCCAAAGTCAGGGTGCTGCTACGCCTGCCGACCAACTGGCTCATCATCCTTCAGGCAAGTCCATCGGCACAGGAGGGGCCTAGCCCCTGTCAACCATGACACGAGCCAGGCCCTCATCAGGTGCATCTTCAACAAGTAATGAGGGTGGCTGGTTGCTGTTGACCTGGCTTTGGCGGCAAAGCAACACTTGCAGATGGCCATCTAGAGGCCAGAGGGAGAGGAGTGACATGCACCCACCTGTGCTCACCCACCCACCTGCAGGGCCTGCCAGGCAGCCTGCCCTGGGGCTTCATGCTGGTCTTCATGAACGACTACCTGTCACAGAACAAAGGGTTCAGCGTCAAGGTGAGCTGGCTGTCCAGTCGGTTTTGGGGCTGTGCGGATGTGTCAGCTGTCAGCTGTGCTCGTCCCTGCTCCTTGAATCCTAACAAGGTCCAGCCTAGCAAAGGACTATGCTCTTCAGCTGTACATCGCCCTGCTCCTCACCTCACAAGTAGTCCAGCGCCTGTGGCACCCTTCCCCAGCTGCCCATCTCCCAGCTGCAGCGAAGCTGTAAATTGAGGAAGTCTTGGGCACTGCTGGCTTCAGCAACAGTTGATGGTTTTTCATGTAGAGCATTCGCTAGTGAGGGCTGATCACAGCCAGTACTGTATGCAACAGATGCTTGTGTCCTGCCCCTGTGAAGGTGGCCACCCTCATCGTCCTGATGTTTGGCCTTGGTGGCGGTTTGGGCGTCATCTGTGGCGGGGCCTTGGGCCAGTGGCTGTACAACAGGTAAGCAAGACCCACTGGGGGCCCTGACAGGGTTTGCTACAATCTCAAGTGGCAGGAGCTCCTGCATGCTGGATTCAGTTGAGCTGCAGTGGTGCCGCAAAGCAGCTGCCAGCAAGTGCTTCACGAGGAGCCTGACGTCAAGGCCACCCTGGTGTATTGCAGGCGCAAAGAGTATGTGGCGCTGCTCATGGGGACAAGCGTGTTCTTGGGCATTGGCCCGCTCACGTACCTGGTCAATGCTCCGCTACCTAGGTGACTGCATTAGCTAGCAGGTCAGACTCTCACAGTTCACAGGGTTCTGGCTGTGATAGCAGTGCCCTGGACGATCTGTACAGAACCCGGGCAACCTCTGGAGTGTCCCCAGACAGCGGCTTGCACAACACATGCCATCACGTTACTAGGCAGCTATGAGACAAGGAGCCCAAGTCCTGAGCAGCGTCTAGCACAGGCCTTGCACCTCTTCATCCCTGGCCCTGCATCTGGCCCTGTACCAGGCTATGCACCTGGCCCTGCACCTGGCCCTGCACCTGGCCCTGCACCTGGCCCTGCACCTGGCCCTGCACCTGGCCCTGCACCTGGCCCTGCACCTGGCCCTGCACCTGGCCCTGCACCTGGCCCTGCACCTGGCCCTGCACCTGGCCCTGCACCTGGCCCTGCACCTGGCCCTGCACCTGGCCCTGCACCTGGCCCTGTACCAGGCCCTGCACCTGGCCCTGCACCTGGCCCTGCACCTGGCCCTGCACCTGGCCCTGCACCTGGCCCTACACCTGGCCCTGCACCTGGCCCTGCACCTGGCCCTGCACCTGGCCCTGTACCTGGCCCTGTACCTGGCCCTGCACCTGGCCCTGCACCTGGCCCTGCACCTGGCCCTGCACCTGGCCCTGCACCTGGCCTTCCCCACGAATCTACCTGTCCTCACATGCTGCCATGTGCTCGCAGCTATCCACTGGGCGCCACAGCGTTCCTGGCATTGCTGGGCGGCTGCTTTGCCAGTGTGGCTGGCCCCAACCTCAAGGCTGTGCTGCTGAACGTGAATGAGCCAGAAACCCGCGGCGTAGCTTTCGCGTTACAGACTATGACTGACGACCTGGGCAAGGGGCTGGGGCCGTTCCTGGTGGCATGGTTCATCAAGGTGGGCAGCGTTGTGGCAGCACTATTGTCAGGATGCGGTCACACTCAGTGCTGTCACGGCAATAGCCCAAGCTTACTCACCCGTACCCAGGTCGCACATATGCCCATCCTTGTCGTGCCGCTTTGTAGTGCTTTGCGGATGATTTAAGAGTCACAGCCAGATGCTGCGTACACCCATGCAGCCTCCTTTGCTCTCCATTTGGGCAACCCCTTGCTCTCTCCCCTTCTCACCTCTGCTCTGCCTTGGCACACCTGCCCTGTGTTCCCTGTGCAGTCCCTGGGTCGTCAGGGCGCTTTCAACCTGTCTATTGGTGGCTGGGTTCCCTGCGGGCTGCTGTTAACCAGCCTGGTCTTCACCCTGCGTAAGGACGAGGCCGCCATGCAGCGCCGCCTGCAAGACAAGGTGGACGCCATGCAGTGCCACACCACTGGTGCCCCAGACGGTGTCCCCTTCAGAGCCCCGCTGCTGCAGCCGGCAGGGTCAGCTGCCCCGGGTGCCCTAGTGAATGGCAGCAGCAGCAGCAGCAATGAGTGGCACGTCATTGTGGCGCCTGTGGCAAAGGAGATCAGCACTCAGAACAAGCACATCAGGCCCGTCAGTCCTGGCAGCAGTGCTGCCTCTGCCATCACAGACAGCTGCACGGCAGTGGAGGCTAGCAGCGGAGATGGTGTGCCAGAGGCAAGCTGCTCTGGAAAGGATGGTGGGGTAGACAGGCCTGCTCCTGACCACAGCTTGCCAGGCCCTCCGCACCCGCTTGGAGCAGCATCATGTGTTCTGGCGCCCTCATCCATAACAGGGACAGCACTGCCCTCTTCACTGAGTGCATTCCAGTGCGGTCCAGGCAGCCAGCTGATACCAGGGATGAGAGCGGGGCCTGCACACCTCAGCTTGGTGGTCGCTACAGGAGCAGAACAGTGGCCACAAGGACACTCATCACAGCAGCGGCAGCATCTGGAGCCCCTGTCTCAAACACAGCATCAGCTGGGCCCGGCGCAAGAGCTGCAGCCAGAGAACTGGCAGAGGCAGGAAGGGGGAGCAGGTGGTGGGCAGTGGCCTGCCAGGCATAGGGACCCTCAGGACCAGGACAGCTGGACACAAGGCAGTGCTCAGCTGTCTGCTCCACCAGGCAGAACGCCTGACCACAATGCATCCCAGCCTTGCTCCCTTGGGCACAGTGCCTCTCCACCTGGTGGACAAACATCGCCACAGCAGCAACACAGCCAAGAGCAGCAGGGGCATCACATCCTGCCGCAGCACACAACATGGGCGAGGCACGGGCGTGGGGATGAGGCTGCTGAGGATGATGAGCAGGGTCACAGCGATATGTCGCCACATCGGCCACGCCCTGCTCACTATGCGCATGGTCAGGCTACAGCTTCCTACACCCCTGGTGGGAGCCATAGGAGCCATGTTGACAGCCAAGAGCTGGTTGCGTCAGCTTTGCTCAGTAACGGTGGTGGGCAGCAACAAGGGAGCCATGAAGTCAGTGCTGGTCAGCCAGGGCTTATGGGCCAGGCAGCAAAGGAGTGGCACCCTCTGGCAGGCAGGTAGCAGAGCAGAGGCAGGCAGAGGTCGTTGTCAGTGAGACGTGCAGGATGCTAGTTTGACTGTGATTTATGATGAATGAGAAGGGAACATCAGTCTCGGGTGTGCTTCAGTGAGCCAGCTTTTGAGAGCGCTAGCATTGTAGCAATGCATATTGATAGATTGCATTCTAGTACTGTGCATCTTCAATGCATGCCAGCAGCACTTTGTGGGGCCCAGGGTCGTGTAGCCCTTCCAGAAAATTGAAGCGTGCAACTGGTCAATACCACATCAATTGAAACGTGTGCGTGCATGCTGAATGGCAGCGCCCATGATAGTGGTATCAGCTGATGTGATGTAAGCACTGGCGGATAGCACAGGGGTTTTCCATGGCATTTATCTCCCTTATCAGCCCAGCGGGCAACAAGTACCAACGCAGAGGCAAATTTAAATTGCTCTTGGCTGGCAGGTCAAGCTCCGGTGGGCGCCACTTGCTCTCCCCAGTGCGCTGCATGTTTGACGCTGCATTGCAGCCCTTGTCTACCCTGCTTGGCTGCGGTGCTGGTGGGGCTGGGCTGAGCAGCCTTGCCCTTGCCTTTGCCATTGGTGGGTTTGGCTGCACTTGGCTGGCGGGAGAGCACTGGGTCCAGGCTGGCTGTGGTATCGCCTGGCTGCACGGCGTCTGTGGCAGGACCAGTACCAGGCACCACATCAGGTCTTGCACTGGCTGGTCACGCTGCTGGCTGCATGCTGGTTGCAGCAGCTGGTGATGCACCTGCCTTGCGTAGGACTCCCAGCCTGCAGGCCTTGTGGCTAGCATTTGTCCAGCCTTCTTCTTGCAGGGCTGCTAGCCTTATCACCCTATGGGGTTCCTAGCCACACAGTCAGCATATGAACAGGCTCCTTCAGTCGGCTGCAACAACTGTCAACAACACTGCATGGGCAGTCTCGCAGGGGTCCAGGCCTAGTCTGCCCTACCCTTGCCCTTGGGGGGATGCCCTGGGCTGGAGAGGGGGGCACCATGAGCACAACGTGAGGCCTCACTCTGGCGCAATGTGACCCTGCCTGCAGGCCTGGTCAGCAATGATAAATATGACCTTGCTAATGCCCTGACAACACATGGCTCAAAGCCATCAACTTTCCCTCTCGTGCCAGCAGGCGCTTCCTGTGGCGTGCCATTGAAGGTTCTTCCTCCAGGTACCGCTGCATGGCCTCGCTGTACGCCCAGTGCTGACTGGCTGCAGCCAACTTGCTCAATTCCCTGTCATAGCAAGGCACAGACACATGCACAAAGGAATGTTGAACTACGGTTACTACTCTTGCTAATTTGGTGCACGTCTGGCAAGGGCAATGCACGACTGCTGACTGAGCATGGCAAGGGTCACACTTGATAGCGACTGGTAGAAGTGGTCGTCATCAAAGATTGGCATTGCTGAGAATGGTGCTTCACCTGTTCATGAAGGCCTGGAAGTCCTCTGCCAGGGCCTCCTGCAGGTGTGCCCGCATGACGAGCAGACTGTAGTCCACAAAGCGCTTGGATGCGATCTGGCCATAGTGAACACAGTGCCAAGCACAGTTAAGTAGACATGGCTTCATGAACTGGCAGGGTATGGCATGAACAGGCAGGAACAAGGCTTTGCTGCAAGCAAGGGCTGCGAGTGTGGACTGGTAAAGTAGGAGTACATGAGACATGCAGTGATAGTCATGTGGGGTGTAAGGGATGCATGCAAGAAGTGTAAGCAAGGAGCACACCTTGTAGTATGCCATAGCTGTCGCCATGACGTTCAGAGCAGCATGGTCTTCTGCATCCTCGTAGGCTTCATGCTCGAAGGCTGCCTGGGAGGTGCAGGGGCATGCAAAGCTTGGGTGTCCTCCTTACCTGCTGCCAAACGCAACGCCCGGTCATATGAACTAAACCCCCTTGCATCACAGCCCGGATGCCAGTCTATGCTCAGCACCTGCTTCTGTGTCATCTTCAGATGCATCATGTGTGCGATCTTCAGCTTCATCATGCACTTGTCCTTGCCAGTGGTGAACTCATGGTCGTTCTTGGTCATTGGGTAAGCACTTTCCATGGCAAGCAGCTTTTGCAGCTCCATGTGTGTTGCAGCTTGCCTCTCCTTGACCAGCTGTGATAACAATGCCCTGTACGAGAGCCAAACACGTAAACACCGTTTAAGCAAGTGAGCTACACGCCATGTGAGCATGACAGCACACCCGGGGTTGATCATGTATCTGCTTGTCAACTAGACTAATTGGCACACTAAGGGCATGTCATCCGCACCTTATCCGTGGCACAAGCTTGGGGAACGAGTTGAAGTGATCGTTGACCAAGGGTGCCAGCTGTTGGTCCAGGGCAGCCGAGCTATCATCCAAGCATTTAAAAACATGTTGATCCCAGCTGGGCTGTTGCAACTTGATGATTTCCAGTACTGCTGCATATGGGTAGTAGCCTGGCAGCTCTTGCACCCTCATCTCACGTAGTACAGCTGCATCACAAGCACGCATATCAGTGTGACCTGTGCATCAGTGACGCCATCTTACACATGACATTCCTTCCAGTTCACATAGTGGATATGCTCACATTTTGCTTCATCCAAAGTTTTTGCATTCTGAGCTTCGCCCTCCACACTCCCCTCCTCTGTATCAATGGCGATCATGGCCTTACTGCTCTCCACCATGCGAAACGATGGGCGTGCAGCATACACTTGCCTGCACGATGCAAAGGGCAATAGTTGTCTTCCAGTTGACCACTCATCTCCAAAGAGCATGCATCGGACAGGCTGCACAGCTGACAGCCAAGCCTCCTCCACACCTAGAGAAGAGGTCCAGCAGCCTGTTGTGCTCGCAGCTGTAGCTTCCGCGGGAGATGTGCACCGCCATGACGATGTTGCGGATGTCATGGTCCAGGTGGCTCATGCATTCCACCAGCTTGCCTGCACGGCTGTGCTCTGGGATGGTGGGTGGGAGTGATGCTAGGTCAGTTTGAAGGTCCCTCAGCAAAGCTTCTACCTGCCAGGGGTCACAGCAGCAGCGTGACAACACAAGGAGTCGAGCCCAGTGAGCGTCATGAGAACACCAGGAGGGTGACAACACTGACCTTAGCCCTCATACTGGGCAGCTCAGCTGTGGTGCGGTCCACAAGTTGCCTGCTCAGTGCAATCGTCAGGTTACGGATACCCTGCAGCGTGCGGAGCATAGCACCAGCCTAGATGTCTCGCCTTGGTCCCCTGATCACCACATGGCCAAACAGCACGTCTGGGGACGTGCTTACCAAGCTTCGACTCCATTGTTGGTCGTGCGCAAGGACACTGAGGCTTGTATCAGTTGCAAAGAAACGATCCTCGTTAGCCACAACCTTCTGCAGTCATAGGAACATGTGCATGCTGTTAACGAGGACCAGAGGCGATGAGCTATAAACACAGCCTTCCATACTTCTTGGTGTATGCCCTGGTCAATGTCTTTTTGATTGGGGTTAGCCACCATGTACCAGCCCTGCAAGCATGCAACATATCTCGATATCTTAATCTCGGTAATCAGCCAGCACCTCTTACCCACTTGCCACTCAACCATGCTTACTGCGTACAGCTCACCACTTACAATACTCACCTGCCACCTTCCCATGACCCACCAGGTCTAAGGGAAATAAATCTCCTTGAATGACACGGATCCACATGCTGTGGCTGCCAGGTGGGATGACATCAGCCTTGGTGATGACGCCCAGGGTGCGCTGCTGCCGCGGATCAGCCTCACGCGCCATCTGGTACACAACCTGGGCAATGGAAAGGAGACGCAGCAAATGAGCAGGGCAAGGCTGGGGTGAAGGCAAGGCCAGGGGGAGGGTTTACCTGGTTCTGGATATCTGACAACGCATGGACCGCCAGCACAATGATGGTCTGTGGGGGTCTGCATATGGACGCAAGCAGCACGGGCATGCTGGCAGCATGGGGCGGGCAGCGCTTCATCCAATGACCCAATGAGCATCATCATCACTTGCTGCAAGCCTAACACGCACTCAATGTAATGCTTGACCATGTCCCTGATCATGCCGACCAGGTGTTGGTCTTCTTCCTTCTCCGTGGAGCTAATGATCCCCGGCAGGTCGATCAGGGACAGGCTGATGCCAGCGCCTTGAACCTCCAAGACCACCTGGCAGCAGAGCAAATGCCTTGGCAACCATGTGGTGAGGACAGATGTTACAAGGCCAAACAGCATCAGGTGTGTGTGGAGGGGAGCAGGCTGTGTCCAGCTGACAGTGTCAATGCAGAGGACTCACAACATTGCGCGAGAAGGCAAGCTCATTGGGCTTAGCCAACAATGACGAGGATGAATTCACAAAAGAGCTATAGCCCTTCCCTGAGCATGTGCAAGGGTAGGACAAGCTATTGTATGCCTTGTTCGTTTGCTTGCAGCTTGCTCTTGTACTGATATGTGAAGGAGAAGCATTGGCAATGCAAGTGTGACGCAAATGAGGTGTGACTCACCTGGGTTGAGCACCGCCTTCTGTGCTCTTTGCACGACAGGGCCCACTGCTCCTCTATTCAACAGAGGTGGCCCAAAGTCCTCCCAGGACACAGTTGCAAGCGGCTTGCGCTTCTCATCATCCCACTCCTTCCTGTACATGCAAGTGGTCGACAAGTGCCCACACTGTGCAGGCCTCCTTGGTCCCTCTTGACGACAATGAATTACAAACACCGCAGTGTTAGGTGTATGTACTTTACTCGTGTGAGTGTACAGTGTAGACTGCACGATTAAGTGCGCATCAGTGCATCGTTGTGTATGCATTGCTGGGTGCACACCTGATCTTGATCTTGCAGGACCAAGGCGCGTCTCCATCGCTCAATGTCATCCGCACCTGCGCTCAGCGCGGTTGAAGGCGAAACAGACCACAATTGCATCGCTTCAGGTCGGTAGGCTACAGTGTCTATCGCGTGGCGCACCTCCATCGGGCAGCGAGTGCAAGTGCCGCTGGACCGCGGCAAGTCGATGCCGCTGATGCGTTGAATAATGCTGGATTTGCCCGCTGACTGGTCGCCACATACCACTGTCGCGCAAGAGCAGCAAGCGCATCAGAGTAGCGCGAACATGATTTACCAAGGTGTGCGGGCGGCTGGCTGGCCGGTTGTACAGCAAGACGCGCCCAGAGTCGCTCTCACCGATGGTAGGGTAGCTAATCTCGTGTGCGGCGCCAAGGTCCGCTAGCTTCGCCAGCAGCGCGGTGATTTGCCGGCTCCCAGCGCCATATCCCGAAGTCGCCAAGGCCTGCGCTCAGCCATACCTACTGCTTCGCCAGGTTCCATATCAACCTCTCCGCGCACCGTCGCTGCTGGCCTTGTTCTTCTATTACTCGCCATGTTTGCAGTCGGCCCCAATTCAACCTCGTCGTGGCGATGAAGAGGGGCTTGCGAAGTGCCGGCTGCCCTGACACTTGCGGTCCTGCACTAAAACGGACACTGCCGACCCTGATTTCACGGACCCACTTCACGGCAACCTTCCGCCCCCTATCCGCACCATACGCTAGCTGGTTTCGGGCCAGGCCAAGGTACAACCGCGGCAAGGAGCAGGGTCTTCAGAAACCCCAGGCCATGTACGCGAAACGAACAATGCATGTGAGTGCGCTGGTGAGTAGCGTACGCACAGTCAACTGTGCAAGCTGCGCACCTATGCGCCTTCAACGTGTGTGTCACACTAAACACACCGGACTTTTGCACACCGGCCTCCCAGGCTACATACCTACACACGCAGCAGGAGGCAGCAGCTGCTTACAGTCAGCTGTCTGAAGCGTGTGATAGGCGGCTGGTAGGAGGCGGGTCCATGAGTGTCAGCAGCACACAGCTATGCATACAGCAACGACTCCGCCATACTGCACATCATCACCATATCTACCGTATAAGGCTCGCTTAGAACGGGCACGCCAGGCTCGACGATTCTGACACAGCCTATGCTACTCTGGTCGGCTCACACTACCTACACACAGGTCAGCTGCATTCACCCATGAGCCTGCCCTGCCTGGTGAGCCGTGCTCCCCGTGCATGAATGGCTGGCTGCTGGGTGCGCTGGTACAGCTCCTCATGGCTGATCACATTAGGGCCAAGGCACCAGGGCTAAGGCTGCTGCTAGAACAGAGCCCATGACTCAGCAGCTGCATACAGCAGGATGGGCACCACCACCTCACTGCCCTGCTGGGTTGAAGCCTCCATGGTGCCATGCTGTGTGAGTTGTCGTGCTACCTGCTGCTGCTGCTGCGCCTAAAACTCCATAACTTTAGTATTCGCATTGTTGGCTTCCGTGCCCCTATCTGCTGCCACCTCCTATTAGATGCGCATGGCTGTGAGCATGTGCTCAGTGCTGTTAGCCATCGGCATACAACATGTCCATGCCATCGGCATACAACAACAAAAGACAGCAGGTGCTGGGGACGATGGCTGTGGTAGTGGGCAAAAGCTCTGCTCTGTGCTGTCCAGTGTTTGTCACCTATAAGCTTGAGTGCAATACTTGGGTGCAGAGCTTACATTGCTGTGTTTGGGTGTTTCTACCTTCTTACACGCCACTGACTCTAAACTTGGCCCCATCTCCTAGTCTGGCTTCCTTCCCTCTAACCTTCTCTGACCTGGTATGGTTGGCTTCCACGCTCGTCGTAGTCTTCACCTTTCTCTACACGGGGTGTCCAGCTGCCTGGCTGCCACTGTTGCTTACTCAGTGCGTTTGGCTGTTACAATGACGAGGCTAGCAGGCCTCGCCACGATCGAGTCGGGGGTACCAACTGCCCTTGCCACTCCGTAGCACCTAACTTACTACATCCATGTCACAAAGTCCATGTCACATCAACCTTGTAAAATCCCTAATGACCCAACCTTAATCAATACTTGCAACCACACAGTGTATGACCAGTAGCAAGCCCCAAGGCCAGCATGTGCTGGGGACACAGCAAAACCAGTCCTTTTCCATCAGTACCAGGTGGCAGTGGCTACTCCGGCAAGCTTAGCTGCCACCCTCCTGCATCTGACAGCAGGTCTTGGAGGGCCAGCATCTTCCTCTCTCGGGCTTCGAGGTGTTTGCGCAGGCGGGCCGCTGCTGGCTCCTCCTCCAGCAATCTCCGCACCGGCTTGCTATAGGCCCAGTGCTCCCCCACGCCATGGTCACAGCCCTCATCATATCCCGCAATCTTTGCCATTTCCCTGTCAAGGTGATGGAAATGGAGTATTTGCCAACTAATCTCACTAATCTCATCACAAGCAACGTAGTGAGACTGCCATACCATGACAAATCACAGCGTCGAAGCATGTTGCAAGCAGGAGTTGGGGCCAGGGTCAAGCAGGGGCCTGGGAGAGGTGGACGTTTGATGATCGAGTACCTGTCCATGTACGCCTGGAAGTCGTCTGCCAGGGCCTGTTGTAGGCATGCACGCATGACCAGCAGGCTGTAGTCCACAAAGCGCTTGGACGTAACCTGGGCATGCCAAGGCCAATGGCACGTTATTGTCATGTTAGGGTCAAAGCAGGGGAAGAAAGAGATGGGCAGCTGGCAAGTTCAGATTGTGCCATCAAGCCTTGCTCCAACTTGCATTGAGCTACACAATGCATGCTGCTTGCACCACACCTTGTAGTAGGCCAGGGTGGTGGCCATCACATCCAACGCGGACAAATCGTCGGAATGAATTTCATCTGGGTCCTCCTGAGCCAGCATTGCATCACCTGCTTAAATCACCTGCTCACCTGCTTACCATAGCCCTTGCAAAAACGCTGCTTGCAATAGGTGAAGCATTGATCATGGCTGGAGGAAGATATGTGCAATTGCATAAATGGAGCGCGCAGTTCACCTCCACATGCGCATCCTTAAGCCTCTCCAAGAATGCCGCCTTGCAAGAGGTGAAGTAGTGAGCGTTCTTGGTCACGGGACAGCCACCCTCCATGTCAAGCAGCTTTTGCAGCTCCATGCGTGTGTTGGCCTGCTTTTCCTTGACCAGCTGAGACACCAAGGTCCTGCGCGTGCACAGCTGACTTGCCCTCATGATTAGCAACGTGATTGGGTACATGAGCGCCTGGGCACCACACACCCCAATGCAGCCATCTATATTTTCTCAACGCCACAAAGTCGTGCATTCCAAGCAACACAGCACATCCATTCATGGCTATCTTTTTGGGAACGCAGTGTGTTGAGGATGAATATAGCCACCCTCAGAGGCCATGCCAGCTGAGGCACGCGATGTAATGTGCCTTCGATGGCTGATCTGATGGCTCTTCATCACTAGCTCAAGATGGCGTCACAACCCAACCCCTGCGAAGGCAGCCTGCATGGGAGCTTTCTTGTGGCCCTCTTGTCTACTCATTGCACCACTGTTGGATAGTTTCCCGTGGGCACTAATTTGCCACACCGGGCTGGTCCAGACTACCACCATCACATCCTCACAACACACAGTATGCATGGCAGAGACAGATGGTCTGACCTTAGGAGACCGTGACCATGATGTGATATGCAAGAACAGCAGCCAGCAGCCATGCACCGCCACATGAGCACTGGTAATGGAGGCCACTGGCACGCACAGTATAGGCCGCCCTTGCTATATATAGGCCCATGCTATATAGGCTGTCGTGTCACAAGCGATGGTAACAGCATGTGCAGGCATGGGTAGAGAGAAAGCGCGCCATGCATGGGCATGAGAAAAACATACCTTATGCGCGGTGCCAGCTTTGGGAAGATCTTGAAGTGAATGTCCACCAATTGCACCAGATGCTGAGTCATAGCTGTGGAGCTGTCATCAAGGCAACGGACAACATGCTGCTTCCAGGAGGGTTGGTGCCGCTGGATGATGTGCAACACAGCAGTGTAGGGATTGTAACCGGGCAGCTCGTAAGCTCGCATCTCCATCAGTATGCCTGTGTATAGAGCAGTAACACACAACAGATGTGAATTTGCAAGCATGACGTTGCTTGGTCAAGGCACAGTACCTTTCACTTCCTCCAATGTCCTTGGTGCAGCTTCCTCTTCTTCAGACTCTTCATCCGACTCTTCATCAGACTCTACCTCATCGCGAACGCCTCCGTCAGAACCCACGCTGAAGCATGGCCGTGAGGCATGGACGTTCCTGTGTGCAGAACAGTTGCTTACTTGATGCGATATACGTCAATTAGTTGACAGTACAGTATACAACATACTTGTGATCATGTATAAGCAAGCATTTCGATTTTGGATATCATGAGGTTTGTGAGGATGTAGAATGCAGCTGCTGTAAGTACCTCGCAAACGCATCTAACAGCTTGTTGTGTAAGCAGTTGTAACTATTTCGAGCATTGCAGCCTGTTGCTTGCACCGCATTGACAATTCTGTCCACGTCCCGGCCCAAGCGTTGCATGCTTTCCACCAGCCTGCTCCGCCGGCTGTCCTCTGGCACGCTGGGTGGCAACAGCGTCAGCTCAGCTTGCACAGCTTTCAGTGCATCCTTTATCTGCAGGCATGTGCATGTGCACACTCCAAGTCATCGTCTACATCTTGCCCCGCATTGTCTTGCTTTGGATGGTTTAGCATGTCATCAAGGTGATGGGACTGACCTTTGCCCTCATGTGAGGCAGCTCAGCCATAGTGCGGTCCACCAACTGCTTGCTGAGCGCTGCTGTCAGGTTGGACAGGCCCTGCAAGCAAACAAGCATTGCAACAACCAGCTAGCCATTGCCGGTGTGCAGCCAGCTTTCTGGGTATCCGCTGGTGAATTGCTCCAGACTAGCAGCTACATCCTTTTTAAACAGCCACTCTGTAGTGCACACTCAGGGTAGTGTTGACCGCACAGCTCACATAGATAGCTACCTAATGTTCAGCCAGCTGTTTCAGGAATGCACTGGTGCAGTGCTTCAGACCAGAAGCTATGTTCTTGTCACACAATAGTGGTCGGCTCAGAACAACACGCTGACCACATAGCTGAGCTCACATATAGATTGCACATTCTTACCAGGTGTGAGCTCCACAACACACTCTGCGCAAGAACGCTCAGGTTTGCGTCAGTCTCGAAGAACCGCATCTCCTTGTCCACAGCATCCTAGGAGGCAAGATAGGAGCACTGACACTTGAACATCATTTGCCTATGAGCTGAGAGGCAATGGGGAGGATGGCAAGAGAGGAAGGTGTGACCACTGGCACCAAGATACCAACTGTGCTTGGCAACGTAACAGGTATGTGGGCCCTCACATCTTTCCACATGCGCCCTGCGTGACCCACCTCATGGCTAGTGCCTTGGTCCAGGTCCACCTGGTTAGGGTTGACCACCATGTAGTAGCCCTGAAGGCAGGCAGACAAGCGCAGCAGTAGCAGGTTTATTACAAAGGCTAACAGCATCGCAACAGCCAGAACCGGCAGGCAGTAAACCATGCACTTGCCAACATGACACCCCATGACAACACATGACCCACCAGCCTCCCCGCTGCCACCTTTCCATCACCCACCAGGTCTAAGGGAAACAAATCCCCTCGCATCATACGGATCCACATGCCGTGGCTGCCGGGTGGGATGACGTCAACTTTAGTGATGACGCCCAGGGTGCGTTGCTGATGCGGATCCGCCTCACGTGCCATCTGGTACACAACCTGGGCAATGGCAAGGAGGCTCAACACATGATGCGAGGGCAGGGATGGGGGGAGGGCCAGGCAGTTGAGAGGGCCTACCTGGTTCTGGATGTCTGACAGCGCATGGACCGCCAGCACAATGATGGTCTGCGAGGCTCTGCGTGAAAGTACAGGTGGCATACCAAGGTTAAGGAACAACAGGTGTAGAGCCAAATAGAGATCAGGAGCACACGTACTCGATATATTGCTTGACCATGTCCTTGATCATGTTAACCAGATACTGATCTTCTTTCTTTTCTGTTGAGTTGATGATGCCCGGCAGGTCAATCAGCGACAGGCTGATGTCAGCGCCTTGAATCTCCATGACCACCTGGCAGCAGAGCAAATGCCATGGCAACTATGTGGTGAAGGCTGGAGGTGTGTTGGCACTGCTGTTCACTCACCACGTTGCGTGAGAAGCCAAGCTCATCAGTATCGGCCAGAATAGGGGAGGTGGGATCAACAAATGATGCATAGCCCTTGCCTGCACATGAGCACACACAAGAGGTACAGGTGGTCCTAGTTGCATGGGTATGGGTACAAATAGTGTAGTGTACTGAAGTGTGTTAGATAGATACCATGCTAGGAGTGTCCAGGTTGGGGTCACCATCAAGGTGCCAGCACCTCACCCGGGTTGAGCACCGCTTTCTGTGCTCTCGATACTGCAGGGCCCACTGCCTCCTTGTCCAACAGGGGAGCTCCAAAGTCTTCCCATGACACTTTATTAAGCGTTTTGCGCTTGCCGTCATCCCACTCCCTTCTGTGTATGCAAGTGCTTATTGCGCACTTGAATTGCGGCTTCAAAGATCACGCCTACTCGGCTGTGGTGAGTGTGCAGGAGTGCATCGTTGTTGGTGCATGCAGCGCTGCAAGCACACCTGATCTTCAGAGAGCAGGCCTACTTGGCTGTGACTAAAGCCATGTGATGGCTTTGTGTTTGATGCATGGCTGGAATCACACCTGATCTTGATCTTGCATGACCACGGCACACCACCTTCGCTCAATGACATCCGCACCTGCGCTCAGCGCAATCAATTGCCGACACAGACCACAAAAGCATCGTTTCAGGTCTGTATGCTACATTGCCTATTGCGTGGCGCACCTCCATTGGGCAGCGAGTGCAGGTGCCACTGGACCGCGGTAGGTCGATGCCGCTTATGCGCTGGATGATGCTCGACTTGCCCGCCGACTGATCGCCGCATACCACTGTCTCGCGCAAGAGCAGCAAGCGAACGAGCAAAGGATTTTGATCAGTAGGGTTTGATAGGCAAGGGTTTGGATGCCGGCTGTACGTCCGTGCAGTGCGCCACGTGCTCAGGGCGCGCTCACCAATGGTTGGGTAGCTGATCTCGTGCGCGGCGCCAAAATCCGCTAGCTTGGCCAGTAGCGCCGTAATCTGCCGGCTCTGCTCGCCGTAGTCCGATGCAGCCAGGCCCTGCACCCAGGCAATGAGGCAAGGTAAACAGATGTCACTGAGGTAGCCACTTCGTCGTGAGCGAGCGCCCACTCCTGCGCTCACCGCCAAAACCCCGCTTGCAGCGCCATGCTGCGGCATGGCTATATCAATTGGCTTCAATAGTCGACTGGCTTTTGCCCATCGACACTTCACGGGGTGTGAGGGTTTTCTCGGCACCTGTCACCGCAACATTGCCGTTGAACCCTATTTACGCACCTCGTCGTGTCAAATATAGGGGCAGATGTGGGTGAACAAAGCTTGCTGTGCCCCTTGGTGACGCGTCAAAACTAGATTCTCGTTGTCTCATGACAAGGGCCTACATAAGAGTCAGACCACTAGGAACCACTGGCGGGAACACTCAAATTGGTGCAGTGTGGATTTATGTTCCCATGCACATAGCACATGCATATGGGACGGGCGCCCATGCATATAGTCTAGAGTTGGCATGACGGACATGCACTGAATGTGAACTGATGACAGCTCAAGGAGGGCATTACTGTGCCACAGCAGGCTGTTGCTGCTGCTGTTGGGGCTTGGATGGCTTGAGCCGCAGCCGTTTGTACCCCAGCTCAGGGTACTCCTTGCCCGTGGCTGGCAGAGATCCCTGGTTTGGCCACCAGCACAGCTCCAGTGGGCGGCACTTGCTCTCCCCAATGCGCTTCATGTTAAATGCTGCATTGCAGTCCCCTTTGTTTCTAAAGAGAGCAGCAACAATGCACCAGCCCAGTCTGGGCTTGGCACCTCTCACAGCCATTGCACAGGCAAAACACATCTTACAGCCAACCACTACGCCACACCATGTAGCTGCCTCACCACTTGCTTGTGTTCGCTGCCTGCCTTGTGTTCGCTGCCTTGTGTGTGGGGACATACAGCTGTGTGTGTGTGCTCTGCTGGTGCTCGGTCTCTCAGCCACAGCCACAGCCACAGGCACATGCAAGGGCTAGGTCTGAGAGCCTGAGCACAGCACAGAGCAGGCAGCTGAGCCCACTCAGCCCACCAAGGGCAAAGCAAGGGCGAGGCGACCAAGCCTGCAGTGCAGCGTTAGACACGGAGAGCAGTGGGGAAAGCCAGCGGCGCCCATCACAGTGCCCTGTGCTGGTGTCCGTAGCTGGGCTGCAACTGGTGAGCTGGGTGGGCTCCAGTGTCCTGCTCACTTCCCTTGACAGGCAGCTGTAGCCGCCTTAACCACTAGCACAAGCATGCAGGTGGCAAGCATTCCCCACTGGGCTGGTGCTGGGAGGGGGTGAGATTGTGATAGGGGGTAGGAAGGGGGCAAGAGCTAGGGCTTGCTATGGAGACAGGGATCCCGCAACCATATTCATTCACCATGACGACCCTGCCCAATGTAGCAGTGGTCAGCAGTGGCAAGTGACCAGGGACGAGGCATACACATGTTGTGTGGTGAGAATTGGGTAGCTTACAATGTATCAGCGAGCATGTAGGCAACAGCAGCAGCACACACCAATGCACAGTCTGCCTTCTCATAACAATGTATAGCGTATGGCCAGGCTGCACACTAGCATAGCTCCAACCCGTGCACTCTACGTCACCACATGGCCATAAGTCCCTTCACTTGTCACTTGGCACTTGCGGTGACCTGACTAGGCTAAATATGGAGGTGATCACATTGTAACCCCCACATGCAACTGGTAATGAAAAGTCTGCCATGCCTTGGCTAATCCAGCAGCTGAGAGGAGCATTCTTGTATAAGCTGTCTTTGGTGTCATCATGCAATGAAGGCCTCAGCTATGGCTGTTGTTCATACCAAGATGTGGCGCAGGGCAGCACCATGGTTGCCCCACTAGGCCTGAGAGAGAAGCCGCCAGGCTTACTCAAGGCAGCAGACAGGCAGCACCTTCAGCGTAGGCTCATCAGCTGCCTGGCTACAGGCGTGCAGGAGGTGCGCAGCTGCCTGGGGAGCCGCAACGCAACAGTGGCACGCAGGGCTGATGTGTTGTACAGCCTGTCCCTCGGCAGCTTGGGTGCTGCCAGGCCTGCCGCCCTGACAGTCCTGGGTGGGGCTTGGGAGGGTGTGTGGGGCACATGGGGCAAGTCGTGCTCAGCCAGCAGCTGCTCCAGGGCCACCAGCTTCTCCTCCCGGCCCTGAAGGTGTTGGCGCAGGCGGGCTGCTGCCGGCTCCTCCTCCAGCAGACTCAGCACAGGGTCGCTCCAGGACCAGTGCTGCCGCATGCTGCGGCCAAGGTCCTCGCTGAAGCCTGCCATCTTGTTCATCTCCCTATGAAGGTGGTGCACCAGCAGCAGCAACCAAACATCATGGGGGTGGGAGCATAGTCATCTGCCCATATCCATGTCAATGTGGCAACAGTGTGGAGCCATGACATGGCATAGGGGCAAAGGGATGGCTGGGCTATCCATGCACTGTCTGGGCTGGGCTAGTAGTGCACACAATTTCATGTGTGAAGCTGCTTGGCACCAGGACACAGCAGCGGCTAAATGCCTAAAACAACACCCGAGGTCAGGGTCTCGGTTGCCCAGGCTGAGCCACAGCAACAGCTGAGACTAGGCATACATATTGAGATGAGGGTTGGCTTCAGTGGCTAATGTGCAGTAGTGATCGAGTACCTGTCCATGTACGCCTGGAAGTCGTCTGCCAGTGCCTGTTGTAGGCATGCACGCATGACCAGCAGGCTGTAGTCCACAAAGCGCTTGGACGTAACCTGGGCACATGTAGGCCAATGACACGTTATGGTCATGTCAGGACTGATGGCACAGGGTGGGCAGCAGCAAAGCAGGGCAAGAAAGTGCAAAGCAGGGCGACTGCCACGTGCTGACTGTGACCAAGGCTGATGGCTACTCAGGGTAGCCTCAGGGCAGAAGTGGCCGGGGATGGGACGCTGACTATGCGGGCTGGCCTTGACCCCTTTCACCATTTGCATTGAGCAACACAGGACATGTACCACACACACCTTGTAGTAGGCCAGGGTGGTGGCCATCACATCCAGGGCGGTGATATCTTGAGCTTCAATTGGAAAGGAATGGTGCTTATACACCTAAGGCAGGCAGTAGCAAACCTGATCTGGTTCCCTGTAAAGACCCCTAGCAAGGGCTGGAGGAGCTGGATGGGCGCTGTGGGTGTTGCGCTGTGGGTGTTGCGTACGACCAAGGCTGTACGACCAAGGCACTTTCACACAACCGTGTATTTTTTCACGGGAAACCCAAATTGCTAGAAAAGGCCACCGCCCGTCGCACTGCGCATCGCGTGATGGCTAAGAAGAAGCGGAAGGGTAGCGACAAGAAACATAAAGGTTCGTGTCCCCAGCCGTGACGTGAGCCCTAGACGTGAGTTACGCGCTGTGTGATAACCCGTCGCTCCTGTTGGTTCCATCGCAGTGTCTCGTTCCGCCCAAGGCAAGCAACGACAGGATCGTCGGGATGGCTGGACCACGCGTCGACGTCAGGTGACGGCCCCGCCTTATGTGTAGCCGCACTGTTTGTGTTGACCTCGCCTTTTGTCTTGGCCTGTAAAAATGGCAACCTCGCTTGGCTGCACACCCCAGCCAGCCAAGCGCAGCAAGCGCACCAAGGCTGAGCCAGGGGCAGCTGAGCCCACCAAGGGCAAGGCCAAGGGCAAGGCTGCCAAGGCAAAGCCAGCACCACAGCCAGGCAGGTGGCTGGACAGGGACTGCAATGCAGCATTGAACATGCAGCGCATTGGGGAGAGCAGGTGGCGGCCGCTGGAGCTGTGCTACTGGCCAGACCAGGGAGCTCTGCCAGCCAAGGGCAAGGAGTACCCTGGCCTGGGCTACAAGCGGCTGCGAGACAAGCCCCCCAAGGCCCAGGAGCAGCAGCAGCAGCCTGCTGAGGCACAGTAGTATGTGCCCCCTTTGTTGAGCTGTCATCAGCTTACAATTAGTGCATGTTTTGTCATGCCAACTCTACATCATAGCCCTCGGGTCAGGCAATAGTGTAGGTGGTAGGCGGGCTCATGTGCCATGTGCACTGGGTTTACTCCACACAGCCCAATAACACTGTTTGAGCCGGATCTAGTTAGTGGCTGCTAGTGGCTGCTAGTGGCTGCTAGTAGGTACTTCTGATCCGGCTCAAATAGAGGGACAAGGGGGCTGGAGGAGCTTATGGCATATGTGTGACAGTGCATACGCGGAGGTGTACACAACTCACCTTCTTAAGTGTAGCCATCAGCTGCTGCAGGAATACTGTCTTGCAGCAGGTGAAGTAGTGATCGTTTTTGGTTATGGGATAGCCGCCCTCCATGTCGAGCAGCTTCTGTAGCTCCATGCGTGTGCTTGCCTGCTTTTCCTTGACCAGCTGAGACACTAAGGTCCTGCATGAGCAGATCATCAGCAGAGTCTAGACTCACCAGTTTTACCAAGCACTTCCATGCCATGCACACTAATGCATCACCACATGAGGCCTGTGTGAGATAGCTGTCTGGATTTGTAATGCCCATATCAACCGGCGGTGGCCAGACGGCTTAGGCTCCATCTATGATGTTTTGTAGGACATGTAGGATGATGCAGTGTGGCCATGTGATTGCAATCCGACTACCTGACATGCAGGACACTGCCGCAAAGAGGCACACCCCACCTTATGCGTGGCACTAGTCTTGGAAAGAGCTTGAAGTGCGTGTCCACCAACAGCAACAGTTGCTTGCCCAGGGCTGCTGAGCTGTCATCCAGGCAGCTGTACACATGCTGCTTCCAGGGAGGCTGGTGCCGCTGGATGATGTGCAACACAGCAGGGTAAGGGCTGTAGCCGGGCAGCTCGTAAGCTCGCATCTCCATCAGAATGTCTGAGCAATGAACGCACACATACCACATGTGACACGTGAAAACCATGCAGTGGTTTGGCGAAAGCACAATACCTGTCACATCCTCCAACGTCATTGGCTTTGTCCCGTATCCTTCATCCTCTTTTTCTTCATCCTTGTCACGAATGACTGCAGATTTTTCCTTAGCAAAGTCAGTGCCATTCGCCACAGTGAAAGCTGGTCGCGAGGCGTAGACATTTCTGTGTGCAGAGCTTGCAACGCATTTTGATGCCATGCAGCTTGAGATGGCTAGGGAGCAAACAGCTGCCATAAGTACCTTGCAAAAGTATCCAGCAGCTTGCTGTGCAAGCAGTTGTAGTTGTCACCAGCATTGCTCCCAGTTGCTTGCACCACATTCACAATCCTGTCCACATCGCGTCCCAAGCGTTGCACACCGTCCACTAGCTTGCCAGGACGACTGAGCTCAGGGAGGTTGGGAGGCAGCTGAGCCAGCTGACCCTGCACACCCTTCAAAGCGTCTTCCACCTGCAAGCATGTGCGTCCTTGCTACTCCTTGGTGTGAGGTCACACAACTGCTGTCACTAATGAAACTCACCTTGACCCTCATCTGAGGCAGCTCAGCCGTGGTACGGTCCACCAACTGCTTGCTGAGTGCTGCTGTCAGGTTGGACAGGCCCTGCAAGCAAACAAGCATTGCACGTGGAAAGTGCTGCAATGGTCCACACTGGTAGCTGAGTTCATGACTTGGAAATGCACATCCTCACCAGGTTCTTGCTCCATACACTACTGTGCGCAAGACTGCTCAAGTTTGCATCAGTCATGAAGAAGTGCCTCTCCTTGTCCACAGCATCCTGGGCAGGGAGGGACACACACCAGATCGTTCTTTAGCATGTGGGTCAAAGACTGGGATCAACGTCCTGAAAGAAACGAAAACTGACAATGGCACCCAGCACTAGGCAATGCGAGGTTTGAAGTTCGAGGTGAAAGGACGGCAAGGGAGGAAGGAAAGAGCCCCAGACACAATCAATGTCTGGCCCACACACACGACTGCTGTGGAGCCCAGGTGCCAACTGAGCCCTGTGGCAAATGCACAGAAGTGTGTGCTTTCTATTCAAGCCCACCACCGGTTACCCCCATGGTATAGGCCAGGCTCCAACATTGATTCCTCTGCATGCACCCTGGGTGACCCACCTCATGGCTGGTGCCTTGGTCCAGGTCCACCTGGTTGGGGTTGACCACCATGTAGTAGCCCTGAAAGCAGGCAGCTAGGCGCAGCAGTGGTATGACGGACATGATATGACGGACACAACACCCCACTAGTAACCATCATTGCTGTGCTCACTCCAAAATGTCGAGTGTGCATCACCAGCCACAGGCTTTCCCAGAGGTTCGTCGAGGATTGTGTGCTTGGTGGTGATCGGCAAGGCCTTCAGACACAAGTTCAGGAAGAGATTCCCTTTCACCAGGTACGCTATCAATCACTTACCAAGCACAGTCCACGCCCCCATCAGCCTCCTACCTACCACCCTCCCATCACCCACCAGGTCCAAGGGAAACAAATCTCCTTGCATCATGCGGATCCACATCCTGTGGCTGCCAGGTGGGATGACATCAGCCTTGGTGATGACGCCCAGGGTGCGCTGCTGCCGCGGATCAGCCTCACGCGCCATCTGGTACACAACCTGGGCAATGGAAAGGAGACGCAACAAATGAAGCTGACCTACTTGTGCATCTGCGTGCCTACTTGTTGCAAGGCAGTTGAGAGGGCCCACCTGGTTCTGGATGTCTGACAGCGCATGGACCGCCAGCACAATGATGGTCTGCGAGGCTCTGCGTGAAAGTACAGGTGGCATACCAAGGTTAAGGAACAACAGGTGTAGAGCCAAATAGAGATCAGGAGCACACGTACTCGATATATTGCTTGACCATGTCCTTGATCATGTTGATGAGATACTGATCTTCTTTCTTCTCTGTTGAGTTGATGATGCCCGGCAGGTCAATCAGCGACAGGCTGACATCAGCGCCTTGAATCTCCAGGACAACCTGGCAGCAGAGCAAATGCCATGGCAACCATGCGATGATGCCTGGAGGTGTGTTGACACTGCTGTCACTCACCACGTTGCGTGAGAAGCCAAGCTCATCAGTATCGGCCAGAAGAGGGGAGGTGGGGTCAATGAATGATGCATAGCCCTTGCCTGCACATGAGCACACACAAGAGGTACAGGTGGTCCTAGTTGCATGGGTATGGGTACAAATAGTGTACAGGCTGAAGTGTGTTAGATAGATACCATGCTAGGAGTGTCCAGGTTGGGGTCACCATCAAGGTGCCAGCAGCTCACCCGGGTTGAGAACCGCTTTCTGTGCTCTCGATACTGCAGGGCCCACTGCCTCCTTGTCCAACAGGGGAGCTCCAAAGTCTTCCCATGACACTTTATTAAGCGTTTTGCGCTTGCCATCATCCCACTCCCTCCTGTGTATGCAAGTGCTCACTAAGCGCCAGCAGCGCAGCTACAAAGAGCAAGCCTGCTAGGCTACGGAGAGAGCCGTGTAAGGGCTATGTGCTTGATGCATCGCTGGAACCCTGTGGTTGCCAGTGAGCGAGTGTGAGCGCGATTTAGAGCGAGGTAGAGTGTAACAAGACGTGCAAACCCTAGTCATGTGAGACACGTGAGAACGGAAGCGAGGATCTTTAGGAGCACACCTGATCTTGATTATACAGGACCAAGGCGCATCTCCATCGCTCAGTGTCATCCGCACCTGCGCTCAGCGCAATCAAACGCGACGCACACCACCATAGCATCGTATCAAGTCGGTGTGCTACATTGCCTGTTGCGTGCGCACCTCCATCGGGCAGCGAGTGCAGGTGCCACTGGACCGCGGTAGGTCGATGCCGCTGATGCGCTGGATGATACTAGACTTGCCCGCCGACTGATCGCCGCATACCACTGTCACGCAAGAGCAGCAAGCGCATCACAGTAGCGAGAAAAGGGTTTAGCTCAGTAGGGCTTCGTTTATGGGCTGCACTAATCGCTTCACTTGCATGCAAGTGGGGAGTGCGGTAATGGGAGCAAGGGGGTGGGGGGTGCAGAAGACAACGACAGTAACAGCAGAACAGCTGTGTCCAGCGCCACCCTGCTCTCCTATGCTGCTGCCGCCCCGCCCGTCCCACCGGCTGCGGCTGTGGCCACATGCAACCCCATCATTGCTGGCTACACGCCAGCAGCTAGTTTAGAGCACTTCATCATCAACTCTGGTGCTAGCCTGCATGTGGTGCGCCATGCTAGTGTGTTTCTTGACGACAGCCACTTGAGCCCGCTCGTCACGGTGAACTTAGGCAAGGTGTGGACGCAGATGCAAACAGTGGGGCAAGGCGCAATGCACATCAGAGCAGTGCAGGGGGGTTTCGGCCTCTGCAATGTGCTGTATGTGCCAGCTTAATCAGAACGTCAGCTGCCACCGCTTCCCCCTTCCGCGTGTTGTTTGAGGGTGACGCCTGTCAGCTGCATGGGTATCGTATCCGCGCAGTACAGTTGGGCGGCGTGTGCGCCTTCTCAGGCCCCCCCATGCTTGCGCCGAAGAGAGAGAGTAGGTTTGCGCACAATTAGCTAGGTGTGCGGGTAATTAGCTCAGTGGTAGCTGGCGTGTTCAAAAGCGCACAACTGAGCAGTCAGGGGTAACGGCCCAGGAGGTTACAGTCCAGCCACAGCTGCAGTGCCGCCGCAGTAGCTGGCAGTAATGGCTTCAATACCAACCGCCTGCCGCCTTGCTGGTACTCCCACAGGGGGTTCAGACTCAAACTTAAGTGCAAGCGATGGTGCAAGTGGGAGCAGGGATCTCAGCAACAGCGGGACAGTGGGAGCAGTAAGACAGACTCGCCCGTGCCGCCGCCGGCGCTGCCGGCAAGTCTGAGTCAGTCTCATCGCGACCGGCAGCCACCCAACTTGCTTATGGCCAGCATGCTTATGGCCAGAACAGTGGTGCAAGGCCGGGTTCAGACATCACACGGTGCAAGAGGCCTTGTCCAGCCCCCAGGCTGAGCAGTGTTGCCAAGCCACGCATGAAGCGCTGCCTAGGCTGCATGCCAAGCAGACATGGAGCCTGGTGGAGTGTCCCAGGGGAAGCAAGGTGCTGCCGTGCATGTAGGTGCTTAAGGTCAAGCAGGGTGCCACTGGCAGCATCAAAAGGGGCTCCACCAGCAGCTAGACCGGTCAAGCACACCACGGTCCGTGCTCTTTTAGCCAAGGCATCCGCAAAGGACATGGAGCTGCACAAAATGGACAGCCTTCCTCAGGGCTGAGGAAGAGGCCCCAAGGCTGAGGAAGGCTGAGAATAAGGCTTGCATCAAAGGAGGAGCTACCGCATGGGGCATGGCCTGCTCCCACCATACCAGATACACGTGGAGGCAGCCTCTTATAGATGCTGCTAGAGCTTAAAGAGATCATCTACATGCAGCAACCTAACCCTAACCAGGGTTTGAGGAAGAGAGCAGCAACAAAGCATGCAAGCTTGCCCTGTACAGGCTGGTCTAGGCCCCCTTGTGCCCGGCACACACGGCTGAAGCAAGAGTTGGAGGGCATGGGGTTTTGCTACGTCTCCAGCTGACCCAGGCATGTTGTCCCTCCTGTGCCCCACCAGAAGGGTGTGGCTGTTGTACATATTTATTGCACCTCACCTGCACCAGCAAGGGGGCTACCGCCAACCTCACCTTTGTTAAGCGGCAGCTGTCAGCAGCTTTCACCCTCAAGGGTCTGGGGGATACTCAGCTATTCCTGGGGTTTGAGGTATGTTCCCACAAATCAGCTAGGATCACACGCAGCGCACTTTGCAGTTGAGCCAGCCGCGTTATGTGGCAGAGCTAGTCACCAGCATGGCTACGGCATGGCTGATGCCCACGCCAAGTCTGTAGCTATGAGCTCCAGCGTCAGGCTGCTCAAGGAGGGCAAGCTGTTAGACACTTGTCAGCACAACTACGGCGGGCTGGTGTGAGGCCTGAAGCCCACCAAGGGCAAGGGCAAGGGCAAGGCTGCCAAGGCAAAGCCAGCACCACAGCCAGGCAGGTGGCTGGACAGGGACTGCAATGCAGCGTTGAACATGCAGCGGATTGGGGAGAGCAGGTGGCGGCCGCTGGAGCTGTGCTACTGGCCAGACCAGGGAGCTCTGCCAGCCAAGGGCAAGGAGTACCCTGGCCTGGGCTACAAGCGGCTGCGAGACAAGCCACCCCAGGCCCAGCAGCTGCAGCCTGCTGTGGCACAGTAGTGTGTGCCCCCCCCTTTGTTGAGCTATCATCAGCTTACAATTAATGCATGTTTTGTCATGCAAACTCCACATCATAGCCCTCGGGTCAGGCAATAGTGTAGGTGGTAGGCGGGCTCATGTGCCATTAGTGCACTGGGTTTACTCCACACAGCCCAATAACACTGTTTGAGCCGGATCTAGTTAGTGGCTGCTAGTGGTTGCTAGTGGCTGCTAGTAGGTACTTCTGATCCGGCTCAAATGGAGGCCCTAGTGAGGGACAAGGGGGCTGGTGTGAGGCCTGTGGCCTATTGCATCCGCCCGGACATCACGTTCGGTGGGAGCCTTGGCTAAGTACATGGCTGTGCCCACAGAGCATCACTGGCAGGCAGCTCGCAGCATGCTCAGCTTTGTTAAGGGCACAGCGGGGCATGTTTACTGTTAGGGGGTGGCAAAAGGGTGCAGGAGTACTGCGACGCCAATTATGCCGGTGACACTGAAGTTGGTCAGCTGGTCCAGCCACCAGCAGCCCACTGTTGCCAGTGTCCCAGTAGAGGCAGAGAATATGGCAGCCCCTGCTGTCAAGGAGGCTCTGTGGCTCACAAAGCTGCTGCATGAACTGCAGCTGCCGGCGGGCAGCATTGACATTTTGTGCGACAACGAGGTAGCTCTCAAGCTGCTAAAGAACCCAGCTGCCAGCGACTGGAGCAAGCACATTGACATGCACTACCCCTTGGCATGAGAGCGGGCAGCTAGGGGAAGGTGCAGGTTGACTAATGCAGCACCGAGGGCATGATGGCTGATGTTGCCATCAAGGCCTTGTCTCTAGCCAAGTTTATCAGCTGCCAGAAAGGCATGGGGTGATTCCAAACGGCCAGGTGCATGGACAGGTCCACATGGCCTCCCAGCCTGCAACCTTTCATGCCTGCTTCTGTGTCTGATGGTATTCATTTGCTCTATGTTTGCGGCAAGTGTTGCAAAGGCCGTCCTCCCTGAGTTGGAGTGTTAGAGATAGGGGTGTGCCAGCAAGGCCAACCTATCGAGTTCCTTAAGTGTGACGTTTTAGTGCGCCTGTGGGCGATGCTCGGGACCTTAGTCTGGTCCTGTGGCTTCAAACAATCTCACCAATGGTGGGGTAGCTGATCTCGTGCGCGGCTCCAAGGTCCGCAAGTTTGGCAAGCAATGCGGTAATTCTACGGCTTTGCTCGCCATAGTCCGAGGCTGCCAGTCCCTGAACCCGCCCAATGCGCAGGTTTGGAGCCTTAAAGCGTGTTTCAAAAAAGGGTTACCACCAAGACACGAGCGGCGCACAGGGTCTTTGCACTCACCGTTGCAACACCGCTGGGTGCACTATGCTGCAGCATAGTTGTAGTCGCGTCTCAGCCACGTGGTTTCTATTTAGGTGTCGCACATCCCCCCACAGTATATCAGCTACGCGGTGTGATGTGTTGTATTGGTTACTGTGCAGAGTGCTGGGTGAATTATCGGCTCAAGTTATGTTATTCAAAATGCATGCATGTTTTGCTCATGCGGGCTTCGCCGCGACCGACCGACCTGGCCAAGGAGCAGCTGCACACAATGAGGGACAGTCGCCGTACGATGTTCAGCACCCCTCCACACACGCACAGAAACACTCAAGGCAGGAGCGATACTTGACCCCTGCTAGTCCGGCAGCTTCATTCGTCACTGGGCCTGTTGCTACACACTTGCAGCTGCATCTTCGGGCATACCAGCTGGCTCTCTGATGACAAGCCCCTTGTCATGCTCCTTGCATGTCCAGCCACTGCGCGTGTAATACTTCCGCTCGTCGCAGCTGATCTGCACAATCCAGGATCAGCATGGCTAACCTTGAATGACAGCCCAACCCTGCCATGCACCGTGCCTTGCCTGGCCTAGCCCAGCCCGACTCGGGGTGCTGCATACTTGCTAGCTAGCTGCCACCATGTGCTTGCCAGGCCGATGAGTGTTGGCCACCACACGCTGCTTGATGATGAACAGCCCCAAGCATGTGGGAAGCCGAGTCGCCCTGTGTGGGGGTGGGAGGTCGGGGCTGGGGGTGGGAGGTGGGAGAGGGTGGGAGGGGAGGGGAGAGGACCAGCCACCCCGCCTCTCGCCTCGCTCCGCCCCACCCCGCCGGGCTGCCGAGGACAAACCAGCACCACGACCTGGTATGTGGGTAGATCTAGGGAAAGCCAGTACCGCCCATCGCAGCTGTGCTGGTGTCCATAGCTGGGCTGCAAGTGTTTGGCTGGGTGGGCTCATCCTTGTTGTGTTTGCGTGCTGCTCACTCCCCTTGGCCTTGTGCGCTGCTCACTCCCCTTGACAGCCAGCTGTAGCTGCCTTGGCCACCAGCACAGGCAGGCAGGTGAGAAGCTGTACCCACTGGGCTGGCGCTGGGAGGGGGTCGAAGTGTAAGAAGGGAAGTGGTGGTGGTAAGGGCAAGGGCTTGCAGGCAGTGATGGAGGCAGGGGCCTCAACTGCCGTCTGACCTCACACCAGCCCTAGTGCAGGACCTGTCCTCCTAAGTTCATTCTAGCCTGCTCACACTTCTAATGCCTGTTCTGTATCTCCACGCATCCGTTTCCATACACCATGAGCACCCTGCTTACTGTAGCTTTGGTCAGCAGTGGCCAGCAGTGGCAAATAAACAAGCACCAGGCATACACATGTTGTGCGGTGTAGGGTTAGTAAGTTTACAATGCATCAGCGACCATGGAGGCAACAGCAGCAGCACACAGTAATGCAGAGTCTGCCCTTCCAAAACAATGTTTGGCAAATGGTCAGGCTGCCCACCAGCATAGCTCCAGCCCCGAGTTAATTCAATCTACGTCACCACATGGTCCCTTCACTTGCCACTTGTCCATTGCAGTGCCCTGACTAGGCCACAGCTGGAAGTGGGCTCCCCCACATGCAACTGGTAATGGCAAGTCTGCCATGCCTTGGATAAACCCAGCAGCTGAGAGGAGCATTCATGTATATGCTGTTTATGGTGTCATCACGCAATGAAGGCCTCAGCTATGGCTGTTGTTGGTACCAGGTTGGGGTGCAGCTGCACCTAGGGCCCTAGGGCAGCATCATGGGAGCCCCACTAGGCCTAAGAGAGCGGCTGCCAGGCTTCCTCCAGGCAGCAACAGGCAGCACCTTCAGCATAGGCTCATCAGCTGCCTAGGTGCAGGCGTGCAGGAGGTGCGCAGCTGCCTGGGGAGCCGCAACGCAACAGTGGCACGCAGGGCTGATGTGTTGTACAGCCTGTCCCTCGGCAGCTTTGGTGTTGCCAGGCATGCCGCCCCGACAGGTCTGGGTGGAGCCGGAGAGGGTGTGTGGGGCACATGGGGCAAGTGGTGCTCAGCCAGCAGCTGCTCCAGGGCCACCAGCTTCTCCTCCCGGCCCTGAAGGTGCTGGCGCAGGCGAGCTGCTGCTGGCTCCTCCTCCAGCAGGCTCAGGACAGGGTCGCTCCAGGACCAGTGCTGCCGCATGCTGTGGCCAAGGCTCTCAAAGCCAGCCATCTTGCTCATCTCCCTAGCAAGGTGGTGCACCAGCAGCAGCAACCGCGGATGTCATGCCATGTGCTACTGGCTTGTGTTGTGTACCTGGAGGTGAGGCCTATCTCCATGTCAGGGTGGTGAACTAGAGCGAGGATGACTAGACTGCATGCTGCACCTGCCCATCTCATATGTGTCAAAGGGTGAAGGCAACCTGGTAAGAGTGTGGAGACATGACATGGCACAAGGGCAAAGGGATGTCTGGGCTATTTGTGCAACGTCATGGCATAGGGGCAAAGGGATGTGTGTGGGCTGTACTGCCTGGGCTGGGCTAGTAGTGCGCTAATTTCCACGTATAGGACTGCTTGGGAACATGACACAGCAATAGCTGAGGCCAGGGTCAGGTTGTCCAGGGTAAGCCACAGTGACAGCAGAAGCTAGGGTCATGGTTAAGGATTAGTGTTTGCTAGCCGGGCTAGGAGCAAGCTGTCAAAGCAGTCACAGCAGAGGCTAGGGTCATGGTGGAAGATGTGGGTTTGCTTCCAGGGGATATGTGCAGTGTACCAGTACCTGTCCATGTATGCCTGGAACTCGTCTGCCAGAGCCTGTTGTAGGTGCGCTCGCATGTAGAGCAGGCTGCAGTCCACAAAGCGCTTGGATGCAACCTGGGCACATGTAGGCCAATGGCACGTAATTGTCGTGTCAGGGTCAAGGGCACAGGGTAGACAGCTGCAAAGAAGGGGAAGAAAGAGTTGGGCAGCTGGCCTTCTGGCCTTCTGGCCTTGCTCCCAGTTCTATTGCATGTTTGCATAACATGTTTGCATCCTAGTTGCTGCTAGGGTCATGAGCGGACAGAAGAACGGTAGGGGATGAATTGTGTTGAGCTCCACAACCCATGCTGCTTGCACCGCACCTTGTAGTAGGCCAGGGTGGTGGCCATCACATCCAATGCGGACTCGTCCTCGCTTGGGATTGAGTACTTTGTGTGGGAGATTGTAGGGGGGGTTTTGGGGTACATAGAGGAGATGATAGGGGATTGACGAACCTAAGCAGGCAGTATAAAACCTGACTCAGACATTCAGAAACATTGCCAATTCATCGCAGACGTGCACGAGGCTCACCTTCACATGTGCATCCTTCAACTTCTCCAAGAATGCTGCTTTGCAAGAGGTGAAGTAGTGATCATTCTTGGTCACGGGGTAGCCACCCTCCATGTCAAGCAGCTCCTGTAGCTTCATGCGTGTGCTTGCCTGCTTTTCCTTGACCAGTTGGGACACCAAGGTCCTGCATGAGCCAATCAGCAGAGTCCAAACACATTAACAGCGCCGGTGTCAATAAATGATGTTGCCGATGCTGTGTCTTGATACACTAACTCTCGCTTCCCTGGCCTTGACGTCTATATCTGATGGAATCCATGCTTGGTGATGGCTATGTTTGACCCCAACCAACGGTGGTAGTATAGCTCGGATGTTGTCAACAGACACACATGTGATTGCCATCCGTTTGACTGCCTGACATGCAGGACAATGCCCCAAAGAGGAACACCCCACCTCATGCGTGGCACTAGTCTTGGGAAGAGCTTGAGGTGCGTGTCCACCAACAGCAACAATTGGTTGCCCAGGGCTGCTGAGCTGTCATCCAGACACTTGTACACATGCTGCTTCCAGGAGGGCTGGTGTCGCTGGATGATGTGCAACACAGCTGGGTAAGGGTTGTAGCCGGGCAGCTCGTAAGCTCGCATCTCCATCAAGATGCCTGTGCAAGGAGCACACATAATACCACATGTCACTTTGAATCACATGTCACAGTGGTTGGGTCTGGGTGCCTTACCCTTCACATCCTGCAATGTCCTTGGATTGGTCCCGTCTCTGCTGTTGTCTTCATCAGCGTCTGAATCGTCAGAAAGGATCTCAGCTTTGTCTCCGTTGGCAGCCATGTTAAAGGACGGTCGTGAGGCGTGGACAGTTCTGCATGTGCAAGCCTGATTAGGACCTGGCTGCAGAACACACACAAGCTTACCCATGCTAATACCTCATGTGCAAGCCATGCAGCTCAAGAGGGCTTGTGAAGCTGGGGAGTTTTGCTGCCATAAGTACCTTGCAAATGTATCAAGCAACTTGTTGTGGAGGCAGTTGTAGCTGTCACCAGCATTGCTCCCAGTTGCTTGCACCGCATTCACAATCCTGTCCACATCGCGTCCCAAGCGTTGCACACCGTCCACTAGCTTGCCAGGGCGACTGAGCTCAGGGACGTTGGGAGGCAGCCGCACCAGTTCAGCTTGCACAACTGTCAGAGCTGCCGCCACCTGCAAGAATGTGCCTCCTGAGTGTCCCTCAATGGTATGCTCTTGAGTGGTTTGCTACCAGCGCGTGTACATCAAGGGGCAGTTGAGCCAGCTAAGCCTACACAACCGTCACACCCCAGAGCGTCTTCCATCTGCATGTCTTTTACCTGCATGTCATCTGTCTTTCGTTATGCTCTCAGCACCGTGTCAGAACTCGCCTTGGCCCTCATGTGAGGCAGCTCAGCCATTGTGCGGTCCACCAGCTGCTTGCTGAGCGCTGCTGTCAGGTTGGACAGGCCCTGCAACCAGCCAGCCATTGCCAGTGTGTAGTGGTGCAATGCTTTAGACCAGCAGCCATCTTCTTGTCACACACATAGTGCACACTCATGGCGGGCTCAGAACTAGGCAGGGTCAGGGTGAACCGGCAGGGGGGGCAGGGGCAGGGGCAGGGGCAGGGGCAGGGGCAGGGGCAGGGGCAGGGGCAGGGGCAGGGGCAGGGGCAGGGGCAGGGGCAGGGGCAGGGGCAGGGGCAGGGGCAGGGGCAGGGGCAGGGGCAGGGGCAGGGGCAGGGGCAGGGGCAGGGGCAGGGGCAGGGGCAGGGGCAGGGGCAGGGGCAGGGCAGGGGCAGGGGCAGGGGCAGGGGCAGGGGCAGGGGCAGGGGCAGGGGCAGGGGCAGGGGCAGGGGCAGGGGCAGGGGCAGGGGCAGGGGCAGGGGCAGGGGCAGGGGCAGGGGCAGGGGCAGGGGCAGGGGCAGGGGCAGGGGCAGGGGCAGGGGCAGGGGCAGGGGCAGGGGCAGGGGCAGGGGCAGGGGCAGGGGCAGGGGCAGGGGCAGGGGCAGGGGCAGGGGCAGGGGCAGGGGCAGGGGCAGGGGCAGGGGCAGGGGCAGGGGCAGGGGCAGGGGCAGGGGCAGGGGCAGGGGCAGGGGCAGGGGCAGGGGCAGGGGCAGGGGCAGGGGCAGGGGCAGGGGCAGGGGCAGGGGCAGGGGCAGGGGCAGGGGCAGGGGCAGGGGCAGGGGCAGGGGCAGGGGCAGGGGCAGGGGCAGGGGCAGGGGCAGGGGCAGGGGCAGGGGCAGGGGCAGGGGCAGGGGCAGGGGCAGGGGCAGGGGCAGGGGCAGGGGCAGGGGCAGGGGCAGGGGCAGGGGCAGTTGAAGCCAGCTTGATCACACAGCTCAGCTCACATAGGTTGCACGTGCTCACCAGGTGCGAGCTCCACAACACACTCTGCGCAAGAACACTCAGGCTTGCGTCAGTCTCAAAGAACCGCCTCTCCTTGTCCACGGCGTCCTAGGAGGCAAGATAGGAGCACTGACACTGGAATATCATTAGGCTATGGGCTGAAGGGCAAGGGGCGAATGGTAAGAGATGAAGCTTGGACACAGATGCCAACAACGCATGGCAATGCAATAGAATGTGAGCCGTTTCCCTGATACAAAATATGGGTCTTGCGATGCACAGGAGCGGAAGTGCCCAAGTCGGCAAACCATCTGTCCCCATGCTGCTGGCCAGGCGCCAACATTGGTTCCTCTGCATGCACCCGGAGTGACCCACCTCATGGCTGGTGCCTTGGTCCAGGTCCACCTGGTTGGGGTTGACCACCATGTAGTAGCCCTGAAGGCAGGCAGCCAAGCACAGCAGTAGCAGGTCCATTACCTAAACTACCAGCATTGCAGCACCATGCACTGACGAACATGACACCCCATGACAACACATGATTCTTTCAAACTGGGTCAAGGAGCTGCCTCCCAGTCACCCATGAGCCTCTTAGCCTTCACCTTCCCTTCACCCACCAGGTTTAAGGGAAACAAATCTCCTCGCATCATGCGGATCCACATGCTGTGGCTGCCAGGTGGGATGACATCAGCCTTGGTGATGACGCCCAGGGTACGCTGCTGCTGCGGATCAGCCTCACGCGCCATCTGGTACACAACCTGGGCAATGGCAAGGAGACGCAACATATGGAGGGCAAGGCTGCGATGAAGGCAAGGCAGTTGAGATGGCCCACCTGGTTCTGGATGTCTGACAATGCATGGACCGCCAGCACAATGATGGTCTGCGAGGCTCTGCGTGAAAGTACAGATGGCAGCACAAGGTTAAGGAACAACAGGTGTAGAGCCAAGGTAGGGTCAGGAGCACACGCACTTGATGTAATGCTTGACCATGCCCTTGATCATGTTAATCAGATACTGATCTTCTTTCTTCTCTGTTGAGTTGATGATGCCGGGCAGGTCAATCAGCGACAGGCTGATGTCAGCTCCTTGGATCTCCAGGACCACCTGGAGATCCAAGGAGCAAATGCCATGGCACCCATGCGATGATGGCTGGAGGTGTGTTGGCACTGCTGTTCACTCACCACGTTGCGTGAGAAGCCAAGCTCATCAGCATCGGCCAGAAGAGGGGAGGTGGGGTCAACAAACGATGCATAGCTCTTGCCTGAACATAGGCATACACAAGAGTCACAGGTGGTCCTAGTTGCATGTATATGGGTAGTCTAGGCTGGAGTGAGTATTGTAGAGCATGCTAGGATTGTCCAGGTTGGAGTTTCAGCCAAGGTGCCAGCTGCTCACCCGGGTTGAGCACCGCTTTCTGTGCTCTTGACACCGCAGGGCCCACTGCCTCCTTGTCCAACAGGGGAGCTCCAAAGTCTTCCCATGAAATTTTATCAAGTGTCTTGCGCTTGTCATCGTCCCACTCCCTCCTGTGTATGCAAGTGCTCATGGCGCACCCACATTGCAGCTTCAGAGAGCAGGCCTAACCGGCTGTGACTACAGCCATGTGACGGCCTTGTGCTTGATGCATCGCTGGAACCACACCTGCCCAGTAGTGCCCAGTAGTGCCCCCCCGCAAGCCCCCACAGGCCCCACGCAGCAGTCAGGCAGCCACACAGCCAGCAGCCTCAGAGCCAGGACCCAGCACTCCCCCTCCAGCCAAGCGCAGCAAGCCGGCAGCTGAGCCCACCAAGGGCAGAGGCAAGGCCAAGGGCAAGGCTGCCAAGGCAAAGCCAGCACCACAGCCAGGCAGGTGGCTGGACAGGGACTGCAATGCAGCATTGAACATGCAGCGGATTGGGGAGAGCAGGTGGCGGCCGTTGGAGCTGTGCTACTGGCCAGACCAGGGAGCTCTGGCAGCCAAGGGCAAGGAGTACCCTGGCCTGGGCTACAAGCGGCTGCGAGACAAGCCACCCCAGGCCCAGCAGCTGCAGCCTGCTGTGGCACAGTAGTGTGTGCCCCCCCCCCACTTGAAGCTGTCATCAGCTTACAATTAGTGCATGTTTTGTCATGCCAACTCCACATCATAGCCCTCAGGTCAGGCAATAGTGTAGGTGGTAGGCGGGCTCATGTGCCATGTGCACTGGGTTTACTCCACACAGCCCAATAACACTGTTTGAGTCGGATCTAGTTAGTGGCTGCTAGTGGCTGCTAGTGGCTGCTAGTAGGTACTTCTGATCCGGCTCAAATGGAGGCCCTAGTGAGGGACAAGGGGGCTGGAACCACACCTGATCATCTTTAGGAGCACACCTGATCTTAATCTTGCAGGACCACGGCACACCACCTTCGCTCAGTGTCATCCGCACCTGCGCTCAGCGCAATCAATTGCCGACACAGACCACAATAGCATCGTTTCAGGTCTGTATGCTACATTGCCTATTGCGTGGCACACCTCCATCGGGCAGCGAGTGCAGGTGCCACTGGACCGCGGTAGGTTAATGCCGCTTATGCGCTGGATGATGCTCGACTTGCCCGCCGACTGGTCGCCACACACCACTGTCACGCACAGGCAGCAAGCGAACGAGAAAGGGTTTTGATCGGTAGGGTTTTGACTGGCGCGGGTTTCGACGCTGGCTGGCTCCTTGCAGCGGGAGACGCACCCAGGGTCGCTCTTACCTATTGTGGGGTAGCTGATCTCGTGCGCGGCGCCAAGGTCCGCAAGTTTGGCAAGCAACGCGGTAATTTTCCGGCTTTGCTCGCCATAGCCCGAGGCCGCCAGGCCCTGCATCAACCAGGCGCAGGCTTGCCTGCGTTACCACCTGGCCATGAGCGGCGCTCAGGGTCGTTGCACTCACCGCCACAACACCGCTGGGTGCGATATACCGCAGCATAGCAGCTTCTCGGGCACTATAGCTGCAGCGAACCTGCTAACAAGGTTAGCCAATCGTGCTAGGTGTGACTAGTTTCACGGGGGCGGCTTCACGTACCTCACACAAAGCTCCCACACGGATGATACCACAGGGAAGTACGAGAGGGCCAGAGGTTGTCTCAGCAAACTACAATGTACCACACAACATTGGCCTGGCAATGATGGCTGTGGATTTCCCATCCAGCCCATTGATAAAGCAGTGTTTTACCTTGATAAGATACCCTGATAACAACATCCCAATACATCCCAGGCAGCAGTAGCTGCAATACTTTACGATGCAGTGCCATGGAAAGGAGGAACCGCCTGGCTAAGAGGCTGTCGAGATGAAATTGCCTCTCTGCAAGTAGGCACAATGAGATGCCATCACATCCCCAGACTTCACGTTGATGTGCCTGAGGCTGCGAATGCCTACCCCTGGAACCTAGTGCACACACACTTCATTACTGTGCTTCAGCAGGCTCACGTTGCTATGCCCTGCTGTAACCATCAACACAGCGCAGGCAACCCTGCTCTAGCCACTAGCACAGCTCCAGCTGGCGCCACTTGCTCCCCGCAGTGCGCTGCATGTTCAGCAATGCATTGCTATTGCCCTTGCCCTTGCTTCTACCCATGGTAGGTCGGGTGGGCTTGGCTGCCGGCTCAGCTCTGTGCGCCTGCTGCACTTGGCTGTCCTGGGCCCCAAATCTGAGGCTGCTGTATGAGCATGTCTGGCTGCATTAGGGCGGGGCGGGGCGGGGCGGGGCGGGGCGGGGCGGGGCGGGGCGGGGCGGGGCGGGGCGGGGCGGGGCGGGGCGGGGCGGGGCGGGGCGGGGCGGGGCGGGGCGGGGCGGGGCGGGGCGGGGCGGGGCGGGGCGGGGCGGGGCGGGGCGGGGCGGGGCGGGGCGGGGCGGGGCGGGGCGGGGCGGGGCGGGGCGGGGCGGGGCGGGGCGGGGCGGGGCGGGGCGGGGCGGGGCGGGGCGGGGCGGGGCGGGGCGGGGCGGGGCGGGGCGGGGCGGGGCGGGGCGGGGCGGGGCGGGGCGGGGCGGGGCGGGGCGGGGCGGGGCGGGGCGGGGCGGGGCGGGGCGGGGCGGGGCGGGGCGGGGCGGGGCGGGGCGGGGCGGGGCGGGGCGGGGCGGGGCGGGGCGGGGCGGGGCGGGGCGGGGCGGGGCGGGGCGGGGCGGGGCGGGGCGGGGCGGGGCGGGGCGGGGCGGGGCGGGGCGGGGCGGGGCGGGGCGGGGCGGGGCGGGGCGGGGCGGGGCGGGGCGGGGCGGGGCGGGGCGGGGCGGGGCGGGGCGGGGCGGGGCGGGGCGGGGCGGGGCGGGGCGGGGCGGGGCGGGGCGGGGCGGGGCGGGGCGGGGCGGGGCGGGGCGGGGCGGGGCGGGGCGGGGCGGGGCGGGGCGGGGCGGGGCGGGGCGGGGCGGGGCGGGGCGGGGCGGGGCGGGGCGGGGCGGGGCGGGGCGGGGCGGGGCGGGGCGGGGCGGGGCGGGGCGGGGCGGGGCGGGGCGGGGCGGGGCGGGGCGGGGCGGGGCGGGGCGGGGCGGGGCGGGGCGGGGCGGGGCGGGGCGGGGCGGGGCGGGGCGGGGCGGGGCGGGGCGGGGCGGGGCGGGGCGGGGCGGGGCGGGGCGGGGCGGGGCGGGGCGGGGCGGGGCGGGGCGGGGCGGGGCGGGGCGGGGCGGGGCGGGGCGGGGCGGGGCGGGGCGGGGCGGGGCGGGGCGGGGCGGGGCGGGGCGGGGCGGGGCGGGGCGGGGCGGGGCGGGGCGGGGCGGGGCGGGGCGGGGCGGGGCGGGGCGGGGCGGGGCGGGGCGGGGCGGGGCGGGGCGGGGCGGGGCGGGGCGGGGCGGGGCGGGGCGGGGCGGGGCGGGGCGGGGCGGGGCGGGGCGGGGCGGGGCGGGGCGGGGCGGGGCGGGGCGGGGCGGGGCGGGGCGGGGCGGGGCGGGGCGGGGCGGGGCGGGGCGGGGCGGGGCGGGGCGGGGCGGGGCGGGGCGGGGCGGGGCCAAAGTCAATCCTGAATTCAACTGTGACGCTTAGTCAGCATCTGAGTCTGACTCTCAGCCAAAGCCAGACGTTGGCCCAGGATGAGAGTCATAGTCAGCAGGGTCTCAGTACCTGCTGACTGGCTGGGCAGGGGCATACAGGGGTATATTGGACAGAGGGGCTGCATTAGGATGAGGTGCATTTGACCATGGCCTTCTTGCAGCCCCGCGGCATAGCGCCAGATATATCGTTCACCTGCAGCATAGCATGGTTAGCACAGGCAGAGCATGACTAAGGCTAAGGCGCAAGCCTGGGACACAGGACACGATAACGAATGCTTGAGAGGGTAGCATGCTCGGGGCTAGGGTGGCATGGCTCAGCTTGGGCCGAGGTTATGTGCCGCTAGTTGCTTGGCTTTGGGAGGTCTGTGACTTTTCCAAGCAAATTAAGGTTTTTACGATCACTAGCTTCAAATTCTCGTCGCAAATACTCATGGCCGACACTAGCCCAGAGAACAGACAGTCTCAAACCTGAGCAATTAGTATACTGCATTTCCGTCATCGCCACCCCAGCTATATTCGATCAGTACCCAACATGACAGCGCCATTAGGTCACACCCACCCCACCAACAACGCATAAATTGAGCAATCAAAGGTGTTAGCTTACTAAGATGTGCCATCCGTGCATTTATGTCTTGGCCAGCTCTTGCAAAGCCGTCAATAAGAAGTCCAGGCAGTGCTGAAGGCACCCTCCACTATGCGGCAGGCAGGCAATGAGCGAGCTGCACTGAGCTGTGACAGCACCCAAGTGAGCCAGCCAACAGGGCCCACGCATGCAGTCTAGGCAGTCCTGTGTGAGCAATGCACTCAGCGCCAGTCCTAATGAAGGAACGTGAGCCATGCAAGCCTTTTAGGCAATAGACAGGTCACATCACAGCGCAACTACCCTATTCAACATGGTCAAATCACAGTGCATGGTGCATGGTGCACATGCAAGTCCCAGCCACACCATCCCTAGCACTAGCAGGCATGGTTCAAAGCCGCTCCGAGCCATTCCTTGTATAATACAGTGTCACAGCCCTAATGGTACATGGATGTTCGCACTGCCAGCCAGCTCTGCTCACCACCCACAGCCCCCTGCACCCTACTACCACAACTGCCACAACTGCCACAACTGCCAGTCTGCACACAAGCCATGTCATCTGCCATGCTGGCCCATGACAGGCTCTACCCACCAGCTGCTACCTCCCATTCACCCCCCTGCAGAGGTGGCACCAAGTACTGTACACTGCACTACCCCTTGCCTTTGCTCCTGCTGCCCCTGCCCCTGCCCCAGCCCCAGCCCCAGCCCCAGCCCCAGCCCGTACCCGCCTGCCCTTGCCCTTGCCCTTGCCCTTGCCCTTGCCCTTGCCCTTGCCCTTGCCCTTGCCCTTGCCCTTGCCTCTAGCCCTTGCTCGACCAGGCTGTCATGCATGGTGGCGGCGCACCCTCGTCTCCTCAGGGGCCACCAGCACGTTATTGGCGACTGGCCCCACTGACCCCTGGCAGGGCCCCAACCTATCAGCACTGCATGAAGGACCCAGCCCTGCCTGAGAGTGGGGAGTGGCGAGGTGAGGGGCGAGGGAGGCTGGGGAGGGCACCTGGCCACCTTGTGCCTTGGCCACCTCAGCGCTGACCGGCAGCCAGCCCTGACGTGTGCCACCTGCATGGCCAGTCTGGCTGCTGGACAGGTGAGGGAGGCCTGATGTGCCCAGTTGGCACACGCTGCTGCTGCTGCTGCTGCTGCTGCTGCAACCTTGTGTTTGTTTCACGGCGGCATCCTGGGCGAGACTGTTGCAGCTCGTTGGCTGGTAGTCCCATACCAGGCTGCTCCAACCCCCTCCTGGTGCCTCTCCTGCCTGTGCCCCTCCTGCCTGTGCCATGCTGGGCTGCTGCTGCCCTGCTGCTGACCACTGTGTAGGGGTGCCAAGGGCTGAGCCACAGCCAGGGTGGCCAGGGCGGCTGCCAAGGGGGCAGGGGTCCCTCACCTCCACCTCCACCTCCCCGCTCACCAGTAAGCTCCACCTCACCTGCACCACCACCAGGCAGGTGGCAGGAGGAGGGCTGGGCGCGGCTGTACAGGTTCGACCTGCAGCTGCTTGTGTCAGCTGCTCTTGGTGTAATTGGTTGTGGTGATGTATTCCTTGGAAGCAGGTGGACTGTAGTTTCCTATGAAAATGCCTGGAAGGTGATAGACAGGGTTGACTTAGCCAGGAAGGGTAGTAGCACACTGCAGGCAGCAGGCCAGGATTGGCCCCAACTCCCGAGTGCGGGGCATGGGGTGGGGTTGAGGGCGAAGCAGCAGGCGGGCTCTGGCCCCATTTCCTGAGGGAGAGGATGGGGTGGCGAGGGGTGGGTGTGGCAATGCCTCCAAGGCGTTCAAGGCCTGTAAGGAAAGAAGCTGACAAGAGGGCTGACAAGAGGGCTGACAAGCCACCAAGGGCTGCGAGGGAGCCAGCCCTGGTCTACCTGCACCTGCAGTACGGCTGCAGCTAGGCAGAGCAGGGTGGCAGCACTGCTTACAGGCACATACACCTGCCAGCGCTGGAGCCACCCACCAGCAGCTTGCCCTTGAGGCGTGACAGGCCTTTGATGCCGCGCAGCACGTAGTAGCCAAAGGGGGTGATGCGCCGCACCAGCAGCACTGGCTGCGGGGAGGTGATCACGGCCCCTGCAGGCAGAGTGCATGGCGTGGATCAGGGGCGACTGGGCACCCCGCCTGGGTAGGAGGTTGTGGTGGGAGCTGTACCTAGAGCACAAGCCTCATCGCTCAAGGGAGCGAGCCTATACAGGCAACCCTTGCGGTGAACACCCTACGTGGCCTGCCTGCATTCAGCACCTGCTCCTGCCCTCTTGCCAGACCTGCTGCTGCCATCCCCTTAGTGGTACAGGCCCATACCTGTCAACCCCCCTGCACCCAGTACCCCTCCCTCCCTTTACCTGTGACCCAGCCTACATCCTGACCCACACCCTTCCTCTCTCCCTCTCTCCCTCCCTCTCTTCACCATACCCCCTCACCGGTGAGCCGCACCAGCAACGGCAACCCCTGCTTGGGGAAGGGTCGCTGCGTGCCGTCGAACAGGTCCCTCCAGAAGCCCCATGCCACATACACCTCCTGGTTGATGGGGTGCAGCCGTGAGGGCACAAAGGTGCGAGGCGAGGAGGGGGGGCAACCTGGAGGGCTTTGCATGGGCTCCGACCCTTGCATGGCCGCACCCATGCTTGCATGGAGCATGGGCATGGCGGTGTAAAAGGCTGTCAGGGAGGCTGTGGAGGCGAGGGGCTGCTGGTGTGGTGGCAGAGCAGGGAGTGGGATGGGGGCGGGGAGGCGGGTACTGGACGGCTGGCTGAGCTCCCTGTTGCTGGCAGGTGCTGTGCTGGCTGGGTGCAAGTCTGCGTCCTGGCATGCACTGGGAGCAGCCAGGTGCTGGTTGAGGCTAGTTGAGCTGCTTAGGGGCTGCAGGGGAGCAGCTGGTGGTGCTTGGGGTGGCTGTTCTGATAGGCTTGAGGACAGCTGTAGGCGGCTGAGTGGATGTGCTGCGAGGGCGTGGTGTGCAGGTGTGGTGGGGAGGGGAGGAGGCGGGGCTGCTGTGGGGGGAGTCAGGGATGATGGAGCTGCTGCCAAGAGGTTGCTGCTAGGGCTGCCTGCGCTGGCAATCCCGACACTGGTCTGGGGCAGGCTGTTAGCGCTTGATGCATTGCAGCAACGTGATGACCCGTGTTGGCCATGGCTGCCAGCTGTGTCATCCAGCAGTACCACCAGGTCATTATTGCAGTCACCCACTGCCTCCAATGGCGAAGGTGGGATCTCAGTGCGGGCAGCAGAGTCAGAGTGCACCTGCTGCTGTTGCTGCTGCTGCTGCTGCTGCTGCTGCTGTTGATGGCTGCCCGGTGTGCCAGGGTCAACATGGGGAGGGTTGCTGGCAGGCTGGGCTTGGCCCTGCAGGGCATCCACCACTGACACACAGCTAGCACCTCACACCATGTTGCATGGCTTGACGAGGGGTGGACAGCCAGCCGCCCCTCACCTACCAGCGCATAGCTGCTGGGGAGCAGGCAGCTGCACAGCACAGCCACCAGCCCTCCTTGACTCTCCCGCCTCCAGCCCACCAGCAGCTTGGACTGTGAACATTGGCGGCGGCAACAGGGACAGAGTCAAGGTGACAGACCAAGTAGCTGGGGTGGCATGGGGGGACAGCAAGGCCAGCTCCAACAGCAGCAGAGTGTCTGCATAAGCTGCCCAGCACCTCTCATCACTCATCAGCCCAGCAGGCAACAATTACCAACGCAAAGGCAAAACCAGGTCCCCTCACTAGGGGTGGTACTTTGTCTGGTATTATGCTCCCACACACATGGCATGGGTGTCTTTCACCTACACTGTTGCCTGGCCCTATGTCCTGACCTGAACTATAGCCTAGATTTGGCGCAGCAATCTCATAGCCTGGTGCACGACTCCTGTGCTGCTGTTCATGATGATACATGCATGACAGCAGACATAAAGGCAGGTCCATGCGGGATACAGGGTGCACATAGGGGCAAGCTCGGTGCTGCACCTTGAGCAGGTCGTAGGCGCCGTGGCCCCACACTCTGGCTGCTTTCTGCCGCCCGCGGTTGTAGACCCTGAGCTCTACCTGACTCTGCTTGGGCTGCATGGTGCCATCCACTTCAAACCGCATGGCAACAGCTGAGGCGGAGTAGCTGGCGCTGGAGGAGGGAGGGGTGGGGCAGGCTGGGAACAGCTGCTGTAGCAGACGCTGAGGGATGGCTAAGTGCGGGGACTCGACTCGGCGTGCCTGCAGCCATGCGGAGAGGGGCTTCCGCAGGGCTTCGCAGCGGGCCACGCGTGCTTGCAGATATTTATGTTCACATCGTACCGCCAGGTCGACGGCGCGCAAGTCTAGGTTGTCACTCACCCGCGATAGCAAGTACGTGCGGGGCGGCACAGACTGCTTGTCAGGCGGCTGCACCGACCCGTGCTGAGCAAGATCAAGCTGTAACGCCAGAGGTAGTGATGCAGCGGCAGTGCTCCTTGGTGGGCGCTGGTACGCCCGAGCTCTCTGCGCTGTCGCCACTCCTCTCTGATGCAGCATCCCCTTGCGTAAGCCCTCCCTGCTCCCGCGCTCAGCTTCTGGAAGTGAAAGTAATAACCTACGCTACAATCACCGCAACCGTCCGTAGGAGGTCTGACGAGCAAAAGACGACTTGTGCGCCAACTCAACAAGTTCAAAAGCTCTAGATGCTGGTATCACTGCTACGTCGCTACGTCGCACATTCATACCTGGCTGCACTCAAGACTCCGTTGAAACGCCAACCGAAAGCATGACACAATGATTGCTAAGTGTGCATTTTTGTTGAGTTCTTGTTGAGCCTTCCATCAGCATTGCCGTGCACGCCGACCTCGTGTCGTTCCTGCACTTTGTCTACTTAAGAGCTAATCACGATCCGCAGCATGCCAAGTCGTGCTATATTTTTGCTTTTGGAAGCCATGTCACACAGGCACTGTCACAGGACAACTGCGCACGTCAAAGACATCGTCGCTGTGCGAGCACTCGCATGGATCCGCGTTATTTGCCAAAAGAGTGTGTCGTTCTCTTTGCGCATGCAGCTTTTTAGATAGCAATGTAGGTTACTTCTGGCACAGTCATGTCCAGTACATGACACAATCTGGCCGCATCACAGCTGTGCTGTAGTCTACCCCCCTCTAAAACCCAGCTGGCCAGCCACTCACTCAGCCACGCCAGCCACTCAGCCCCCTTGTCCCTCACTAGGGCCTCCATTTGAGCCCTACTAGCAGCCACTACCAGCCACTAGCACCCACTAACTAGATCCGGCTCAAACAGTGTTATTGGGCTGTGTGGAGTAAACCCAGTGCACATGGCACATGAGCCCGCCTACCACCTACACTATTGCCTGACCCGAGGGCTGTGATGTAGAGTTGGCATGACAAAACATGCACTAATTGTAAGCTGATGACAGCTCCAAGGGGGGGGGGGCACACACTACTGTGCCCCAGCAGGCTGCTGCTGCTGGGCCTTGGGGGGCTTGTCTCGCAGCCGCTTGTAGCCCAGGCCAGGGTACTCCTTGCCCTTGGCTGGCAGAGCTCCCTGGTCTGGCCAGTAGCACAGCTCCAGCGGCCGCCACCTGCTCTCCCCAATGCGCTGCATGTTCAATGCTGCATTGCAGTCCCTGTCCAGCCACCTGCCTGGCTGTGGTGCTGGCTTTGCCTTGGCAGCCTTGCCCTTGCCCTTGCCCTTGGTGGGCTCAGCTGCCCCTGGCTCAGCCTTGGGCGCTTGCTGCGCTTGGCTGGCTGGGGAGTGCTGGGCCCTGGCTCTGAGGCTGCTGGCTGTGTGGCTGCCTGGCCGCTGCGTGGGGCCTGTGGGGGCCTGCGGGGGGCCACTACCGGGCACCACACCAGGCCCCGCACTGGCTGGCCACGCTCCTGGCTCCAGGCTGGGCGCACCAGGCGCTGTTCCACCTGCCCTGCTTGGGGCTTCCAGCCTGCAGGTCTTGTGGCACTGAGTGTGTTCAGCTCCACCTCACAGGGCTGCTTGCCATTCACTGCTGAGCTGACCCGGCTGGTGCGGTGCTCATCCACAAGCACCACCCTGCCCCCATCCTGGTCTTTGCCCCTGGGCCTGCACACCACCTTGCGGCAGGCACGCAGCACCGCGTGAGCACCCCACCCACCCCCAGTGCCAATGGTAGCAGCACCAAAGAACACCACCAGCTGCTTGGCACACCCATGTCGCTTCATGGACAGCTCCGCCATGTCCTCCTCCAGCTGCAGCCATGCACACAAGGCACACACAGTGGCTGACATGGTGGCACCAGGTTAGGCATGGCACAGTCAAGTACTCTTTCGTTTCGTGTCCAACCCACCACCTCTCAGTCCCTTACCCTCCCTCCCTCCCACCTACCCACCCACCCACCCTCACCTTGTTGAAGAACTGCTCCAGCGCCCGGTCCTGGGCTCCGTACAGCCTCAGCTGCTGCCGTGCCCACTTGGGGTCCAGGTACACCTCCCACACCGCATCCCAGGTGGCCAGGGTGACGGTGATGTGCTTCAGGTTGGCCTCCAGGGAGGTGCCGGCTGAGCTGGCTGCTGCCAGGTGCTGGAGGTGGGGCTTGATCGGTGCTAGCCACCGCTCTGTGTCACGGCGGGCATTGTTCAGGCCGCTGGCATGCTTCACCTCGCCCTTGGTCAGCTTCCACCGGCGCAGCTGGTCTGCCTTGAGCTGGCCTGTTGCTGGATCCCACACCCCAGAGGCTGCGCTGACTGCCTGGGTGACGCCGGGGTCGATGCCCACCCCAATCTGTGTGTCTGGGTCAAACACAAACTCACGCATCTCAGCTATGCCCTTGCCTATGTGTGGGAGTCCCACCGCATGGGCCGCTGCTGCTGCTGCACTTGGGCGGCTGCTGGTGCTGCTGCTGCTGGCAGCCTCGCAATCAAGGGGCAAGGGAGGGCCAGTGGGTGCTGCGGGTGCAAGGGCTGCCAGGTGGGCGCTGCAGCGCCTTTGGGGGGGTTGCGTGCCTGGCTCAGGTTCTGACTCTGACTCTGACTCTGACTCCGAGTCAGACTGTGGCTCTGGGTCTGAGCCACAGTCTGACTCGGAGTCAGAGTCGGTGTCACACTCCATGCTGGCAGGCTGGGCAGGCTGGGCAGGCTGGGCAGGGGCCCGTGGGGGGAGTGGGGATAGGGGGGGAGCATCAGGGGGTTGGGGAGGCTGCACGGCTGGAGGCTGAGGGGCGCTGGGGGAGCCGGGGGTAGGGTAGCCCACCAGGCAGGTGAGAAAAATGCGCAATACAAACAAGGAAGCGATGAAGCGGAGCTGAGAGTGGATCTCAGCCCGTAGCCGGAGGTGCTCCCTCAGCCTGCGCCTGGTCTTCTTGCAGCCGCGCAGCACTGCGCCCTCGGGGACCTTGACCAAGCGAGGTTGCCATTTTGACAGGCCAAGACAAAAGGCGGGGTCAACACAAACAGTGCGGCTACACATAAGGCGGGGACGGACCCACACCTGACGGCGACGCGTGGTCCAGCCATCCCGACGATCCTGTCGTTGCTTGCCTTGGGCGGAACGAGACACTGCGATGGAACCAACAGGAGCGACGGGTTATCTCACAGCGCGTAACTCACGTCTAGGGCTCACGTCACGGCTGGGGACACGAACCTTTACGTTTCTTGTCGCTACCCTTCCGCTTCTTCTTAGCCATTACGCGATGCGCAGTGCGACGGGCGGTGACATTTTCTCGCAATTTGGGTTTCCCGTGAAAAATACACGATTGTGTGAAAATATGCGAGCGCGAGGTAACAGCCACTCAGCCCAGCCAGTTCGCCCAGCCCACCAGCCCCCGCCAGCTGCTGCTCAAGCCGTTGGGGCCAGGCAGTAGGGCTTCAATGTCCAGACAGCCATGGACCGGCTGCACCCTGTGCTGGGGCCCTGGCTACCAGCGCAGTGCCCTACACAGAGCCTGCTCCTGGCAGCCAGCCAACCCCACTGGGTGGCCCTGTGGGCAGAGGCTGTGTGCAACCTGCTGACCCCGTTGAAGGCCCTGTACATGGCCACTAAGCGCCCCTGTCATTCATGACATGCATGCCAGACCACTAGTACAGAGGCACAGCCTGACCTGCGTGAAGCAACCAGCTACGCCCACTTCTGCCATGCCCTCAGCACCATGGTGCTGCAGCAGCCACAGTCCCTGATGGCGCATGGGATGGTGAGGAGCTGGTGCCCAGTGTGGCTAAGCTGCCATGCCACAGTCATTGCCGGCCGTGAGGTCAGCACTGTAGCTACCTCAGCTGAATGAAAGGTGTAGGGAGGCTCCCGGTCCAATGCTGGGCCACCTGATACGAGGTGCCTAGGGCCACCAGGGCCACTAGGACTGCGTGCCATTGAGGATCCCTAGTAGGTGACTGCCACCAAAGGCCCTGCGAGCTGATGTGACCTAGCCAGGGTGTTCATAGCTATCAAGGGTGCCCCAGGCCAGGGTTCGTAGCTGTCAAGGTGGGTGTAGGAGCGATTACAGCAGAGGGTGAGCATACACAGGCACCCTGCAGGTGGCTGCAGTGCTTGTATGAGGAGAAGTGTTTGTGCCGGCACCTCTGTTGCTGTGCTGGCATGCAGTCACCCACCCCATTGTTGAGGAGTGTAGGGTTGGGAAGGGAGGAGCGGAGCCCCTTGGTGCCTGGCAGTGACCCTGCCCTCACTGCCCTCACCCAATCCCAGAGCAGCTGAAGTGTTGTCTTTCAACCTGGCTCAACCTCTCAGCTCAGCTCTCAACTGCTCCCCGTCCTCAGACTTGTGCAGCCAGGAGGGCGGGTAGGCCCGGCACTACAGCAGATGGCCTTCCAGGCCGCAGCTGCTGCTGCCTATGCGCAGGTCGCCATCATGAAGCGCATGTTCACCCTTGCTCTTTACGGAGTGGTGCAAGGCATGGCATGGCAGCAACACCATACGAACCTCATCTGAAGCTTGCAACACTACAGCCTCATTGGCATGTATGTGGAGCGGCCGGAGCGGGGAGTGGCAGGCTGGCTCGCTGCTGAAGGCCCCTTGTGGTGTTCACCGCCACAGAATAGCAGATGCGTGTGAGGAGCACCAGGGGCACAGCCATCGCTTGCGGCCACCATGCCAAACACGGTAATGACAGGAGGTGAGAGAGGCTTCACAATCTGTGTGACATGGTTCGATGGCTGCATATGTTGCTGTGCAAACAGGTGCAATTGACCTGCACAACAATAATTTGACTGGCTTGTCGCATGTGGGGTTGGATTGATGCAAATGTTTGGCTGCGTCATAGTGGCTGCAGGCCTGGGAGCTCTTGTGCGCAGTCTCCTCCCGCAAGAACATGGCACCATCAGATGTTTTGGAGCGTGTAAGAGGCGTCATATAGCACGCAGCTGAGAACTTTGTGCCACCTTTTGAGTGTAGCAGCGCATCTTGCATCAATGCTTATAAACCCCAAAGTTCTCGTGGCATCATCCTCTCATAAGCACAGAGGGGATTGGCTGAAGGGTGGTCTGACTTGTTCGTTGAAGTTCAGCACGACGACTTCAGCAATGAATCAACCATCACCTGTGTGTGCCTGATGCAGTGTATCTGAATGACCGATCCAAGCAATTACTCTAAGTTCCCCAATCGTTGTCGGTGCGGTATCAGTACAGCCTACTGCAATGGTTTGAGCCCAAGCTGCAAGTGGTCGTATGTGAACTGCACCACAAACTCCGCCCCCGCCTCCGTGCCGTCACTCGCTGGCCTTCGCGGTGCGGTTGAGGTAGCAGCTGCTTTACCTTCGCGCGGCACGCCAGATGCTACGGCAGGTCGCTGCACAGCCACCTCGACTCTCCTGACCACGCATTGGAGGGGCAGCCGCTCCTCCAGATGCTCAGAGCAGAACAGCAGGCGGGGCTGGCCGGGCACGGTGGGCAGATTAAACACCGTCTCCTGGAACATGCAAAGCAAGCAACTGGTTTAAGGGGGCGGCAATAAACTAGGGCACCCCAGCAGCTAGGCAATCAGACATGGGCAGCCGCAGCATCCCATCTGCTGCGTGTGGAGTTGGACAAGCAAGGGCAGGAGCAGGTACCAGCCCAGATCACAAAGCTATGGCACCTGGTGGCCTTGGCAGCGCCCCCTGGATTCATCTGAACCTCTGTGTTGGCTCAGCCTCAATCATCAGCAAATCCTCGACCGTAGACTGCACTCCACATCCTGCCCCGCCCCACCAGCACAAGAAGAGCTGCTGCTGCCCCTGCCTGCCTCTGACTCGTCCTCCTCCATGCCATCCGAGCCTCCGCCCCGCCTCCTGGCAGAGCCAGAGGTAGGACCCAACACACGATAGCCAAGCTGGGCTGGCCCACTGGCTTTCAGCAGCATCAGGTCAACAGTAGACAGCTCCACATCCTGGCCCACCCCAGCAGCTAGGACCTGACACACAACAGCCAAGCAGGGCTGGCCCATTGTGTTGCAGCATCAGATCAGTCTGACAGTGAGCTCCAGCTGGACGAAGCGGCAGCATGAGGAGCACAGCAGTACTCTGAAGCAGCAGGACCACTAGCCAGGCCACCGCTCCATCCGCCCAGGTCAGGTAGCCCAGCCAAGGTGCTTGCCACAGCTGTCAGGCCTGTCACAGCAGGTCAGAGGCGCTGAGCCGGGCAGGTTTCCAGCGCGCGCACCTCAGGCCGGTACATGCGGGTGGCCCGGGCCAGGTGGCGCGGGAGGCCGTCTGCTGGCAGCTCTGCCCACAGGGCGTCCAGGCGGACGATGCGGGGGGCTGGCTCCCCAAGCTGTGGCACCTGCAAGCACCAGGCACCTCGCCCTGACACTGACACTGAGAGGGGTGTAGCTTTCATGGGGTGGGGTGGGGTGGGGTGGGGTGGGGTGGGGTGGGGTGGGGTGGGGTGGGGTGGGGTGGGGTGGGGTGGGGTGGGGTGGGGTGGGGTGGGGTGGGGTGGGGTGGGGTGGGGTGGGGTGGGGTGGGGTGGGGTGGGGTGGGGTGGGGTGGGGTGGGGTGGGGTGGGGTGGGGTGGGGTGGGGTGGGGTGGGGTGGGGTGGGATGCCTGTGTGAGGTCTGGTCAAGTCAGGGTAGGGGCAAGTTTGAGCATTGTGGGGCTGTGCCTGGGCAAAGCTGCAAGGACACAGAGAGCTGTGACAGGCTGGCTTGCCTTGCTTTGCTTCACATGTCACGCTTTTCCATTATCGATCATCCCTTCAGCTTACCCCTACCCACCTGAATAATCATAGCAGCCCCAATCCACATCAGCCACCCCAAACCACCCCAACCAGCAGTTTTCACGATGAAATACTGAACGGCAAGAGAGCCTGGAGGTGCACGCCCAGTAGCTGAAGCCTTTCAAACCCACTGCAGTGAGCCAGGTCAAGGTCAAGGTGGCAGCAGCAGGCGCACAGTGCTCACCAGCTCAGCGAAGTCGCCCAGCTGCAGCTGCACGCCCTGCACCGCCACGCCTGAGTGGAACACCCGGGTGGGCAGCTGGGGCAGCCCTGGGGGCGGGGCCATGGGGGACCCTGTCCAGCACACCTCAGGCCAGGCAGTAGGCGCTGGGGGTGGGGGGTGGGCGCCGGGGGGGTGGGGCTGTGGTAGGAGCGAGGGGTGTCTTGGGGGAGAGGCCCCCGGCTGCTTGGGTGAGGCTGGGGGGGGGGTCGGGCGTGTGGCTGCAGGGGGTGAGGCTGCAGCGGGCGGGGTGGTGGTGGAGGGGGGGCTGGGGGGGTGGGTGGGGCGGGTGGGTGGGTGTGTTGGGGAGATGGAGCGCTTGTGGTTGGGTAGGTGCTGCAAGGCCAGGGGCTTCAGCAAGCTGATGGGGCGGAAAGGGGAGCGGTGCCGAGGCTGGTCCGGGGCGGCGGCTGTGGGGGAGGCAGCTGCTGGGCTAGCAGGCTGGGGTGTGTGGCAGGAAGGGGGGGTCCGCACTCGTGCCTCCTGCTGCTGCTGCTGCTGCCGGTGTGATGGGTGTCCGTGGTGAGCTGGTGATACGGATGGATGGTTGATGAGGGTTGAGGGCTGGGTGGGTGAGCTGGGTGGGGGGCTTGGCGGGGGGCTTACTGCTGTGTCTGTGTGAGGGCGAATCTGCCTACGGCTGCTGCCAGGGGGGTTGTCGAGCCTGATTCGCCTCCGAGCCGCAGCAGCTGCAGCAGCACCAGCGGCGGCCGCAGCAGCAGCGACGCCGAAGGAGAAGTCAGGTCCCTCAGACCCTTGTTGCAGCCCCATTTGCGGCTGCTTGCACTGCTCCTCCTGCTGCCGGCCCGACTGCTTGTCCTTCTGTTGCCTTTGCTCTTGGTAATGGTGGCCTTGCTGGTGCTCGACCCGCTGCTGCTGCTGCTGCAAGAGCTGGCTGCGGCCTTGCTTCGTCTGAGCTGTGGAGGAAGGGTGTGCATGCACGTTGACACCCTCTTCTGCTCTGCCTCGATGTGTCCCCACAGGCCGCCCTGGTTCAGTAGGGGCCGCCGTTGCGGTGATGTGCCGGAGCACCGGGACCAGCGGGTCACCGTTGGGTAACCGCCCGGACAGCAGCGATTCCACTACCCACTCCCGGCTGCGCACCCCGACCCGCAGTCGACGCGCAGTCCGCAGTAACGCCTGCACTTCTTTACTTAGAAGTGCGGGAGAGGGCTCTTCCGCATCGCCATCTGGGTCCTGCGCGTCTTGCCGCTTGCGGCATATTGTGGGTCGAGTAGTAATATCGAGACGCTTGTCGACTTTCCCGGCTTCTGGCTGGCCCGGCTTCATCGACTGGTGCCTCGCGGAAGTTCGCCGCCCGCTGTCACCGTCGCCTTTCTCCGCTACATCACGCCCCTTCCTCCGGCAGCTGCTACCCCGGCCACTCTCTTCCGCTTGCCCTCTCACCGGGCTGCCTTCCTCGCGCCGCGGTCGCCTTATACCCGCTGCCCCTGTCCTGTCGCCCTGCTGAGCTTCCACCGCGGCTGGTGCCGTCTGGCCCCAGCAGTGTGACTCCACACCTGGCAAGTCCGTGACGACTAAGTCCACCTCCACAGCGCCCACCTTTCCCTTGCACAACTCGCCCTTCCCTGCCTTACGCCCCGTGTCCTCTTCAGGCAACAGGGAGCTCACCAGGCTGGCGCCAGTCTGCCTCAGCACCGTGCTGAACAGCTTGCAGAAGGTGGGGCTGCCCGCTAGATGCACTCTCAAACCCGCAAAGAGGCCCAATGGCTGGAGGTGGGGGGCAGGGGGCCGCAGCAAATACGCGCTGGGGAGGGGGCTGGCAGAAGTAACAGTACTACGTTTAGAGATCCGGGAAGGGGAGGGAGGAATGGGGGAGGCTGCGGAGCGGGTGGAGGGATGCTGGGGGGAGTGTGGCAGGGTAAAGGGCGGCAGGCAGCAGCCAGCGCTCGCGCAAGCACGAACCCAAGCAGGAGTCAGCACTGCCACCCCTCTACCCAGCGCTACGAGCAGGTTGGTAGTGCGGCGCTCCAGATTCCCGGCGATGACCACGTCGGGCAGGTGATGGGCGGCTTCGCTGCCAGGCCCCTCGCATCGCTGCTGCCCCTGGGGTTGCTGGACGTCCGCCCTCGCGGGCAGCCCGCGAGAGCCGGTGGCTGGAGCGCGACCGGGCGCAGTCGCAGTGCCTACCGGACATCCCAGGCCCACCGGCGTCTGTCGGCCCCTGTCGTCAGTCGGTTCGTGTCCGTCCGGCAGTCGAATGGTCGTGGCGTCAGAGGTGGACAGGCGACGGCGCACGCGGCCTGACGTGCGGAGGGAGCCGGCTCGCGCGGAGGCGTCCGGCGGAGGACCGATGGACGGCGAAGGGCAAGGCGACGGGCCTGGCAGCGCCTCCGCCAGCTGACCGCCGTTCCTGATGATCAGCTGACTCAGCTCCTTCCGCTCCGCCGCCTGCTCCGCCTTGAACGCGGTGAGCAGGAACAGCATGCCGGCAAAGCAGGGACGGCGAGAGGAGGCGGGGGCCGAGGGGCCAGTGCCACAGCTGCCACTGTGGGGTTGGGGGGAAGGGGGCGCAGCGGGGCCGGGTGTGTGGGTGTTGCGAGGGCGCTTGGGGCTGCGAGAGTGAAGGGGTTCTGAGTCTGCAAGGCAGCAGGAGCGATTGGTTGACGTGACGCAGATGATGTGTGGTCACAACAGTAGCTGGTAAGGCAGCAGGGTTGTGGTATAGGGATCGGAGCAGTAAGGCGGCGGATGCTGGAGTTTCGAGCAGCAGGGCAGTGGGGGTCCAGGAGCAGGGGCTAGAAGCAGGGGCCTCACCCTAACCCTCACCCTCGGGACAGCCATGGATCACACAAACCAGCCACATGACCACAGCTGCTAACATCTCAACCCCCCCTGCATCCTAGACCTTCACCTGCACCACGACCACCACCACTCTGACTAGCACTGCGGTTGGCCCAGCAGCCTATTGAATGAGCCTGTTGTCTGCCTAACAGAGCGTGCCAGTGTAGCATCAGTGAGAGGAGGGAGATCAGCTACCTGGCAGCGCCGCAGCTCCCAGTGTGCGTTTGCGCGTTTGAATCTGAGCCGCTGTAGTCGAGGTAGTCCCGTACTTCACCGTTGCAACCACGGCATCGCTCGCCGGCGCTGGAGCCCGGCGGTCGGGCCCAGCTCGACCCGCCGAGACGGAGCCGGTCGCTTGCCCTGACCGGCAACTGCTGCACCCGCCCCGTGAGAACCGGCACTTCGAGCACCCCAGTCGGGAGGTCGTCGCGCCCTGCAGACACAACCAACCAAGCGTGAAAAGGAATGAAGGGCTCGAGCAGGAGGAGGTGAAGAGGTAAGAGATAATCAAGCAGGCAGCCAGGCAAGCAGTGTGCTGACAGCCAGGTAAGGTATGGAGGGCGGGGCAGAACTGAGGCAGAAGAGGTACAGGGAAGAAGTAGTCAACACTTCTTCCTATCACTGGCGCTTACATTTGACCACCAAAGGGCCACGTTGGCAGCTTAGGGGGTATCAGGGTGTCCTGGGGTATGAGGGGGTGTCATGGGGTGTGAAGGGGTGTGAGAGGGTACGAGGGTGTATGAGGGGGGGTGAGGGGGTGTCATGGGGTGTGAAGGGGTGTGAGGGGGTGTGAGGGGGTGTGGAGGGGTGTTGAGGGTGTACCTGAGGACATGTCCATACCTGAGGGTGTCCATACCTGAGTCCATGATGCGTGGGGAGCAACGGCGTCACCCTCTGATGCTGCTGCTGCTGCTGGGGAGGCTTGCCCCTGCCCCACTGCCTGACCCCCTCCTTCAGCGTCCTGGATATCGTCCAGCACCTGCAGTGAAGGCAATGGCGCAGAGTGTACTAAAACTCCACCCTCCCTCGCAGCTGGCACCCCCTAGTGCTCCATTAGGCCGGCAGTCACCCCCTAGTGCTCCATTAGGTGATAGCCATGGCAGGTGGGGTCTACGACTGCAACTCTGCAGCAAGCGCCTCCTAGACTAAGTGAAAGAGACCCAGCAAACTACAGCCTACAGCAGCACATGTTTCAAATGTCAGTAGGAGCCTACTGGCACAATCTGCAACCCTGTCTGTATCTCACTTTTGCCTGTGTGACCTCACACGCCCCTGTGCACCTCTTGACACCTCTCCACCCTGCACCTCACCTGACGCGCCCTCCTCTTGCTGCGGGCCACAGCCGAGCAATTAGCCTGCACCCAGCCTTGCTCCTCCACTTCTCCCACGCCTCCTCCCCTACTCTCACTCCCCACACAGCCCGCCTCACCCCTTGGGCCGCTCTGCCGCAGCTTCCCACCAGCTTCCCAGACCCCCTGCCGCATGTGGAGGAGTGACACAGCCACCTCCTGGCTGGGGCCCTGGTCACGCCCCTCACCCCTTGGAAGCTGCCCTGCAGCTGCTCCTCTTCCTCCCGCCTGCCCCTGCCCCTGATTCTCCCAGTCTTCAAGACTGGCTGTGTACTGGTAAGGGTCCTGCTGGCCTGCGCCCCACACCTTGCTGCCGCTGCAACCACCAGCTGCACCAACTGACAAACCGCCCGCCGGCCCTACCCCTGCTGCACCAACCCTGAGGCTGGACACCTGACCCTGCTGCCCTGCACCCCTGCTGCCACCTGCCGGTGGGCTGAGCTTGTCTTTCCGCATTGTCGTATGGGGCGAGAGTGTGATCTGCTGTGGTGTGAAAGTGTGACCGAGGTTGCGAGAAGAGTGAGGGGCATGGGGTGAGGGTCTGGGGGAGGCATGGCGAAGAGGAGTGACCAGGCGTGAGGCAAGCGGCTGGGATCGAAGCAAGGAAGTGGTGATGCCAGGGCTGGCTTGCGGTGGCGGCAACAGCCCCCCAGGGGGTGCGGGTTGAGGACCAGGGTCAGGGACGCCCCCCTCCCCCTCCCCCTGGCCTGCCTGCTGAACCTGCCCCCCTGCCCCCTTCTGCCTGCTGGCTGGGGTGGCAATAGCCCCGCCACCCCCTGCCCCTACCACGCTGCTGCCAGCAAGCCCAGGGGTGGCTGGGGGTTCCCCCTGCCTGCCCAGGCAGGGGGAGCTGGTGTGGGCCCGCCCTGCCCCTGACACCCCAGACCACCCGCCCCTGCTGGCCGCCACGGCTGCAATGCGCTGCAGGGTGCGCTGGTGGGCCTTGGCACTCTCCACCTTGCGCACGGCCAAGGTCTTGCGCCGAGGCTGACCCATAGCCCCGCTGCGCATCCGCCCGCTGCTGAGGCCCCGGCTACCCCGGCTGCCCCGGCTGCCCCAGCTGCCTACGCTAGTGACGGGGTGGTCTGGGAGCACCACCTCCCCTGGCCTTGACCACCCCTCCTCCCCTTCTCTTCGCCGCCGCCCTCCCTGGCCATGAAGTTGCTTGGAGGGGGGCTGGCAGCTGCCCCTCAGGCCTGCCTGCCCAGCCCCAGCCCCGTGCACTTGAGCCCCTTCCTGCTGCTCGTCCCGGTCGTTGTGGTCCTCGTCCACGATCTGATCTGAGCTGCCACCCTGACTGTTGCCCTCAGAGAGTTGGATGTCTGGGGAGTAGCTGTTGGGAAGCTGGCATGGCCCTGATGCCTGGCCAGACTGGCCTGCTGCGGGACCAGCAGCTGGGGGCGTGTGACCAGTGTGACCAGGGTGGCGAGTGTGACCAGTGAGACCAAGAGTGTGACTGGCGGATAGATTAGGGTGAGGTTTGGGGGTTGTGTGAGGAAGGGCAGAGCCCCCAGCCCCACCATCCTTAGGACTGGGTCGAGGGCTGTGTGGCTGCAGTGCTGCGGTGGAAGCTGCGGGGCAGGTGGGCAGGGCCTGGGGGTCTGTCTGTGTAGCTATTTGAGACTGAGGGGGGAGGGAACCGGCCAGGGTGTAGGCCAGAGGCGGGGGTAGGACCTGCACCTGCCTGCAGGCCCCCTGCTCCCCCCTGCTGCTCCCCACCCCCTGCCCACCACCCAGGGTGCCAGTCACGCCTTGAAAGAGGGGCAGCTCCTGACCTTTCGATGCGCTGCCACCCGCAGGTAGGGTGTTCAAATCCTGGTGGGCTGCTCTCCCGGGAGGGGGGGCCATCGCGGACCCTGCCTTAGGAGCCCCTCCTGGCTGCTGTGGTGCATCAGCGCATAGGGGCAGGGGCCAGCTAGGCAGAGGGGGTGACGTGGCAGGCTCATCCTTCAGAGGAGCAGGGACAGGGGGAGCAGCAGCAGCAGCAGCAGCAGCAGCAGCTGCAGCACCACTGCCCTCCCCGGCCCAGGCCTGCATCCCCTGGTCATCAGGCACCAGGCCCTGCCCCTCCCCCCCTGCTCCCCCCTCCCCCAGGCAAACCAGGCGGCGGCGGGTACGCGGCCCCCCCTCCTGACTCCCCCCTGGCCCTGCCCCCTCCATGCCTGGTGCCTCCCCCCCGCCCTTCTTGCCGCCCGGAGGGGCCCCTCCGCTGCCGCTGGTGCGCCGCCTGATGCGCAGCTCGGAGGGCGAGGGCAGGGTGGCGGGCACGCAGCTGGACTGGTCGCACCCGTCCTGATCAGGCGACTGGAAGGACTCTGCCGCAGCTGACCTGCCTGGCAGCTGCCCGGGCAGTTGGTGTGGGTTGTGGGGTGGGTGGGTAGCCAGGGGGGGGCCAGTGGAGCTGAGTGGTGTGGTGTGAGGGCTGGGGGTAGGGGAGGACGGGAGAGGGTTGATAGAGTTGGGGGACAGGAAGGGCGGGGCCACGGCTGCTGGCTGCTGGCCGGGAGGTGCTGCTCCTTTGTCAAACAGGCCATCAGCGAGGGAGGCTTCAAAACGCAGCGAGTAAACGGCACCACCTGGCCCTTGGGTGTGACCTTGGGTGTGGCCCAGGGAGTGACCCTGAGTGTGACTCTGGGTGTGACCGTGCATGTGATCCTGACCCCGAGCGTGATTTGGCAAGTGAGCAGCCTGGGAAGATTCATGCAGCACGTGATCCTGCCCACATCCCCCAGCATGCCCTGTCATCCGTGCAGCCTCCTCCTCCCTCCCCCCCTCCCCCTCCCCCTGCTGCCCACCCTCCTCGTCCTCCTCCTCGCCTTCCTCCTCATCTGGCTCCAGGTTCAGTTCCAGGGCTTGAGAGGCCAAGGAGGGGTGCACCAGGGGCGGACCACCAGGGGGCACACCACCTGGTCCTGAGGCAGCTGCGGACCCCACCCCCAGGGACCCCGCCTGTGGCCCCCCTGCTGACTCAGCCCCCGAAGCCTCCATCCCTGGCCCCTCTGCTGCCCCCGCCCCTCTGCTACCCTCCAGCTCGCCCTCCTCTGCCCCGGCCTTGAGCCCACCACCTGCTGCTGCTTCCGTCATCAACACCCCTCCTGCTGCTGCCCCTGCTGCGGCCACCACATCTGAGGCTGTGAGCGCCCCTGCTGCTGCTGCTGACAGTGCACGCCCCCTCTCAGATCTCAAATGGGACTGGCAGGCCCTGACATCAGAGGCTGGGGCACAAGGCAGGTCTGGGGCTGGGCTGTGAGCCAGGGCTGCCGCCTGGGCTGGGTCTGAGCCAGGAGCTGAGCGTTGCGGGGAGGGGCAGGGGGGAGGGGAGGGAAGGTGGCGGGAAGGTGCAGGCACCTTAATAAGAAGGGGGGCTGTGGCTGATGCCTGATCTGCAGGGAGGGCAGGAAGCTGCCCAGAACGTGACCCCGACCCCACACTGCCCAACCCTCTCGCCTCTGTGTGGCCTGCCTTCCCAGCAGCCTGGGCAGCAGCAGCTGAAGCCCCTGCTGCCTCCACTGCCGCCGCCATTGGGGCCTCTGCCAGTGCTGCTGGGCCTGCTGCTGCCAGCGCAGCCAGTGCCGGGGCTTGGCAACAAGTAGCGGGCTCCTCAGGGGGCTGCCCACTGCTGCCTGCCCCTGCACTGGACCCATGAGCAGCCTCCACCCTAAGCCCTGCATCAGGCGCCACGCCCCTCCCCTCTCTTGCCCTTGTTCCTGCCACTGACCCCAACCCTGCCACACCATCACATATGCCCCCTGCCCCAGTTGCATCTGCCCCCACCCTTGCCGGCATGGCCCCTGCCCCCTCAACTGCCCCTGCCCCCTCAACTGCCCCTGCTTCTTCAACTGCCCCTGCCCTTTCAGCCGCAGCAGTGGCAGCCTCTGCTCCTGTGCCTGGGCTACTTGCCCAGCCACCTGCCTGCTGCCCTTGCTGAGCATATCCAGGTGCTTGGGTGCAGTCTGAGTCGGTTGGGCTGGCAACCGCCTCAACATGTGGTCCAACCGACACAACTGACGTGATAGGAGCAGTTGCCTCCAGGTCTGCTGGCCAGAAGGCGGTGAGCGGGGAGGAGGCTGGATCAGCTGCCCCTGCCCCTGCTGCTGCTGCCCCTACTGCTGCCACCCCTGCAGCTGCTGCCGCTGTTGCCGCAAGGCCTGCTAACTCTTCAGCCGCTGGCACTACTGCTGTTGGCTCCTGCCCTCTCACCTTCCCTGCTCCCACTTTCGCTGCTGGCTCTGTGGCAACTGGAGCATGCATCAGCCCTAGTCGTGGCAGAGGTGCTCCTACAGCAGCAGCAGCAGCAGCTGGAGGCCCTGCAGCGCTGCCCTGCCCCTCCCCCCTGACCCACTCCCCTCCCGCTGGCGCTTCATGCCCCGCAGCTGGCTCTAAGCCAGGCTGGTGTGCTTCATGTTGGCCAGCAGTTCCAGCAGCAGCAGCACCCGCAGCCGCCCCCGCTGCCTCAGCCTCAATTACAGCTTGGGGGACGTCCTGACTGCTGTTTGTGACCTGACGTGCATCAGGGTGCTCAGCAGCAGCAACAGCAGGTGCCGCCGCCGGCATCGCCGCCGCCGCAGGTGCCGCATGCGCAATGAAAGCTGGCTGGACAGCCTGACTGCCGGGCGTGTCCATGCTGCACCCAGGCTGCTCAGCAGCGGCAGGCACAGCGGCCCCCTCACATGGTTCGGTGGCGAGGAGTGGCCCAGGATCAGCTGCAGCAGATAGAAGATAGCAGGTTGGGAGGGGAGGGCTGTGAGCATGAGCCGCTGCTGCTAGCAGCACCACTGCTGTCATGGTGCCAGGAGCAGCAGGCGCAGCAGCAGGAGCTGGTGGTGGTGGTGGCGTTACTGCTGCTGTACCGCCAGGAGCAGAAGGAGCAGCAGCAGCAGCAGGAGCTGGTGGTGGTGGTGGCGTTACTGCTGCTGTACCGCCAGGAGCAGAAGGAGCAGCAGCAGCAGCAGGAGCTGGTGGTGGTGGTGGCGTTACTGCTGTACCTCGAGGAACAGGAGGAGCAGGCGCAGCAGCAGCAGGAAGGGCAGCTACCTCCGCAACCGGCACACCAAGAGAAGCAGTGGGTGCAGGGGCAGGTGAGTCAGAGGCAGGGGTAGGCTGCTTCCCTGCCTCCGCAGTTCCAGGATGGGCAGAGCTGGCGGCATGGGGAGGTGAGAAGGCCCCTCCCCCTCCTGGGGCCCCCGGCCCCCCCGCCCCAGCACCCAGGGGGGTGGGTGCCCAAGGAGTGATGCTCAAGGGAGTGACCCAGGGTGCTGGGGAGTGAGGGGTGTGGGGAGTGTGAGGGGCTGCCTGGCGAGGAGTGGTAGAGTGAGGGGGAGTGAGAGCGGCAGTAGCGTGGCGAGGGGGGAGCAGGGGGGTGCCAGGTAGGGGAGCAAGGGGGGTTGTGTGGGTACCCTCCCCCTGCTGCTGCTGCTGCTGCTGCTGCTGCTTGAACTGCTGGTAGCTGAGCTTGGCGACTGTGCGGGGCTCAGTGCGCATGTAGTACTGCAGCAGCAGCAGGAGAGGGGCAGCAGCAGGAGACAGGCAGCAGCATCAAGAAGGGTTCAGTGGCGGCAGTGAGGGGGAACCATAACCCCTGTCCAAAGCACGTAACCAAGATCCGCCTCCCTCCCCCTATTTGCGTTTTCACCCTTTCCTTGCCTCCCATCCCTCCCTTCCTTCCCACGTAAGTCGCCCACCCTATATCCCCTTTTCCACCCTTTCCTTCCCTTCGATCTAAAAAACACCCCCTTTCTCCCTCCCCCTCCATCACAGCCACTCACCTCCACCTCCCCATCTGATATGTCACCCAGCTCCTCCTCCAGCTCTGCCCCCACCCCCACCCCCTGTGAACCCCCCTCCCCCTGCCCCTGCCCCTGCGCCCCACCCTGGCAAGGCCCATCCACGCAGCTGCCCTCCTCCCCCTGCCTGCCCTGCGTCCCCTCCAGCTGCCGCCTCTCCTGCTGCTCACTCCCCCCCAGCCCCTGGCTAGGTGCCGCCATGGGGCCCGGGGGGAGGGGGGTCACACTGTGAGGCAGCTGGGGCCTACGAGGGGTGGCGGAAGCTGTGTGGAAGCTGAAGTGCATGAGGCCCAGGTGCTTGCGGGCTCGCAGCTCCATGATCTGAGCGTAGTGCAGCAGCTGCAGGCAGCCAGGCCAGGCCAGCAGGGGCAGCAGGGGCAGCAGGGGCTGGGCAGGTGAGTCTGGGTGCTGACAGCCACGCAGCAGCAGGTGAGGCTGGGGGGTGTGCAGAGCAGGCGCACCTTCAGCGGGAGGGAGCCACTAGGAGCATTACATCGCCCTTATGCAGGAGGAAGGGAGCATCACGAGGGAGGGGCAGTAAAGGGAGGAAGCAGCTATGGCAGCATGCTGTTGCATTCATGCACAACTGCCCAGGCGGGAGGGTAGGCAGTGGAGAGAAAGAGAGAGGGAGTGGACAGGCAGCGGAGGCAGCAGACGGCAGCTGGAGCCGCCCTGACCGTGACCTAGTCTGCTCCAGCAACCCAAACCACTTGGTCAGGCAGCCTCCTCCTGTCACGCTCACCACACTGTAGGTACATCAGACAAGTCTAATAGCTCCTGAACCCTGACCCCAGGCATGCTGAGCTCCCCACCTTTGATCTCTAACCCCCCAGACCCCAGGCCTTCCAAGCCCCCCTCACCCACTGCACCCACTGACCTGTTCACCTGCTGGGCACCTCCCCCCCGGCCCCTGGGCCCGGCCCCCTCACCTCCTGCTCCTGGGGGTCGCTGCTCTTGGGCCCCACCCGCACCCCCAGCCCGCAGCGCAGCACGTGCTTGGCGCTGTCCAGCAGCACGGAGGAGACCAGGGAGGCCAGCGGCTGCCCTGCTGTGAAGCCTGGGGGGCAGGGGGGCAGGGGGGCAGGGGGGCAGCGGGGCAGTGGGGTAAGGTGGGAAGGTATGGGTCATGGCAGGGAGGGCAGTCTGGGCCGCACCTAACCAGCAGGCAGCCCCACCTGCATTGTAGCGGTTCAGCTCACTGCGCTGGGAGTCAGCGATGCTGACGTCAGAGGCCTGAGAGGCCAGGCAGGCAGGAGGGGCACGGCCAGCCGCCCCCTGCATCCTGGACCCCTGGGGTGAGCCTGCTGCAGCCCTCTCGGCACGTGGTGCTAGGTGCGAGGTGGGGAGGGGCAAGGGGGGCGGGGCGGGGACCAGGGAGGGGCGGGGGTGGGGGTCAGGCATGAGGTCAGGGGAGGGGTTGGAGAGTGGTAGGTGGCTGAGGCTGGGCACGGGGACATTTGTTGCTGAAGGCAATAGGGGCAGGACGTGCTGAAGAGTGGCAGCAGGAGGAGGGTGGGTGTGCTCAATGCCAGAGGGGCCATGGGGGTCAGGGACAGGGGAGCAGTTGAGGGCATCAGGTGGGGCGCGGTCTGGGGCTGTGTGGGCTGTGGGTGTGACTATGGGTGTGACCTCAGGTGTGTCCGCAGTGGGTGTCAGCTGCTGAGGCTGAGGAGCTCCGTCTAGGGCTGGGGCAGGGGCTCCTGGCGCCGCTATCCGGCTTGCCTCTTTGGTACCTGCTGCTGTTGCTGCGCCAACTGTTGGACTAGCGGAAGTAGTAGCAGCAGCCGTCCGCCTTACTGCTTCCCCTGGTGCTGCTGCTAGGGAGGCGGCAGGTATGGCAGCAGCGACAGCTGCCGCCGCTGCTGCCCCTGCTGCTCTTGACCCTGATGCGTCTTCACCTGCTCCTGCTACTGCTACAGCAATGCTGCCGAGCTGCACACTCATAACGGCAGTGGCTGCACCTGTCATTTCAGCACCACTCCATGCTGCAGCCTCAGTGATGGCAGCATCGCCTCCATAGCTGAAGCTGGCAATGGCTGCTGCTGCTGCTGCTGCTGCTGGCTGCTGCTGCTGATCTTGCTGCACATGGCTAGCCAGGAGCCAACCAGCGAGCTTGTGCGATGGACCTGCGATTGGTTCTGGAGCTGGTAGCTTGTGTGTGGGTGTCCCTGTGACACTTTCGGTCAACCCTCGCGCGTCAGAGACTTGGGCCACGAGTGGGGATGTAGAGGGTGCATCGGGGAAGAGAGCCGCAGGTGACAAGACTTGGGTAGGCTCATACGCGTTCAATTGCGAGTCCATCGTCAACGCTCCTCAATTGTGATGACCCAGTTCGCCTCTCGCATCGCCGATGAACCAACAGAGCCAACCCGCTCGCCACGCCCGGTGCTGACTAAAAGTGATCCTGTTGATGCTATGGACATCTTAAGAACGAGCTGTGCAGAACCCACATGGTATTGTCGCTGGCGTGTAAGCCGGACTCGAAGACCTGCATGGAAGGGCATGGGTGTTTGGCCCGAGTAATGCCGACTCTGCACCTCTGTAAAGTCTCACTCAGGCCTATAGCCGCGGTAAGTGACAGCTTGGTTGGGTTACAAAGCTAAAACAACATGCGCATCAGCAGCAACAGTCAAATCGGGAAACGGTTGCGGCAGTGTGGAATGGTTGGTATCTTTGGCCAGCCAATTCATGACGCACGCCAAAGCAGAAGCATCTTCCCCGCATAGGAGCAGGCACTCGCAGAACCAGCGCAAGCAAGTTAAAATGGTTTGGTTATGAACATGGTTCAGAAGAATAACCAAACAAAATCGAAGCAATATGCTACTTGGGATGGCAAGAATTGCAGGACAAAATGTCAAAACATCAAACAGGAACCGGTTTACCTTTGCGAGTTTCTTGCATGTAATGATCTTGTTCTGAACATAATTGTAGTAGAAACTAAACCTGTGCTCCTTAATTCCCTCTATCCTTATTTCTCACGAAGGAGCATGACAAGCCGCCCGAGCCTGGAGGGGGATTGTCGTTGACATTTGCGACGTCGCATTTTCATTACTACGAACCATAAGTTATGGAGAACAACGCTTGAAGCCACGGTACCACCTAGGCCCTAGGCTAGGGTGGGCACCGGCGGGTCACATCACTTTTTCATGTGGATTAGGCAGATTCAAGCCTGCTAGATCTGCTAGTAGGACAACTGATACGATCCCCAGGGTACCGTTCTTAGCTTACCCCTCTCATGTGGACTCCTCGCATCTCCATGGCAGGGCTCTCGGCTTGTAAGCGTGCTCTGCACGTTATCAGATGCTTTCCGACTAGGCTTGCATTTGTGAGCCAAACTGTTCAGCATATCAATCACGAACATTGAGGCCAACACGTTCGTCCATTGCTCAGCAAGTGAACCCACATGGCGCAGCACAAGACAATTCTACCTTGGTATTCCTTTCCATGCTTTGTGTGAGTATGAATCATAGTGTGATGGAGTGAAACAGTGCAAATGCAACCTAATCACTCTGCTGATCATGGATTATTGCAAGCTTGTGGCGCATTCATATGAGCAGGTACCTGTTGTCAACTGCCAGCAGCAGCAACGTGACCGGCGGGTGCAGCAACAATATCAGGTGGTGCAGCTAGATTGAGCAAATTGTATCGAGAGTATTCTAGAAGCCAGCAGCACCAGCTCTCCAACATCAACGGCAGCCATCATTGCCAAGTTCATGCCGTTCGGGCACCTATAGCTCCTCCTCAAGCCAGGTTTGAACACAAGCTGCTGTCAGAGGGTGGCAGCCATGACATGAGGCGACCTCCAGGGCCTGCTCTCGGCTTCTTAGGCACTATTGGTGAAACATGCCGGTTGTTGGAAGGACCAAGCATGGGTGGTCCTACCAAGTCCTACTCTGTGAGGCCTTGGTGCTCTGCAGCAGCTGGTTGTCAGGACAGACTAAGCAAGGGTGTGGCCCAACCCACCCTTGATATTGCACCCTTGGTGTGGCCCAACCCACCCTTGATGTTGCACCCTTGTTATTGCACCCTTGGTGTTGCACCCTTGATATTGCACCAAGGGTGGCCAAGGTCGGCCCAGCCCACTGCTGGCCAGCAGGCAGTGAGAGCGGCAGTGATGTAGGGGGCCTAGCGTGCCTCACCGCTCCTTGGAGGCCGATATTCAGGCTGCCGGAGCCAATGCTCAGCCAGCACCACTGCTACTGTGGCCGCCTCCAAGGCCTTTGGGCTCTCACTCTGTCTAGCGCTCTTCTCGAGCCTCAGTAAGGGACAGCTTTGAGGCGCTGCCTCACCGCCTGCCTGCCTGCTGTAGCATCATGCTCCTTACGGCTTGTAGGGCATCATCAATGTGCTGCCGCCCCTCCTCGCTGCTCATCAGGCCGGACACCTCCTGAGCCAACAGCAGCTGCTTCTCGGCTTGACGAGCCCCACCCGCTTGCCTGCGCCTCGCATGCACACATGAGTGACAGAAGAAGGCAGGAAAGACATAAATATGTCTGCTACTTAGCGCATGGAGACCTAGGACACTTGAAGCTGATCTCCTACATTTCTCGCCCTACTGTGCTTTATCGTGGCAGATGTGCCAGTGCCCTCCACTTGGTTGCTTGCCCCACATGCCACAGCAGGGCAAATGTCGCGCAACATAGAGCACATGCTTGGGGGTTGCTGCCCTAGCCTGCAGCAAAGCTGTGTTACCGTCTACCAGAGGTGAGTCTGGCAAGGCCCCCTGATTGCATGCCGCAAACTAGACAGCATGCTTACTGACGTACCAAGCCAGTCCATTCATACCAAGTGTCACATGTCATAGTCTCATGTGCTTGCGCTCCTCTTGTTACCCCTGATGCCATCACCTTGGTGGCTTGCAATGCTTTCCCAATCCTTGGGGCGCTTGTGCATTTCATCGGGGAACATCTCAGGGAATCTAACAATCCTGATAAACCTGAGCGGCCAAGCTGGCATGTGCATCAAGTCACCATCCAGCCGGAGTGCCGCCAACCATTCACTGTCCGAGGGACGTTGGGGGAAAAAGTGAGGTCGGGATGATTCAGCATGTAGGGTTCTCCCTTCCCCGCCCCTGCCCACAGCCATGACGCTCCAGCCATCTCCACCTTGCCCCCATCCCTTGGCTATAAAACCCACCTTGCGTGATGCCCCCGCCGGAAATACAGCTTGGCCAGACGGTGGCCGGCCTCCTCCGCCAGTTGGGTGCTAGGGTGGAGGATGCCTAGGTGCGCCTCACAGTCAGTGCAGGTGGCCACCAGCTGGCTGTGGGCCTGAGGGGCATGGCGTGGGTGGTAGGGTTTGCCAACGTTGTATACATACCATAGTTTCCCTTTTGACTTCCGAAGCCTTGGAAATCTTGAAAAGCTCAAACATAATGCTTTACGACCACCATCTACGACCACTACTTTTTGAGTAAGTCATGAACTAAGTGTTCAGTCTTTCCCGGTTTGCCAAAGCGCAAAGGACGGATCAGGATGAGGAATTAAAAGGGATTTCACTGCAATAAAAATATGAACATAGCCCTATCTATTGAAATATGAAGCGTGAAAACCACAAAAAAGGACGCAGCGCCTTGCAGCGCAATGTGTCGGAAGAAGCGGTAGAGCACCGCCGAGCAAAAGCAGCGCTCAACAAAATGCCCGCGAACCCAAGGTTGTCGCGTTGCATCACCCTCCATTTGTGTTCCGCGCTGTATGAGTATACACTTCCGCAATTGATGCCACTGCAGGCCCTAGCTCGGCATCGAAAACATCGGAGCACCGAAAGCGCCGAAAGCAGCGGAGGGAGCCGCGGAGGCAGCACTTGGGTCGACAGTCGTAACGGCGTTGGGTGTGGCGGCGTGTTGTAGGCTATTGTATACATACAACTAGCGCAGCATCTACGCACCTCGTCCACTCGTCCCGCGCTGATGAGCACGTGGATGCCAAGAGCCTGGCTCGCGAGGGTATCTGCGGCCTCCGCCCCGAGCAAGCGCGTCCGAGTGGCGGTGCACGCGCGCAGCAGCCCCTCCGCTTCTTTCAGTCGCTCCCGGTCCGGGTCTGGCATTTCCATCGTGTCGGTGTAGAGCGCACAGTCTAGGCTGCCTTGTGTGGAGAGGCTGGCGCGAAATTGGAAGGAAGCTGCGAAGCCGGTGTGCGACTGGCGGGGTGTTGTGCGGTGGTGCATCGACATGGACGACTGGGTGGTGTGCAAGACGCGAGGTGCGGCGTCCTCTTCCGGCGGTGTTACGGAATGCAGCAGCACTTGCGCCAGCTGGTGCTGTACCTGCGGTGCGGACAGGTGCAGCATGACAGTGGCTTGATCCAGGCGCGCCGCAACTCTCAGCGGTGGAATGACAACATCAAGCTTGTGCTGCAGCACCTGGCAGCAGCCACCCTAGCAGGCACCTCTCTGGTGGCCATCCAGCGGCATGTGGCCGTCACCCTGGCCACTTGGGATGCAGTGTGGGGGGAGTACCTGCACCTCCAGTGGGCAGAGCAGAAGATGAGGCTGTACGGCGCGCAGGAGAAGGTCCTGGAGCGCTACTTCAAGAAGGTGAGAGTGCTAATGGTAGGGAAGGGTAGAGGCAGGGCCAGGGGCTGATGACTGCCCCACATGTGACCTGCTAAGCGCCATGTCCCCAGTCCTTTCAAGGATATCATGCGCATTGTGTTCCTTGTGTGCTATGCAGCTGATGGAGGAGGCAGCCGTGGTGTCCCAAAAGCGGTGGGGGACACGCAAGCAGCTGGTGGTGTTCTTTGGCAATGCTGGCATTGGCACGCGGGGTGGGTGGGGTGCCAAGGCAGTGCTGCAGGCCTGTCGCTAGGTGGTGGAGAGGCCCATCAGTTTCAAGCCAACAGACAGTGTGAAAGGCAAGGTGGTGACAGTGGATGAGTTCCGCACCAGCCAGGTCAGCTCAGCTATGAACAGCCCCCAGCCATGTGAGGCGGGGCTGGACCACAGCAAGCCCACCAGGCCTGAGGACTGGAAGCCCAAGCCGGGTCAGGCGCAGGACCGCTTGCTGCGGTCAGCCTGGAGCAAGCAGTTTGATGCGCCAGTGCGGGGGCTCATGTGGTGCCCCAAGCTGGACCAGGCCACCCCTGGGGACATCGGCAAACGGGTGGACAGGGACTGCAACGCAGCCCTCAACCTCCAGCGGGCAGGGGAGGCCCCATGGCGCCCATTGGAGCTGTGCAGGGGAAACACCGAGGAGCGGCTCCTGCCAAGGGCAAGGAGTACCCAGCATTGGGCTTCAAGAAGCTGCGAGACTGAGCAACCCAGGCCCAGGCCTAGCAGCCTGTAGCATGTGTGCACTAGGCAACATCTGTCGCCCCACCCTCATAAGGGGGTGGGGGTAGGAAATTAGGTATTGGTGCCGGCTGTTTTAGGTATTGGTACCGACAGTACGGATTACAGATGACGCATCTCCTAGTTGTAATAGATATGCCCTGTACCTGCGTGAGATGAAATAAAGTTGAGGAGAAGAGCAGAGATTGAGGCGGTTGTAGGGGAGGGACGGCGTGATCACCACTGACTATATTGCCAGGCAGGCAGGCAGTGTCGAAAGGGATGCGATGGCGGGAGTGGGAGAAGGCTCCTATACATGGCATTGTTGCACACAGTGAAGTAGGGGCGTTTGTAGGGGCAAGAGCACTAGCATGCACACCATGAGAAGCAGGAGATGGCGAAGCAGGGACATGTTAGGTGCACCCACAGTAACGACCACCTCTGGCAGTCAGCCACCATGCGCCCACCTGAGCAGTGAGCAGATGGTCAGTGCCTTGCCAGCAGTAGGCCACTCTCAGTGCTTGGCGCATAAGCTGTTCGGCACGAGTTGTCCCGCTCTGCAGGCAGGTCACAGCCAGGAGGTCAGGGACAGGGCAGCAGCCTCAGCCTGTGCAAGCCTGTGCAAGCCTGGCTGATGGGTGCCGAGTCCCTATCCAACAGGTAGCAACAAGCATCATAACATACAACCGTACCCTGACCCTGACCCAAAGATGTATGGTGATGGAAGGTCAATCAGCAAAAGAGCGCGGGCACCTAGGTCTAAAGCAGCCATGAGCTTCGTCCCAGGTGCATCCAGGTGCACAGCAGCGCACAACCACCCAAAGCACGATCCGATGCACAGCAGCCTTGTGGTGCTCTGTGGCAAAAGGAAGCAGCCTTGAGCCCTCAGCCTGGAGGCTGCTGGCTTGGGCCAAAGCAAAACACACCTCGATACATATTCTGCCGTGGCCCCTGCCCTGGCAATCCTGGTCCTGATCGCATTCCCTGGTCAACTTCAGGGGTCACCAGGGGGCGACCTCTGGGGTGGGGCTAGGAAGGGGGGAGTCGCACAAAGCCGGGGGCGGCAGTGAGCCCGGTGCCTGACTGAGGCCAAGCATGCATGTTGATCACCATGGGGACGGTTTGTGCTGCGGCCACATTGTCAGCTGTCTGCAGCAATTCTTGGCTTAACCCCACAAGCTCCCTGTTGGAAGGAAAGAAGAGATTTGAGAGCTAACCATGTCGCCCATGCTGCAGCATGTGCCTTGGAGTTTGGTGAGCAGGGCATGACCACATCCCTTTCCCCCCTCTTCCCGGCCTCACCATGTCATTCGCAGCCTCGTCCAGGTCACACAAGCGCATGAGGGCGTTACACATGGAGTGCTGACCACCACTGCCCTGCAGCCAGGCAGCAGGTGACTCAAGGAACCTTGCACATCCATTCAAACCATACAAAACTCCAACCATGCACATCCATGAAAGAAAGAAAGACTACGCCCTCGCCATTGGGCGTGCATTGAGCATTGCTACCCTCCCACGCACATCCATGCAAACTATGCAAAACGTGCTGCTGCTGCTACTGCGGCTGCTGCTGCCGACGATGTTGCCAGGTCAGACCCGGTCACACGCACCGTTTCCATAGCGTCTTGGGCCATGTCCAGCACCTGCTGGAAGGCCGCAGTGGCTGCGCTGCTGTCCTGGCACTGAAAGGCAGCCTCACCCAGCACCATGAGCACAGCCATAGGCGCCTGCAGCACACCGCATGCCGCTAGGTCACAGCACCCACCAAGCAGCTTACCCAACATGTGAATGCCATGTACTGCTGATGCTGATGCTGCCGCCGCCGCTGCTGTCACCGCTGCTGGTGCTGCTGCTGCTGCTGTTGATCTTACAGGACACTGCCATGCCAGCATGCTACATGAATAAGAGACATGAGGATTGAATTGTTGGGATGCAAGAATGCTAGGGGCAGACCGCATTTGCTGTCTGTGGCCAACTGTGCCGCAGGTGATGTTACACAGCGAATAGCTGATGGATCACACTGGGGCTGATGGGCCACACTGGGGCTGATGGGCAGCATTGGAGCAGGAGTGGCAGAAGGAGAAACACATTAGCAGAGCACCAGCCTCCAGCCTTGGGTGCCACAGCCGAGGGTCTGCCCCCAGCCCTCCCTCCCACCTCCCTCCCACCTCCTCCCTCCCACCTCCTCCCTCCCACCTCCTCCCTCCTCCCTCCTCCCTCCTCCCTCCTCCCTCCTCCCTCCTCCCTCCTCCCTCCTCCCTCCTCCCTCCTCCCTCCTCCCTCCTCCCTCCTCCCTCCTCCCTCCTCCCTCCTCCCTCCTCCCTCCTCCCTCCTCCCTCCTCCCTCCTCCCTCCTCCCTCCTCCCCTCCTCCTCCCTCCTCCCTCCTACCTCGTGCTCCTCAGCCTTGGCCAGGCCCAGGCCCCCTAACATGCGGCTGCCTTGCCGTGCCGCCACTGCCACCAAGCCCTCGACCTGCATTGTGTAAGGGCTGGGCAGTGCTGAAGGCCCAGCAACAGCAGCAGGAGGCCGTGGCACAGTAGTGTGAGCCATGCTGTGTCAGCTTGTATTAGGGCATGTTGGTCTTGCCAAACTGTCTAGTGGCCCCTAGGAGGTCAGGCGACATGCGGACTTCGTGGACCCTGGGGCTGTGCTGAAGGATGGAAAGCGCCCAGTCCAGTAAGCGGATGGGAGGAAGGGATGAAGCTAGCTAAGATGATAGGACGCTGGTCTAGCCAGAGGAAGACAAGGGAGGGGAGGGAGGGGAGGGATGGGAGGGAAAGACCAGGGAGGTGGACGCCAGTGGCATGCGAGCAGCATGTGAGCAGCAGCACAAGGGGAGCGGGGGTACCTGGCGAGGGCCTTTGCGGCTGCGGCTGGACATCAGGCGTGCCAGGCTCTTGGCCATGCGGAAGGAGGGCAGGCGGAGGGCAGCCACAGTGCGGGCGAGGCTGAGACCAGGGGCGGGAGCATCTGTGGCGGTACACAGGGTCACTGCCTGCAGTGCAGGTGGCAAGGTGTGTGTCATTACACGGGCTGTGGCTTGAGTGTGGGTGTGAGTCTGAGTGCAGGAGAGGGCTTGTGTCGATGCTTGGTCACCTTTGCGGTGGTTTTCTCACCACCATGCTGGTCACCTTTGCAGCAGTTGATGCATGGAGGGGGTTAGCTGGACACATTACATGCAAGACATGCATGCACAGCTGACAAAGAGCCACAGTGCCGGGCATCACTCAGCAGTGGCTCAGCAGGGGGTTTGAGAGGTGGTGGTGTAAGGGGAGCTGAGAGGTGGCGGAGTGGGTGGGTTGTTTTGGGTGGAGTGGGTGGGTGGCTCTATGTGGAGGTGTGGGTGGCACTGGTTGGAGAGGTGAGGTCACGGCCCAAGCTGGTACAAAGGGTGTGCAGTGTTGGTGGGAGGGGTGGCAGCCAATGCAGACGGCAGTAACAGGGGCAGTGCCAAGGAGGGGTAGGGAAGGGAGCAGTTCGTTAAGAGTGGAGGGGTCAGTGGGCTGTACAGGAGGTGGTGACAGGACAGGATGGGGCAGTGGGAGGAGGTGCTGACCTTGTGGGCCAATGCGAGGCCCTCCTCAGCAAAGCCCCTACAGGACAAGGGGAGCACAGGATGACACAGACTGGGTTACAGCAAGACAATCAAGACAGGAGCACTGGTTTGGAAGTGGACTGCCCTTCTACCCTGCCCTAGTGGGTAAATGGACTGCCAGGTGTCCTCTGCAGCTGGCTGGGGCTAGGGGGTCAGAGCCAGGAACCGGGGGGGGTGGGACAGCGGTTAGCCTCAGCCAGGCTGTTGGACAAAGCAGCTGCCACACCCTTTTGCCTGCCCCCATCCCTGAGCCTCTAAGCATGCAGCACTGGTCAAAGCTGGTGCTCGAGGAAGGTGCCAAGCCGTAGTGACTCGCCTGCCTGCCTGCCTGCCTGCCTGCCTGACAGCCTGACAGCCTGCCTGCCTGACAGCCTGACAGCCTGCCTGCCTGCACCATCACCTTCGCGTCAGTGCTTCTGCCAGCAGCGCGTTGCATAGCCCAAGCTCGTAGCTGCTCATCATGCCGGGATGGTCATCAGCAAATCGCAGTGCCTACATGCAAATTGACCGCAGCAGCACCATCACCACCACTGCCAGCACCCCGCCCCACAGACGCATACGCACTGACAGAGTTGAAACATGCAGGGATGAGATCATGATCTGGTAAGGCCTTGACCCTCTCCTCCACTTCCCTCCAGTTCACAAGCCGGGAAGGGGTGGTATTGTGAATAATGCTGCACATGCCTGATGGTGGATCCTGGATCCTTCCCTAGAATTTGTTGTTTGTTGTAGTTATGCCTCTGCCTCTCAAAGCTGCAAGCCATACTGCAGTTTGCAATGGGTGGATACATCGATAGTGATAGACAGCAGAACTGATTTCGCATCGTTAGTGATGTACAATAGAATTAATTGCTTTGGCGTGGTGAGGCCTGTCGTTGCTAAACAAGCGACTGGGTTCAAACCCTGGCCTCTAAAGTAATGTGCACTCAACCAGCTGTATGGGTCAGCCTGCAGCCAGCGCTTCCACAGGCCTGCCTTGAGGTCCCCCGCACCAGCCCCCACAGCCCCCACGCAGTCAGGCAGCCACATAGCCAGCAACCTTGAAGCCTGCACCCAGTGCTCCCACGCAGCCAGGCAGCCACACAGTCAGCAGCCTCAGAGACTGGCCGCAGCACCCTCCCGCCAGCCAAGCGCAGGAAGCGCATCAAGGCTGAGCAGGCAGCCAAGCCCATCCAGCCAACAAAGGGCGCAGGCAAGGGTGAGGGCAAGGGCAAGGATGCCAAGGCCAAACCAGCACCGCAGCATGGCAGATGGGTAGACTGGGACTGCAATGCAGCGTATCCGGGAGGCAAAGCGGTGCCTGTTGGAACAGTGCTGGGGGCCAAGGCAGCTGAAACCGCCTGCCAGAGGATGGAAGTGCCTGGCTTGGGCTACAAGCTGTTAAGAAACAGAGCACCCCTAAAGCACAGTATTGTGTCCTAACCTGTCCATGTCCAAAGCTGAGTCAGTGCGTACCAGTGCATACCAGTGCATACTTGCCATGCTAAACTGGTTAGCTTTCCCCACTCAGCTTACATCAGTGCATGCCTGTCACGCTAAACTGGTCAGCTGTCCCCTAGGGGTAAGGCAGTAGTGCAGGTGGTAGGCAGCCGCAGGCTCTGGGGCACTAGTGTGAACGTAGTAGAGCCTGGGGCTGCCTATCTTAAGGCTTGTTGGTGCTCCCTCGGTGATGCCTGGCTAGAAGGCCACCACAGTGCAGAGGGGAGGCAAAGTCAGAGATAGCAGGGCCCACGGTATAAGATCCAAGTTGCTCTGGGTGCAAGTCAAGGCTGAGGATGAAGTCGGGTCAGATCCCATGAGGTAGGCATACACATGTGTACCTGGCGCATGGCTTTCTCAGCCTCCCAGTCATGAGCCAGTGCGGCCAGCAGCACTGCAAGGTACGCAGCAGCAGTGAAGACCACAGTGGTAGCAGGGCAGGGGCAAGGTAGCAGCTCCTGTCAGCCATGCTCCTGTCAGCCACGCACGTACCGGCTGCCAGGCACAAGCCCCCACAGCCACGCTGAACTGGCTGTTGGCAGCAAAGTCACAGCAAGGCTAGAACATATTTGCAAATGGCTCAACACTATGTGCCTGACAGCTTAAGCAGGCCCTTGTCCTTGCCCCTGCCCCTGCCGTCAATCCTGCCCCTTTTCAAACCATTACAGCTCCCATCCTCGCCCTTACTCCTGCCCCTCGACCCCCCTGCCTGCCCCTTCCTGAGGACCCCTCAGGACCTTGCGCTTGCCCTCTCCCCTCCCCGTGCCCGTGCTGTCTCTGCCTGACCTGCGTGCAGGGTCATGGCCTCCAGGTAGCGCTGGGGGCCGCTGGCTCGCGTCTTCTCAGCCACTGCCATTGACTGGCTGGCACCTCCCACCAGGCTGTCCAACACCTCTACAGCAGGAACAGCAGCAGCAGCAGCAGCAGCAGCAGCAGCAGCAGCAGCAGCAGGGGCAGCAGCGGCAGGGGCAGGGGCAGCAGCGGCAGGGGCAGCAGCAGCGGGCTAGCTTTACCCACATCATCACATGCAAGCAGTCCTTCTCTTGGCTCTCTCAACACCGCTACATAATACATCACACAACATCAGCAACCTACGATCTTTCTCCCTCTCCTCTCTTCCTTTCCTTTGCCTTCCCCGTTTCCTTCCCCCTTTCCTCACCCCTTTCCTTCCCCATCTTCCCCAACGCCCTGCTCCCCCCCCTCCCTCTCCCACCACCACTCCATCCTTGCCAAGTTACCCCCAACCTTGCAGCCAGGACCCGTCCTCTGGGTCCCCCCCCAGCTCTGCCAGCGTTGCCTGCAGGAGCTCCAGGTCGTCCAGCTGGCTGCAGGATAAGGAGGCCAGGCTGAGGCAAGACAGCGCCAAACGCAGGCTGCCAACATCTGCAACACGACACACACAGGCACCCCTGTCCCTGGGCCAGTCACAGAGTGCTAGCATGCGCAGCATTAAGAGGTCGCATTCTGGGTCCGCATACAGTGCCAAACTAGCCTTCGAGCAAGCTAAGACTTGCCCAGCTCCATAACTCTAACAGTCCCATACTCCTTGACTGTAGCTAAGACTTGCCCAGCTCCATAACTCTAACAGTCCCATACTCCTTGACTGTAGCTAAGATTTGCCAAGCTCCATAACTCTAACAGTCCCATACTCCTTGACTGTAGCTAAGACTTGCCCAGCTCCATAACTCTAACAGTCCCATACTCCTTGACTGTAGCTAAGATTTGCCAAGCTCCAAAACTGAAGCTAGCCCTGGGGGCTTAAGCTGTCAGTGTTGGGAGCAGGACAGGGCAGCCACACAAGCCGTCAATGTCTAAAGCAGGAAGCGGTGCATCAACGGGGAGCTGTGGGTTAAGGCAGTTGCAGTAGCCAGTGACATCGGGATCAATCTGTTAAAAGTAAAGCGCTTGTCCTAGAACACCCACGTCACCCGGAACCACCAAAACTTTGCTTCAATTCCCCGACCCTCGTCGGCTCCAGAGTGCTATACAGTGACGGTCAGCAACTGTCACAACGGCTGTGCGGTCTGACCTTCTCATCTTCCCTGGCCAACGCACAGAATGGGGCCACTGCACTATGATGATGCAGCGACCAGCCGAGAGCGAGGCAGCGCTGTGTGGGGCTGTAGACATGTCCTGCTTAATGCTGGAGCCTGTTGCGCTGTTTGCCAAGAGCAGTAAGAGCTCACACGAGCAGGGTGAGGACAAACAACCCTGACCACGACTTGCCAGCCATGTCACACTATTTGCAGTCATTTGATTCCATCTGGTGCTTAAACCTACAGTGATGCTGTGCTTAAAGTGGCAGAACCCATTTTCTATTACATAGGGTTGTGAGCTGAGCGTCATAGTGCATGTACACTCAAACTGGGAAAACCCCTGATACGGGGATATGAGGGGGTATCCTACTAGCCAGGCCATTGCTTTCCAACCCTCTAGGCATCTGCTGAGCAGAGCACTGTGTTGCATGCCTGGCAACAAAGCAGGTGCAGAGCTATGTGGCTTCTGATAGCAAAGCATCCCAAACTATGTGCTTGTCTGTGTAGCTCACGCGCCCCCTCCCAGCCCTCTCCCTCCCCACCTCCCTCCCTGCCTCCCCTTCTCCCCCTCCCTCCCTGCGAAGCCCATAACCCTGCCCATTTACGCTCTGTTCCCCCAAACCCTCCCTCGCCGCCCGCCCCTTCCCTTCACCTGCAGCAAACAGCACTGGGCGCAGCCGCTCGTTGTTGACAGCCACCATGGCCTGCGCCCCCATGCTTCCCGCCTGGCCCGGCTTGCCCGCCCGCAAGCTGCGCGCCAGCCACGCCTCAAACAGGCACCAGTAGCGGGTGAGCACCAGGGCCTGGCTGTCCACACACAGGAGGGCGCTGCTGCAGCCGGCCATCACCTCCCGCAGCACTGCCATGTCGCGACCCGTCAGCTGCAGGCAGACCACACGCACCAGCCCTGAGCACCATGGTGGGGCGGTGCTGCTGCTGCAGCGGCTGCTACTGCTGTGATGGCTAGCTGCTGCCTCTGTCATTGTTCCAGCTGGGCAGACACATCAAGAGGGAGTGTGCAGAAACAAAGTGAGGCAGGTGGACAAGCCTATGGGGTGCTGAGCCGTCCATAATGCTGTACAGCATGAGTCAACCTGCTGCACGTGGCTCAGACCTCATCACCTGTTGACAACACATGCACACAAAAGCACGAGCCTAGGGCTGATGTGGCAGTAGATATGTGACCGTCAGCAAAACAGCTAGCCTTGCAGCTGATGCTGGTGACGCTGTTAGGGTCAGCTGGTGAACGATGATGGCACCTACAGGTGATCAATGGGAGTCGGGTGCCCACCTGGTTGACTGAGAGGCAGGTGCAGGCCACATCTAACCACACAAAGGTGGTGGACCGGTCCAACTGCTGGGAGGTGGCATACCTGTACCGCTAGGCAGGCAGGCAGGCAGGCAGTTGGGGGCAGGGGACGAGGCAGCAGTGACAGGAACTTGGTAATGCCGCCCTAGACACCCTGCCCCTGCCGCACTGGACACCCTGCCCCTGCCCCCACCATGTCAGGCCCCGCGATCAGCTCTTGGAAGCAGGCCTTCCAGGCGTGTATGACGAACATGCGGGGGATGCCAACATGCTGCGGTCAGGGGGGTCAGCCACAGGCAGGTCACAGGGAGCCCGGTCAGGTCGTCAGGGCAGTCAGGCAAGCTGGGAGACGCCAGGGTCACCTCCCTTTCCCCCCCTTCCTCTGCCACTGACTACCTCACTGCCTCCACCAGGCAGGCTCATTTGCCCCCCAACCCCCTTGGCCCTCCTCACCACATCTGTCACCCCGTGGCCCACATCTCACCACATCCGGCACCAGGTCCAGCAAGCGCCCCCCAGGGGTGTCCGCCACCAGGGGCAGGATGTGCTGCGCCACCACCTCCTCAGTGCTCTGCTCAGCCTCACTGGGCAGCTCGGCCACAAAGGACAGCAGCCACTTCAGGCTCACCCCACCCTGCAAGCCCAGGAGGGGGTGAGGGCAAGGGCTGGAAGGACCTGGCATGGGGAAGGGGAAGGGGAAGGGGAAGGGGAAAGGGGAAGGGGAAGGGGAAGGGGAAGGGGAAGGGGAAGGGGAAGGGGAAGGGGAAGGGGAAGGGGAAGGGGAAAGGGGAAGGGGAAGGGGAAGGGTGTGATGCTGCCGTGCCGTGGTCAAATGTCCTCACCGATTTAATGCGCATTCTGAACACAGGCGCAGCGCCCCCACGCTCCTGACCCTCCACAGCCGCCCCCCCCCGGGCCCCGTGCCCCACCCAGCCCCTGTCCGGCTCTGGGGGTTCTCCCCCCCTCCCCCCCCCGTCCCCCCTACCCCTGGCCCTGGGCTGCCTTCCTCCTGGCCTGCTGGCTGCCGGGGAGTGATGGCGCCCCCACTGGCACCCCCCACCCCCCCTTCTTGCCCGCTGCCTCTGGTGCTGGCCCCCACCCCCCTCCTCACCACGCCAGGTCCGTCTGCCCCCCTCAGAACCAACCATCCTTGTCGCCCCCTGGCACCTCCCCCCGCCCCCCACACCGGCTCCTGATACAGACATGCGGTCTGGCTGGTGCCTGCCTGCCCCCCCTCCTCCCCCCCCTGCGGCTGCAGCACCCAGCTGCTCTCCAGCCTTCCACTTGCGGGGGTGGTCCAGCAGGAAGGGGCCGCTGCCTGACTGCCGGTGGGTGAGGGTGGGGGGCGTGGGGGGCTGGGGCGGGGTGGGGGGGGGGCCGGGGGGCGAGGGCTTGGCCCGCTGCCGCCTAGTGTCGCCTCTGGTTGGCCACGGAGGGGTGGGGGGGCGGGGGGACCAGGTCAGGTCTGGGCTGCTGAGGGTGGAGGGCGGGGGGGGAGGGGCGTGAGGAGGATGGGGTGGGGGGGGTCAGAGGGCGGCAGGCGGAGGTGGGGCACAGGGCCTGTGACAAGTGGGGGCGAGGGGGGTGCTAGGGTTGCAAGCCAGAAGAACAACTTCATGCAGCCAGACAAAAGTGGGGATGCGAAGAGCTCATGGTTCTACCTCTTCCACACTTGACCGCATGGCATGGTGTGACCTACAAAACCATCACTCCCTCCCTCTTTGCTCCTACCCCACCCCACCCCCACCCCTCTGCCCCCAGCCCTATCCCACCCCACCCCCAGTCTCCATGTCTAGGCCTATCACTCTAATTGCCTGGTCACTCTCACTGCCGTTCTCACTCTCACTCCCAGGGCCCTGGTTGCCTGGTCACTCCTGTGAGGTGCAGCTGTGGTGTGCATGCTGCAGCAGGCAGGCCTTGCACTCTCACCTGGCCTGGTGGCCCCGGTTGACTGCAGCTGCACCCAGCCCTGGCCCCGATGCCCTGTCATCGTCATTCAGGGGTGGGGCCTGGGAGCGAGGGGTGGGGGGTGGGGGGTGGTCTGGGGGGTGGTGGGTGGGGAGGTGACAGCAGCGGAGGACGCTCCGGGGGGTGTTAAGGAGGGCGGACAGCTCGCGAGCCGCTGTAGCGGAGTCAGGTCAGGTCAGGTCAGGTCAGGTCAGGTCAGGTCAGGTCAGGTCAGGTCAGGTCAGGTCAGGTCAGGTCAGGTCAGGTCAGGTCAGGTCAGTGTAGGGTGAGGGTGGAGTGCGACAGTATGCCAGCATGCCCTCTCTGCTGCTGCTATCAACCATGCAGCCTGCTATCAGGCATATGCAACCAGCTGTTTACATGAACTTGGACCCTACCTGTGTCACCTGGCCAGCGGAGTTGCCTTGTAGCTGGTTGTCAGCCGGATGGAAGCTGGGTGGCAGCTGCATGGTAGGATGGGAGGCGGAGGAGGAGGAGGGTGAGGAGGAGGAGGGTGCTGCACTGCTCAGCTGGGGCCCTAGGGTCGTGGTTGAGGGCAATCGTGGTGCCAGCTGCCTGGTGTCAGGAGGGGGGCCTGAGACACTGGTGGCCAGGGAGGCTGATCTGGAGCTGCCCAGCAGCTGCCCAGGCCCCCTGCCCAGGCCCTGGGTGCACCCTGCCCTGGGAGCCCCAGCGGGGGGGACGCCTTGCCCCCCACCACTCCACTGGGGTTACTCGGCAGTGGACCGGAGCTCGGCTGAGTCCATGCCGTGGCACTACTGCCCCCTCCCCCTACCCCTCCCCCTCCCCCCTCCCCACTCCCCTCCCCCTCGGGTCCCCCTGGGTGACAGCAGCAGCCCAGACAACCCAGACGGCTGGGGTCCCTGGGCCACCCGCTGCTCTGGCCCGCTGCTAGCCAGCATGCCCATGGCCTCTGCCAGGCCCCTGATGCCACGGTAGCTGCTGGCTATGCTGCCGCCACCATGCACCCCATGAGGGGACACCCCAGGCAGGCCTGGGCGCAGCCCCCCTCCTGCCCGCGTGGCGGGACAGGGGCTGGGGTCCGAGGCCCAGGGGCTGGGGCTGGCGTCTGGGTTCAGGCAGCTGCCTCGCCTGCCGCGGGCAGCTCCTAGTGCTGACAGTGCGGGGGGGGCCGGCAAGGGAGGGGGGCCCCTGCTGGCTGGACAGGCTGGTGCTATCCTGGGCAGAGGGCTGTCTGGATGAGTCGTATAGCACCACACTGCTGCGCCGAGCATGCGCTGCGGTGAGGAACTTGGGCAGGAAGGCTAAGCTCGGGGGTGCGTCATCTGAAACCTGGTTGAGCCGGAGGCTGGAGTCGACAGAGGGATAGCACCCGGGGCTGGACAGTGGGCCCTGCTCTACAGGATGCTGTGACCCGCCTACTGCGCCGTGCTGTTGCTGTTGCTGCTGCTGGTGTTGCTGCTGGTGTTGCTGCAGCCATGTCTTTGTGCCAACCTGCAGTACTAAAGACAACGCACTCTAGCACTGACTACGAAGTGATGTGCTGTGAGCAATGCACTCAGCAGCAGTCAACAGTAGTGTGTGCCCCCTTTGTTGAGCTGTCATCAGCTTCCATTAGTGCATGTTTTGTCATGCCAACTCTACACAATAGCCCTCGTGGTCAGGCAATAATGTAAGTGGTAGGCGGGCTCATGTGCCATGTGCACTGGGTTTACTCCACACAGCCCAATAACTGTTTGAGCCGGATCTAGTTAGTGGGTGCTAGTGGCTGCTAGTGGCTGCTAGTAGGTACTTGTGATCCGGCTCAAATAGAAGCCCTAGTGAGGGACAAGGGGGCTGCGAAGTGATGAGGACATGTTTGCAGCTCTTGCCTGAACTTTGGCAAAGGCTGCTCGCTCGGCCGCGGTGAGGACACTCATGTAGCCCGCCAATGAAAGGAGTCAGAACAAGATAAAATACACGTGAATTTGAGAGACAGAGCTATACGACGGCATGCTGCAGACCGCATCGGTCGGGGGTAAGTGTGTGCTGGGGATTCGCAAGGGTCAAACGTCGCGCTGTACAGGTGTCTGATGACAAACATGCAAGCCGGCTCCTTGCATGTTTTATTACTAATAATATTACCTGACATCAGTGATGGGTAATACATGATACGTGTATCGATACCGATACGTATTTTTTGTATAATACAAGAATACACGTATTGTATTTAAAAAATACAAGTGCCGGCCGGCAAGTTGCGTGGATGCCTTAGAAGCAGCTGCTTGTTGCTGCCACAGCTAGAGTCCCCGCTTAAGCCATGCCGCGCGGGGCTAAAGCCATCGGCCTGCTCCCGGAGCAGTCGGTCGCATGTGCCGGTTTTACATGCAAGCACATTGGAATTGGGAGGCTCTGACTTTCGGACGTCGCCGTCCTGCCCAGACATCAAGGGCAGGCTGCGGGACTGGCTGCGCTGCTCCTAGCTGCTCCTTTCCCGCGTGACATGTAGCCTCTGTATCGCTGTATTGTATCGATACAAAAAATATACGTTTTTCTTGTATTTTCTTGTATTTCTTGTATCGATACACGTATTACCCATCACTGCCTGACATGGAGAGGCATACACATACACCACCTTTACAAAGCAAATACCGAAGTCAACATGGAACACGGTGTTGTCTGTGGGTAATTTCCCTCAGCTACAACTTAGTTGCAGCGTCCCTCGGTCACACCCTTGATGACCACGAACATCACACCGGTCCAGGCGTTCCCAACTACCTGAAAACCACCCCCCCTGTGATACGAAGACCACTGGGCTCACATCAAAATGACGGCTTGATGCTTGTAAGGTTAATAGCCTAATCAGCGACTACTTGGCCCTATAAGTTGTTTCAGGCCCCGCCAGCAATGCCCCGCCGGTACTCTGCTGCCCGTGTGCGACCTCTGCCTGTCATTGACCAGCTTGTAGCGCTGCTGATACTCATTGCCAGGGGCTGGCAAAGACTCCAGGCCCTCCCAGCGGCACAGCTCCAGGGGGCGCTGCACAATCTCCCCCAATGCGCTAGAAGTTGAGGCAGGGGTTGGTGTCGCGGTCTAGCCACCTGCCCCAGAGGGGATCCTGAGGTCGAGACTGCCCTAGGACCTGCAATTAACCGCCTCCCGTGCCCCTGTCCCCCGACACCAGGTCATTGCATTATGATTGTCATTCATCAACCCTAGGTCCTGGCTGGCCTCAGTGGCAAGAGCCATTCCCGCCCCTGCCCCCTGCCCCCTGCCCCTGCCCCTGCCCCTGCCCCTGCCCCTGCCCCTGCCCCTGCCCCTGCCCCTGCCCCTGCCCCTGCCCCCTGCCCCTGCCCCTGCCCCTGCCCCTGCCCCTGCCCCTGCCCCTGCCCCTGCCCCCTGCCCCTGCCCCTGCCCCTGCCCCTGCCCCTGCCCCCTGCCCCTGCCCCTGCCCCTGCCCCTGCCCCTGCCCCTGCCCCTGCCCCTGCCCCTGCCCCTGCCCCCTGCCCCTGCCCCTGCCCCTGCCCCCTGGCCCCTGCCCCTGCCCCTGCCCCTGCCCCTGCCCCTGCCCCTGCCCCTGCCCCTGCCCCTGCCCTGCCCCTGCCCCTGCCCCTGCCCCTGCCCCTGCCCCTGCCCCTGCCCCTGCCCCTGCCCCCCCTGCCCCTGCCCCCTGCCCCTGCCCCTGCCCCTGCCCCTGCCCCTGCCCCTGCCCCCTGCCCCTGCCCCCTGCCCCTGCCCCTGCCCCTGCCCCCTGCCCCCTGCCCCTGCCCCTGCCCCTGCCCCTGCCCCTGCCCCTGCCCCTGCCCCCCTGCCCCTGCCCCTGCCCCTGCCCCTGCCCCTGCCCCTGCCCCTGCCCCTGCCCCTTGCCCCCTGCCCCTGCCCCTGCCCCTCCCTGCCCCTGCCCCTGCCCCTGCCCCTGCCTCCTGCCCCTGCCCCTGCCCCTGCCCCTGCCCCTGCCCCTGCCCCTGCCCCTGCCCCTGCCCCTGCCCCTGCCCTCCCTGCCCCTGCCCCTGCCCTGCCCCTGCCCCTGCCCCTGCCCCTGCCCCTGCCCCTGCCCCTGGCCCCTGCCCCTGCCCCTGCCCCTGCCCCAAATGGGCACTGTACACCAGTGATTTGTATTTTGCGTAGTACGTAACGATCGGAACCAAAAGCTTGTTTTCAGGGCCTGGATTTCGTTACCAAACGGACCCTTGCGTTGGCTGGCCTCGGCTGCTTCGTAACCGAAAATTGTCCTTTTGTTGTATAATACTGTTTAAACAATTTTTTGGCATATAGAAAATGCTGCGATACTTGTTTTTCGTTACCAGTCGGGACCAACTGCGTAACCAGCCATGTGATGGTCCTGGACCCTTCGTGACCAGCATCAGCTTGGCTGTTTTGAAAGGAAAAACACTGCTGTACACTGGTCTCGTCCACTGTTCGTGTAATAGTGATGCTTGGAACGACAATCATGAACTGATGTATGTTGCCTGCCGCTCATTGACGGTGACAGAGTTCTCAGTGACAGACTAGGGCGATGTCAGGAAGTCGGCCCGGGAATCGAACCGGCCTCAGATCACCGCACCACACTAATGCTGATGTGGGTTTGAAGAGGATTTGACCCTTCTCTACGGGGAGATCCAGATCTCTCAGGCCAGCATCAGCTCAGCCTTACATGGTCACGTAACAATACAGAGGAATGGATACAGTACTGTATTCTAGCAGGATGTATACCTTTCAACCCCATCCTCAAATTTCCGATGTTACTTTAACTTTGCTCCCACTAATATCTGCAACTGTGCACATGCGTGGCTGCACCTACCCCTACTTTGTGTTGACCCCCGCCTTTTGTCTTGGCCTGTCAAAATGGCAAACCTCGCTTGGCTGCAGGTCATCAAGGTCCCCGAGGGCGCAGTGCTGCGCGGCTGCAAGAAGACCAGGCGCAAGCTGCGGGAGCACCTCCGGCTACGGGCTGAGATCCACTCTCAGCTCCGCTTCAATCGCTTCCTTGTTTGTCCTGCGTATCTTTCTCACCTGCCTGGTGGGCTACCCTACCCCCGGCTCCCCCAGCGCCCCTCAGCCTCCAGCCGTGCAGCCTCCCCAACCCCCCTGATGCTCCCCCCCTACCCCCACTCCCCCCACGGGGCCCCTGCCCAGCCAGCACCTGCCCAGCCTGCCAGCATGGAGTGCGACACTGACTCTGACTCCGAGTCAGACTGTGGCTCAGAGCCAGAGCCACAGTCTGACTCGGAGTCAGAGTCAGAACCAGAACCTGAGCCAGTTACGCAACCCCCCCAAAGGCGCTGCAGCGCCCCGCCTGGCAGCCCCTTGCACCCGCAGCACCCACTGGCCCTCCCTTGCCCCTTGATTGCGAGGACCCCCTGATGCTCAGGCAGCTGAAAGACTTCTGCATGTTCTTCGCCAACCCAAACTTCAAGACATGCTACAACCAGCTGCAGCGGCGCCTTGTTCGGCACCGCCACCCCATGCTCATGCCAGCCTTTGAGGACCCCAGCAACCAGGCGCTTGTGGCCAAGCTGCAGGAGCTAGGCAGCATCTACCTGGCGGGTGACGCCAACCACCATCGACGCACAACTCCATGCAGCTGGCGGTGGCCATGCAGCAGCACTACTCCAACCCAGGCAAGTAATGATGGTGACTAGACCTAGACCTGGACCTGGACCTGGAACTGACATAACCTGACCTGACCTGACCTTATACCTGACCTTATACCTGACCTTATACCTGACCTTACACCTGACCTTATACCTGACCTTATACCTGACCTTATACCTGACCTTATACCTGCCCTGCCCTGCCCTGCCCAGCCCTGCCCTGCCCTGCCCTGGCCTGCCCTGACCTGCCCTGCCCTGACCTGCAGAGCGCATAGTCAAGCTGTACGCCAAGGCAGCCAGGGCCAAGCTAGGCTGGAGCGGGGAGGAGGCGCAGCTGTTCATCAGGATGGCGTGCGGGTATGGCATCAACGCCCACAACTCGGAGCTGAAGGCCGCCACCCTGGACAAGGGCCATGTGGCGGACCTGATAGAGGAGGCCAACAATCACCGCCGCCTACTAGGCATGAAGAAGGAAGGCTCCCCTGCAGGACACCCTGCCCCTGCACTGCCGCATGCGCCATGCAGTGCATGTGTGCCGGTGGCTAGAGCGGTGGCAGCAAGCCCCACACCCCCACCCGCACCAGGGCAGCCAAAGCGCGGCAAGAGGCGTGGGGTTGGTCCCCGGACCCTGACCTGCCCACCCCCCTTCACCCTCACCCCCATGGCCAGGGTGGGGGTGCACTTTATCAAGGTGGACAGCAGGGTGCTGCATGGGGTGTGCAAGCAGCTGGGGCCTGACCAAGGAGACCCGGGCAGCATTCACCTCAGAGCCAGCACTGAGCCATCACTGGGTCAGGTGGTTCAACACAAACAAGCTTCGCAACAAGGAGTTTCATTTCGAGAGGTTGGTGGACACTGATGGTGTCAGCGTGTGCGTGCACTACACGCGCCCCCCTTCCCCCCTCCTCCAGCGCCACCTCCAGCTGCCAGCAAGCAGCAGCAACCAGCAGCCGCCCCAAGTGCAGCAGCAAGCAGCGGCTCATGCGGTGGGGCTCCCCCACATAGGCAGGGGCATAGCTGAGATGCGTGAGTTTGTGCTTGACCCAGACACACAGATTGGGGTGGGCATCGACCCCGGCGTCACCCAAGCAGTCAGCGCAGCCTCTGGGGTGTGGGATCCAGCAACAGGCCAGCTCAAGGCAGACCAGCTGCGCCGGTGGAAGCTGACCAAGGGCGAGGTGAAGCATGCCAGCGGCCCTGAACAATGCCCGCCGTGACACTGAGCGGTGGCTAGCACCAATCAAGCCCCACCTCCAGCACCTGGCAGGCAGCAAGCTCAGCCGGCACCTCCCTGGAGGCCAACCTGAAGCACATCACCATGACTGTGGTCTTTGCATGGTTGGCTTCCATGCCCCATTCTGCTATTCGGGCTGTCAGGGAGAGCCGCACCTGGCCATCAGCAGCGCAGCTAACGATGGTGCGCTCCCCTGTGTGTGGCAGCGCCTGGGCCTGAAAGATATTGTTACGGTGCCCGGGCTTGAATGAATACCTCTGGGTGCCTGGGCGAAGTGGGGCGGGGAAGGAATTGAACCCACTACCTCCCGCCCTGCCCCATGACCCTTCATATAAGGATCTTGACTGCTCTCCTGGCTGCTGTGGCTTACTTCTTGGCTGTCTCTAGGATGAAGCAAAAGCTTGGCAGTGTAACAGTTGCCTCAACCCCTATGCCGCCGTGCTGCATTTGCCTCAACTGCAGTGGCTTCAGACACAAATGGGCGCGTGTCATGTGAGCAGTGTGCAACAGGTCCCACTCTATGATGTGCATTTGCCATGCCCTTCTCTGCAAATGCACTGTCTGTAAAGAAGGGGGTTTACACAATGGAGCACGTAGCCTTGAGGCCTTAGCCTCCCCTCTCCATCTTGCCCCTAATCTTCTTCTATTCATGTGTTCAGCTCGCTTTCTTCCCCCTTACAGTGCCTGCACCACTCCTGCTGTTGCTGGTGTTGGTTGAAAGGTGCTGGCTGCACACCACTTGCCCAGCTTGTCTGCACTGTTTAGCCACCAGCGCTGCTGCTATGCTGCTGCTGCTGGGCACTGGTGAGGTGGCCGCTTGCCATGTCCAGACAGCCCACCTGCTGCCCAGTTCCATGCAATGATGCGGCGATCATCACTGCCGCTCAGGAGAGTGTCGCCGCTGGGCGTGAAGCTCACCTGGGGTGGTGCAAGCATTGACGCAGGGCAGTCTGGATACACAGACACGTTCTAAGCCCTAGCCCTCTCACGAGGTTCTCTGTAACTCTGCCGGGCAAGCAGGCTGTTCACCACTGTGAGGCCTGTGAAAAACTGGTCAACACTTGCACCATGTGGCATCTGAGTTATTGTGTCTCCTGTATATGCCTGGCTGAGTGTCACGCCAAGCATGGTGGCGGCGCAATTATGTTTGTAACCACGGCCATGGTAGCTGTTGCAGACTGAGCCGTTTATACAGGGCAGGTGGAACAGCGTCTGGTGCGCCCAGCCTGGAGCCAGGAGCGTGGCCAGCCAGTGCGGGGCCTGATGTGGTGCCCGGTTGTGGCCCCCCGCAGGCCCCCACAGGCCCCCACGCAGCGGCCAGGCAGCCACACACAGCCAGCAGCCTCAGAGCCAGGGCCCAGCACACCCCTGCCAGCCAAGCGCACCAAGGCAGCCAGCCAAGCGCAGCAAGCGCACCAAGGCTGAGCCAGGGGCAGCTGAGCCCACCAAGGGCAAGGGGCAAGGGCAAGGCTGCCAAAGCCAAGCCAACCCCACAGCCTGGCAGATGGCTGGACAGGGACTGCAATGCAGCATTGAACATGCAGCGCATTGGGGAGAGCAGGTGGCGGCCGCTGGAGCTGTGCTACTGGCCAGACCAGGGAGCTCTGCCAGCCAAGGGCAAGGAGTACCCTGGCCTGGGCTACAAGCGGCTGCGAGACAAGCCCCCCCAAGGCCCAGGAGCAGCAGCAGCAGCTTGCTGTGGCACAGTAGTGTGTGCCCCCCCCACTTTGAGCTGACATCAGCTTACAATTAGTGCATGTTTTGTCATGCCAGCTCTACATCATAGCCCTCGGGTCAGGCAATAGTGTAGGTGGTAGGCGGGCTCATGTGCCATGTGCACTGGGTTTACTCCACACAGCCCAATAACACTGTTTGAGCCGGATCTAGTTAGTGGGTGCTAGTGGCTGCTAGTGGCTGCTGTAGGTACTTCTGATCCGGCTCAAATGGAGGCCCTAGTGAGGGACAAGGGGGCTGCACCTCACCAACTAACCTTCTTTGAGACTGACGCAAACCTGAGTGTTCTTGCGCAGAGTGTGTTGTGGAGCTCGCACCTGGTGAGCACGTGCAACCTATGTGAGCTGAGCTGTGTGATCAAGCTGGCTTCAACTGCCCCTGCCCCTGCCCCTGCCCCTGCCCCTGCCCCTGCCCCTGCCCCTGCCCCTGCCCCCTGCCCCTGCCCTGCCCTGCCCCTGCCCTGCCTGCCCCTGCCCCTGCCCCTGCCCCTGCCCCTTGCCCCTGCCCCTGCCCCTGCCCCTGCCCCTGCCCCTGCCCCTGCCCCTGCCCTGCCCCTGCCCCTGCCCCTGCCCCTGCCCCTGCCCCTGCCCCTGCCCCTGCCCCTGCCCCTGCCCCTGCCCTGCCCCTGCCCCTGCCCCTGCCCCTGCCCCTGCCCTGCCCTGCCCCTGCCCCTGCCCCTGCCCCTGCCCTGCCCCTGCCCCTGCCCCTGCCTGCCCCTGCCCCTGCCCCTGCCCCTGCCCCTGCCCCTGCCCCTGCCCTGCCCCTGCCCCTGCCCCTGCCCCTGCCCCTGCCCCTGCCCCTGCCCCTGCCCCTGCCCCTGCCCCTGCCCCTGCCCCTGCCCCTGCCCCTGCCCTGCCCCTGCCCCTGCCCCTGCCCTGCCCCTGCCCAAATGGGCACTGTACAGTGTACAGTGTACACTGGTCTCTCCACTGTTCGTGTAATAGTGATGTTTGGAACGACAATTAGGAACTTATATATGTTGCCTGACGCTCATTGACGGTGACAGAGTTCTCAGTGACAGACTAGGGCGATGTCAGGAAGTCGGCCCGGGAATCGAACCGGCCTCAGATCACCGCACCACACTAATGCTGATGTGGGTTTGAAGAGGATTTGACCCTTCTCACGGGGAGATCCAGATCTCTCAGCCAGCATTAGCTCAGTTTTACATGGTCACGTAACAGTACAGAGGGATGGATACAGTACTGTATTCTAGCAGGATGTATAACTTTCAACTCCATTCTCACATACCCGATGTTAATTAAACTTTGCTCCCACTAATATCTGCAACTGTGCACATGCGTGGCTGCACCTCACCAACTAATGTCTCGCATGCAAAACAATGAACAGCGACCTCCCTAATCAGCAAGAAGTACCATGTCGGGTGTTGTCTACCGTCGAGCGTCTCCTGTGCAAAGCTGAGTGGGTCAGCGTCAGTGCCCCTGCCGTACAACTGAGCCAAAATCCATGCCCACCACGGTTCAAAGAGGACCTCCCCACACCAACAAGGAATGGTGGTAGTCATTGCTCACGTTGCCATGACAGGTCCCAAACATACATTCTCTTAAGTACGGCTGGAGATATTGCAACTCATGCGGCTGCATCATCACTTCCAGCGGTGAGCGGCTTGAGTAAAGTCATGCCAACCCGCTCATGCCGCAGCAGGCTGCACACACTGAACAGCGGACAACGCTTGTGGCATGAAGGCGGCACATGCAGCAGCTCTGGGTCTATGGGACGTTGGGTGAAGCTGGCTGGGTCATAGCTGGTCAGGTCGTTTGGCACCTACAGCATGCGCGGCAGCATTCGATTGAGCATCATCAGCAACACTACCAGCAATTGCAATCAACAGCCCACAGTCAAGGTCTAATCCACTCCACCAACTCGCATGCAAGGTTGCAGCGACAATTGCAGCAACAGCCATGATGAGAGGGGCGTTAAGGTTAGAGTTGAAGTTAGGGTTAGGGTTCTAACCTGCTAACACTATGCACCTTGGATGTTAGCTGTCTTGGAAGACAGCAGTGTCGCTCCAACCATGACAAACATTGGCACTTCACGTGAGTCGCACTCTCAGCATGTCTTGGTCGTAGTGGTGCAAACCTTGTGTAGTAGTAGGAGCTCAGCATCGTGGCATAACATATCCAAGCCATCAATGACATCACGCTACTCTCAGCGCAGCCTCCACCCAACAATGAGGGCCAACCACCCATGGTGGGGTTGTTCATGGTTTCAACGGACATGCCCGCCATCACTCACACCCTCACCTGCTCCAGCCCCTCACCCCTCACCTGGTCCAGCTCCAGGGGCAGCTGCAGCTCGTCAGCCGTGGCGAACCAATAGTTGGGCTGCAGCCCGTCCTGCCGCCACTTGAACGCCATCTGACCCCGTAGCGGCTCCAAACCCTGCTCAAACAACAAGGGTAGGGGTAGGGCGCTTACGGGTGGGGGTAGGGGTAGGGATATGACGCTTGGACAGGGCTGGCAGGCCGGGTCAGCCGCTGACTGCCAACCACCAGCTCAGCCAGCTCCATGGTCGGCACCCAGCGCACCCAGCAGCGGCAGCAGCAGCAGCAGCAGCAGCAGCAGCAGCCAGGGGGGGCAGCAGCAGCAGCAGCAGCAGCAGGAGCCAGGGGGGAGCAGTAGCAGCAGCAGCAGCAGCAGCAGGGGGGGAGCAGTAGCAGCAGCAGCAGCAGCAGCCCGGGGGGGAGCAGCCGCAGCAGCTAGCCGCAGTCAGCCAGGGGGGGCGCAGCAGCAGCATGCAGCAGCAGCCCGGGGGGGAGCCCTAGCCCAGCCGCACGCTCAGCCCAGCCCCAGCAGCCAGGCGGGGGAGCCGCAGGGAGTCGAGCCGCAGGACCGCAGCTCACGGGGGGAGCAGTCAGCCCGTCAGCAGCAGCCCGCAGCCCGGGGCCGCCCGGAGCCGCAGCAGCGGTCAGCAGCCAGGAACGGGGCGGAGTCGAGCCAGGATGCGGCTGAGGGGCCCGCAGCCCGGCGGGTCGGAGCAGCAGCATGCAGCAGCAGCAGCAGCCAGGGGGGGGAGCAGCAGCAGCAGCAGCAGGCAGCCGCCACGGGGGGAGCAGGTAGCAGCAGCAGCACGTCATGGCCAGCCTGGAGAGGGGGGAGGGGGAGGGGGAGGGGGAGGGGCAGGCAGGAGGGGGAGGGGGAGGGGGAGCGGGAGGGGGAGGGGAGGGGGGAGGGGGAGGGGGAGCGGCGGCAGGGGGAGGCGGGAGGGGGAGGGGGAGGGGGAGGGGGAGGGGGAGGCAGGGAGGGGGAGGGGGAGGGGGAGGGGGAGGGGGAGGGGGGAGGGGGAGGGGGAGCGGGAGGGGGAGGGGGAGGCGGGGAGGGGAGCGGCGGCAGGGGGAGGGGGAGGGGCGAGGGGGAGGAGCAGTAGCAGCAGGGAGCAGGCAGCAGCCAGGGGGGGAGCAGTGGGAGGAGCGAGCAGGAGCAGGCCAGGGGAGGTTTGAGCAGCAGCAGCAGCAGCAGCAGCAGCAGCAGCTCAGGGGGAGGAGCAGAAGCAGCAGGC